>CAWUFW010006503.1:600000-1141632 GCA_963921515.1 Calotriton arnoldi | reverse complement strand
AGGTACAACACACTGGTGCACTTCTGCACTGTTAGAAGCAGGTATAACACACTGGTGCACTTCTTCACTGTTAGAAGCAGGTACAACACCCTGCTGCACTTCTGCACTGTTAGAAGCAGGTACAACACACTGGTGCACTTCTGCACTGTTAGAAGCAGGTACCACACACTGGTGCACTTCTGCACTGTTAGAAGCAGGTACAACACACTGGCGCACTTCTGCACTGTTAGAAACAGGAACAACACACTGGCGCACTTCTGTGCTGTTGGAAGCAGGTACAACACACTGGTGCACTTCTGCACTGTTAGAAGCAGGTACAAAACACTGGTGCACTTCCGCAGTTAGAAGCCAGTATCACACCTTGTTGTGCTTCTGCACTGTTAGAAGCAGGTACAAGACACCGGTGGACTTCTGCACTGTTAGAAGCAGGTAACACACACTGGTGCACTTTTGAACTGTTAGAAGCAGGTAAAACACACTGGTGCACTTCTGCACTGTTCGAAGCAGGTAAAACACACTGGTGCACCTCTGCACTGTTAGAAGCCAGTATCACACCTTGTTGTGCTTCTGCACTGTTAGAAGCAGGTACAATACACTGGTGCACTTCTACACTGTTAGAAGCAGGTAACACACACTGGTGCACTTTTGAACTGTTAGAAGCAGGTAAAACACACTGGTGCACTTCTGCACTGTTAGAAGCAGGTACAAAACACTGGTGCAATTCTGCAGTTAGAAGCCAGTATCACACCTTGTTGTGCTTCTGCATTGTTAGAAGCAGGTACAACACACTGGTGCACTTCTGCACGGTTAGAAGCAGGTACAACACACTGGTGCACTTCTGCACTGTTAGAAGCCAGTATCACACCTTGTTGTGCTTCTGCACTGTTAGAAGCAGGTAACACACACTGGTGCACTTATGCACTGTTAGAAGCAGGTAAAACACACTGGTGCACTTCTGCACTGTTAGAAGCGGGTACAAAACACTGGTGCACTTCCGCAGTTAGAAACCAGTATCACACCTTGTTGTGCTTCTGCACTGTTAGAAGGAGGTAACACACACTGGTGCACTTCTGCACTGTTAGAAGCAGGTACAACACACTGGTTCACTTCTGCACTGTTAGAAGCCAGTATCACACCTTGTTGTGCTTCTGCACTGTTAGAAGCATGTACAACACACTGGTGCACTTATGCACTGTTAGAAGCAGGTAACACACACTGGTGCACTTCTGCACTGTTAGAAACAGGAACAACACCCTGCTGCACTTCTGCACTGTTAGAAGCAGGTACAACACACTGGTGCACTACTGCACTGTTAGAAGCAGGTACAACACACTTTTGCACTGTTAGAAGCTAGTATCACACCTTGTTGTGCTTCTGCACTGTTAGAAGCAGGTACAACACACTGGTGCACCTCTGCACTGTTAAAAGCAGGTATCACACCTTGTTGTGCTACTGCACTGTTAGAAGCAGGTACAACACACTGGTGCACTTCTGCACTGTTAGAAGCAGGTACAACACCCTGCTGCACTTCTGCACTGTTAGAAGCAGGTACAACACACTGGTGCACTTCTGCACTGTTAGAAGCAGGTACCACACACTGGTGCACTTCTGCACTGTTAGAAGCAGGTACAACACACTGGTGCACTTCTGCACTGTTCGAAACAGGAACATCACACTGGCGCACTTCTGTGCTGTTAGAAGCAGGCACAACACACTGGTGCACTTCTGCACTGTTAGAAGCAGGTACAAAACACTGGTGCACTTCCGCAGTTAGTAGCCAGTATCACACCTTGTTGTGCTTCTGCGCTGTTAGAAGCAGGTACAAGACACCGGTGGACTTCTGCACTGTTAGAAGCAGGTAAAACACACTGGTGCACTTCTGCACTGTTAGAAGCCAGTATCACACCTTGTTGTGCTTCTGCACTGTTAGAAGCAGGTAACACACACTGGTGCACTTTTTAAGTTTTAGAAGCAGGTAAAACACACTGGTGCACGTCTGCACTGTTAGAAGCAGGTACAAAACACTGGGGCAATTCTGCAGTTAGAAGCCAGTATCACACCTTGTTGTGCTTCTGCATTGTTAGAAGCAGGTACAACACACTGGTGCACTTCTGCACGGTTAGAAGCAGGTACAACACACTGGTGCACTTCTGCACTGTTAGAAGCCAGTATCACACCTTGTTGTGCTTCTGCACTGTTAGAAGCAGGTAACACACACTGGTGCACTTATGCACTGTTAGAAGCAGGTAAAACACACTGGTGCACTTCTGCACTGTTAGAAGCGGGTACAAAACACTGGTGCACTTCCGCAGTTAGAAACCAGTATCACACCTTGTTGTGCTTCTGCACTGTTAGAAGGAGGTAACACACACTGGTGCAGTTCTGCACTGTTAGAAGCAGGTACAACACACTGGTGCACTTCTGCGCTTTTAGAAGCCAGTATCACACCTTGTTGTGCTTCTGCACTGTTAGAAGCATGTACAACACACTGGTGCACTTCTGCACTGTTAGAAGCATGAACAACACACTGGTGCACTTCTGCACTGTTAGAAGCCAGTATCACACCTTGTTGTGCTTCTGCACTGTTAAAAGCAGGTAACACACACTGGTGCACTTATGCACTGTTAGAAGCAGGTAAAACACACTGGTGCACTTCTGCACTGTTAGAAGCGGGTACAAAACACTGGTGCACTTCCGCAGTTAGAAACCAGTATCACACCTTGTTGTGCTTCTGCACTGTTAGAAGGAGGTAACACACACTGGTGCACTTCTGCACTGTTAGAAGCAGGTACAACACACTGGTGCACTTCTGCGCTTTTAGAAGCCAGTATCACACCTTGTTGTGCTTCTGCACTGTTAGAAGCATGTACAATACACTGGTGCACTTCTGCACTGTTAGAAGCAGGTAACACACACTGGTGCACTTCTGCACTGTTAGAAGAAGGAACAACACCCTGCTGCACTTCTGCACTGTTAGAAGCAGGTACAACACACTGGTGCACTACTGCACTGTTAGAAGCAGGTACAACACACTTGTGCACTTCTGCACTGTTAGAAGCCAGTATCACACCTTGTTGTGCTTCTGCACTGTTAGAAGCAGGTACAACACACTGGTGCACTTCTGCACTGTTAAAAGCACGTATCACACCTTGTTGTGCTACTGCACTTTTAGAAGCAGTTACAACACACTGGTGCTCTTCTGCACTGTTAGAAGCAGGTAACACACACTGGTGCACTTCTGCACTGTTAGAAGCAGGTACAAAACACTGGTGCACTTCCGCAGTTAGAAGCCAGTATAATACCTAGTTGTGCTTCTGTACTGTTAGAAGCAGGTACAACACACTGGTGCACTTCTGCACTGTTAGAAGCAGGTACAACACACTAGTGCACTTCTGCACTCTTAGAAGCAGGTGCAACACCTTTCTGCACTTCTGCACTGTTAAAAGCAGGTACACCACCCTGCTGCACTTCTGCACTGTTAGAAGCATGAACAACACTCTGCTGTGCTTCTGCACTGTTAGAAGCAGGTACTACACACAGGTGTACTTCTGCACTGTTAGAAGCAGGTACAATACACTGGTGCACTTCTGCAACTGTTAGAAGCAGGTACAACACATTGGTGCACTTCTGCACTGTTTGAAGCAGGTACACTTCTGACACTGTTAGAAGCAGGTACAACACACTGGTGCACTTCTGCACTGTTAGAAGCAGGTACCACACACTGGTGCACTTCTGCACTGTTAGAAGCAGGTACAACACACTGGCGCACTTTTGCACTGTTAGAAACAGGAACAACACACTGGCGCACTTCTGTGCTGTTAGAAGCAGGTACAACACACTGGTGCACTTCTCCACTGTTAGAAGCAGGTACAAAACACTGGTGCACTTCCGCAGTTAGAAGCCAGTATCACACCTTGTTTTGCTTCTGCACTGTTAGAAGCAGGTACAAGACACCGGTGGACTTCTGCACTGTTAGAAGCAGGTAACACACACTGGTGCACTTTTGAACTGTTAGAAGCAGGTAAAACACACTGGTGCACTTCTGCACTGTTAGAAGCAGGTAAAACACACTGGTGCACCTCTGCACTGTTAGAAGCCAGTATCACACCTTGTGGTGCTTCTGCACTGTTAGAAGCAGGTAACACACACTGGTGCACTTTTGAACTGTTAGATGCAGGTAAAACACACTGGTGCGCTTCTGCACTGTTAGAAGCAGGTCCAAAACACTGGTGCAATTCTGCAGTTAGAAGCCAGTATCACACCTTGTTGTGCTTCTGCATTGTTAGAAGCAGGTACAACACACTGGTGCACTTCTGCACGGTTAGAAGCAGGTACAACACACTGGTGCACTTCTGCACTGTTAGAAGCCAGTATCACACCTTGTTGTGCTTCTGCATTGTTAGAAGCAGGTACAACACACTGGTGCACTTCTGCACGGTTAGAAGCAGGTAAAACACACTGGTGCACTTCTGCACTGTTAGAAGCGGGTACAAAACACTGGTGCACTTCCGCAGTTAGAAACCAGTATCACACCTTGTTGTGCTTCTGCACTGTTAGAAGGGAGGTAACACACACTGGTGCACTTCTGCACTGTTAGAAGCAGGTACAACACACTGGTTCACTTCTGCACTGTTAGAAGCCAGTATCACACCTTGTTGTGCTTCTGCACTGTTAGAAGCATGTACAACACACTGGTGCACTTATGCACTGTTAGAAGCAGGTAACACACACTGGTGCACTTCTGCACTGTTAGAAACAGGAACAACACCCTGCTGCACTTCTGCACTGTTAGAAGCAGGTACAACACACTGGTGCACTACTGCACTGTTAGAAGCAGGTACAACACACTTGTGCACTTCTGCACTGTTAGAAGCTAGTATCACACCTTGTTGTGCTGCTGCACTGTTAGAAGCAGGTACAACACACTGGTGCACTTCTGCACTGTTAGAAGCAGGAACAACACCCTGCTGCACTTCTGCACTGTTAGAAGCAGGTACAACACACTGGTGCACTACTGCACTGTTAGAAGCAGGTACAACACACTTGTGCACTTCTGCACTGTTAGAAGCCAGTATCACACCTTGTTGTGCTTCTGCACTGTTAGAAGCAGGTACAACACACTGGTGCACTTCTGCACTGTTAAAAGCACGTATCACACCTTGTTGTGCTACTGCACTGTTAGAAGCAGTTCCAACACACTGGTGCTCTTCTGCACTGTTAGAAGCAGGTAACACACACTGGTGCACTTCTGCACTGTTAGAAGCAGGTACAAAACACTGGTGCACTTCCGCAGTTAGAAGCCAGTATAATACCTAGTTGTGCTTCTGTACTGTTAGAAGCAGGTACAACACACTGGTGCACTTCTGCACTGTCAGAAGCAGGTACAACACATTAGTCCACTTCTGCACTCTTAGAAGCAGGTGCAACACCCTTCTGCACTTCTGCACTGTTAAAAGCAGGTACACCACCCTGCTGCACTTCTGCACTGTTAGAAGCATGAACAACACTCTGCTGTGCTTCTACACTGTTAGAAGCAGGTACTACACACAGGTGCAATTCTGCACTGTTAGAAGCAGGTACAACACACGGGTGCACTTGTGCACTGTTAGAAGCAGGTACAATACACTGGTGCACTTCTGCACTGTTAGAAGCAGGTACAACACATTGTTGCACTTCTGCATTGTTTGAAGCAGGTACACTTCTGACACTGTTAGAAGCAGGTACAACACACTGGTGCACTTCTACACTGTTAGAAGCAGGTATAACACACTGGTGCACCTTCTCCACTGTGCACTTCTGCACTGTTAGAAGCAGGTACAACACCCTGCTGCACTTCTGCACTGTTAGAAGCAGGTACAACACACTGGTGCACTTCTGCACTGTTAGAAGCAGGTACCACACACTGGTGCACTTCTGCACTGTTAGAAGCAGGTACAACACACTGGCGCACTTCTGCACTGTTAGAAACAGGAACAACACACTGGCGCACTTCTGTGCTGTTAGAAGCAGGTACAACACACTGGTGCACTTCTGCACTGTTAGATGCAGGTACAAAACACTGGTGCACTTCCGCAGTTAGAAGCCAGTATCACACCTTGTTGTGCTTCTGCACTGTTAGAAGCAGGTACAAGACACCGGTGGACTTCTGCACTGTTAGAAGCAGGTAACACACACTGGTGCACTTTTGAACTGTTAGAAGCAGGTAAAACACACTGGTGCACTTCTGCACTGTTAGAAGCAGGTAAAACACACTGGTGCACCTCTGCACTGTTAGAAGCCAGTATCACACCTTGTTGTGCTTCTGCACTGTTAGAAGCAGGTACAATACACTGGTGCACTTCTGCACTGTTAGAAGCAGGTAACACACACTGGTGCACTTTTGAACTGTTAGAAGCAGGTAAAACACACTGGTGCACTTCTGCACTGTTAGAAGCAGGTACAAAACACTGGTGCAATTCTGCAGTTAGAAGCCAGTATCACACCTTGTTGTGCTTCTGCATTGTTAGAAGCAGGTACAACACACTGGTGCACTTCTGCACGGTTAGAAGCAGGTACAACACACTGGTGCACTTCTGCATTGTTAGAAGCCAGTATCACACCTTGTTGTGCTTCTGCACTGTTAGAAGCAGGTAACACACACTGGTGCACTTATGCACTGTTAGAAGCAGGTAAAACACACTGGTGCACTTCTGCACTGTTAGAAGCGGGTACAAAACACTGGTGCACTTCCGCAGTTAGAAACCAGTATCACACCTTGTTGTGCTTCTGCACTGTTAGAAGGAGGTAACACACACTGGTGCACTTCTGCACTGTTAGAAGCAGGTACAACACACGGGTTCACTTCTGCACTGTTAGAAGCCAGTATCACACCTTGTTGTGCTTCTGCACTGTTAGAAGCATGTACAACACACTGGTGCACTTATGCACTGTTAGAAGCAGGTAACACACACTGGTGCACTTCTGCACTGTTAGAAACAGGAACAACACCCTGCTGCACTTCTGCACTGTTAGAAGCAGGTACAACACACTGGTGCACTACTGCACTGTTAGAAGCAGGTACAACACACTTGTGCACTTCTGCACTGTTAGAAGCTAGTATCACACCTTGTTGTGCTTCTGCACTGTTAGAAGCAGGTACAACACACTGGTGCACTTCTGCACTGTTAAAAGCAGGTATCACACCTTGTTGTGCTACTGCACTGTTAGAAGCAGTTACAACACACTGGTGCACTTCTGCACTGTTAGAAGCAGGTAACACACACTGGTGCACTTCTGCACTGTTAGAAGCAGGTACAAAACACTGGTGCAATTCCGCAGTTAGAAGCCAGTATCATACCTAGTTGTGCTTCTGTACTGTTAGAAGCAGGTACAACACACTGGTGCACTTCTGCACTGTTAGAAGCAGGTACAACACATTAGTCCACTTCTGCACTCTTAGAAGCAGGTGCAACACCCTTCTGCACTTCTACACTGTTAAAAGCAGGTACACCACCCTGCTGCACTTCTGCACTGTTAGAAGCATGAACAACACTCTGCTGCGCTTCTGCACTGTTAGAAGCAGGTACAACACACAGGTGCATTTCTGCACTGTTAGAAGCAGGTACAACACACTGGTGCACTTCTGCATTGTTAGAAGCCAGTATCACACCTTGTTGTGCTTCTGCACTGTTAGAAGCAGGTACAACACACTGGTGCACTTCTGCACTGTTAGAAGCAGGCAACACACACTGGTGCACTTCTGCACTGTTAAAAGCAGGTACAACACAGTGGAGCACTTCCACAGTTAGAAGCCAGTATCACACCTTGTTGTGCTTCTGCACTGTTAGAAGCAGGTACAACACACTGGTGCACTTCTGCACTGTTAGAAGCCAGTATCCCACCTTGTTGTGCTTCTGCACTGTTAGAAGCAGGTACAACACACTGGTGCACTTCGGCACTGTTGGAAGCAGGTAACACACACTGGTGCACTTCTGCACTGTTAGAAGCAGGTACAAAACACTGGTGCACTTCCACAGTTAGAAGCCAGTATCACACCTTGTTGTACTTCTGCACTGTTAGAAGGAGGTACAACACCCTGCTGCGCTTCTGCACTGTTCGAAGCAGGTTCAACACACTGGTGCACTTCTGCATTGTTAGAAGCCAATATCACACCTTTTTGTGCTTCTGCACTGTTAGAAGCATGTACAACACACTGGTGCACTTCTGCACTGTTAGAAGCAGGTAACACACACTGGTGCACTTCTGCATGGTGAGAAGCAGGTACAAAACACTGGTGCACTTTCGCAGTTAGAAGCCAGTATTACACCCTGCTGCGCTTCTGCACTGTTAGAAGCAGGTACAACACCCTGCTGCGCTTCTGCACTGCCAGAAGGAGGTACAACACCCTGATGTGCTTCTGCACTGTTAGGTGCAGGTATAAAACACTGGTGCACAGTTAGAAGCAGGTATAACACAATAGGGCACCTCCGCACTGTTAGAAGCAGGTATAACACACTGCTACACTTGTGCAATATTAAATAAAGGTAAAAAACGCGACTGCACTTCTGCACTGTTAGAAAAGAATTAGAAACCGGTAAAACACACTGCTGCACTTCTTTGTTTGCTAGACAAAGGTACAGCACACTGCTGCCGTTTTTCATTGTTAAACACAGGTACAACAAGCTGTCCTTGTTCATTGTTAGGCACAAGGGCAACACACTATTACACTTGTGCATTGTTAAATACAGGTACAACACACTGCTTCACTTCTGCACTGTTAGAAACAAGTGAGAGATCTAACCTTCTTTTAAGGACGCTGTTGACTGCAGGACACATCATTTTTTTAAAAAGAAGTGTAAAACGGAGCAACGTCTCACTAAACAAACCAGCAAACAAATAAATGATCCAAGCGAATAGGCCCGGCTTGCAAGTGAACCTGTTTCTTCATCCTTTGTTTCATGGGTGGTTTTGTGAACTGGTGAGTGGATGAATCTGAGAATGATTCATTGGTTGGGTGGGTACACTCTGTTTATAAACAGATGAATGTGTGAGTGATTGCATGCCCAGATGGGAGATTGAGAGTACTGATTGATGAGGAGTTGAAGAGGTGAGTGCAAAAATACATGTGGGTTCATGTGTAGGGTCAGGGCTGCATGGTGAGCTTGGGGCAGTCTGGGAAGCAGTGTATAAGACAGGGGCATCACGAGGAGAGTAATTGAGCTCAAGATGGGTGAGTAACTGAATGCATGGATGATTTGATGAGTCAGTGCATGAAGTGTTCGATCGGTAGGTCAGTGCTCAAATGGATGGCTAGATGTATGAATGGATGAAGGGGCAATAGTAGTGTGTGGGGATAAAGATCAGTGTGCGGATACAAATGAAGTGTCATAGCTGTCTCTTGCTCCCAATGTTATTATTCAGACACAATGGCCCAATTTCCAAGTTGCATGGAACTGGGGCGCATTTACTGCGCAGTACATTTCCATGTGCATTTACCATTGCTGAGTGCTAGATCTGACGCAGTGCAGTTCATATGCAAGTTAACCCCCATTGCACGGGAAACTACTGTGCAGAACTGACTTGTACGATCGGTAATAGGACACGGAATCCCCAATTCTGTGGGGTTTTGACATACATTTACCACCTGCACTGAGCAAGTGCTAACTGTACGCAGGGACCGCTGAGTGGTACAGAGGGTGAGGGAGGGGGCGGGGGTGTAGTGGAGGGAAAAGAATAGGAAGGGGCACAAGTCCTAAAAAAAGAAGTGGGGGGACGCTGACGTCACAACAGGAAGTGACGTAACGAAAGGTGGCTTGCACCATCAGACTAATTGCCTCCCCTCGCTCACCCCTTAGATGCGATTGCATCAGAGAAGCCAGCGCGTGACCAGCGTTCTGAATGAGCTCCGATCTCGCCCCAGAGAGGCCAAAGAGTGAATGTGTGGCTCCATTTGCTCCAGTTATCGAGCTCCCGGTAAAATAAGTGGGGGGATGCCGTCCACCCGCGTGGTACCCCGACTCGAGCCCCGGAAGGGGGAGGATTTTGTGCCCCCCCCTCTGACAAAAACAGGGAATGCGGTTTAGCTGCTGCTGCAGCCAAAGCCTCATCCAACTTTACCATACAGATTTACTGCACAGTAAAACCGGCCCTGTTTCTCGCGCACGTGGAAAAACAGGGTGTGACGGAGAAGAATTCTATATGGTAATTCTGCTCCGCATAGGTTACGTAATGTAATGAGGGCTCATATGTTTTCCGGTGTCTGAGACCCACGCCAGGCGTCCCCTTAGTAGTGCTCTACTTGGCTGTGGTGTGTTGCCCACCAGCCTCGCACCAGGCCCTCGGGTTGTTCTGCTCCACCCAAAGTGAAAATCCTTTTAATATGGGTCACTGCTGTTCTATTGACCAGGCAAGGACATAACTAACGGGTGCGGCTGTAGTAGTGGGGCGCAAACCTGTTTACTTGAATCCTCGGTGGGACACTGCCCCCTCTCTCCCTGGGAAATCAGTTTGGTTTGGCACGCCTGGCCCCGTGAGTGTATGTCAATTGTGTCTGAGAGTGCCTGGGTAACATATGAGTTTCGGTACCCCTGTGGGAGTCCCCGCTGTGTATGTAGGACATAAACTTGAAGGGTGCTGTACTCCCTTGCAATTCTCTGTGGCGCCAATTGCAGTCTCTGAGTTGAATCTTCAAGCAGAGGACATGAATCAAGCCCAACACGTCAATGTGTGACTTGGCCAGAAAGCACCAATTACACAATGTGGACCGAAGGCATGGTAAGGTGCACCCCCCTCACAGAAAGACTTGGATTCCCCCATGTCCTTTGATGTACACTTAGAGCAAACACTGTCTGCAAGGATTCCGCAAACAGAAAGTACCAGTTTCACCTACTAATAGTTACCAAGGAGCTTGGTCAGCTCAAAGGAGAATCTTCTGTGCTGTTATTCGTTCCCCCAAACACGTGGGACTAGCTTTGAATTTGGCTCAGTAGTTGAAATGGACGAACTGCCCCCACGGCTGGCTATCAGCTAGCCCCTCTAGGATTGCCAGTGTTCACCTGTACTTCCAGGAGATATGCACATATGTATGAATGAAGGTGAGGACCAGAGATCCAATCTTTGGCTGCCTTCCTTCTATTTGTAAAGACTATATTGGATAGACCGAGAAGAGACTTTGCTACTGGACTCAGGCAGCACACTGCCCTGCATAGAATGAACCTGCCTTGTTCAGCCAGACACTGAGATCAGCTTGACCATCTTGCTCTGAGGAGGGCAGAGATGCTGACTAAAAGCATGCACACTACTACTCAGCCTGACCTGCTTTCTCTGTCAACTGTGGTCCCTGAAGCAGGCATGGTTCCACGACAGACTACAGAGCGAGATCTCCGCTCCACTGTTGCCTGCGTGAGCCCATTCACTGAACATATGCTGTCCTCAATGCATCATCACTCTATAATCTGATATGGCCTTTATGTTGCTTCCCAGGTCACTCTTTCTGTGAATGATAAAAGTGCGCAGGCCATTGTTCCGTACTCTGCATTAGCTCGCCTTCTTCTATGACAGGTGCTTTAGCGCAACTCATATGTTACTACCCCCCCCCATCAGTTGCTCTTCTTCTGCAACTAGGATGTGGATGTTCGCAGCTTGTAGAGCCCTGCTCGCTGCCCTCCTGTGCAGTGTCAACTACATTTAATGTAGAGGTGGAGAGGCCTGCTGACATGACATTGTCAACTAGGGTCATACGATAAATATGGCATGAGCGTCAACTGCTAATGAGTCTTCTTCAGGGCAAACTTTTTCCTGCTGTGCCTGCTTACTCTATGTTACATGGGAAAATCAAATCCAGCCATGAAATCAGAATTGAACACTAACATCCCTCCTACTGCACTTTAGGATTGTAAATAAGCCTTATCACATTTCCCTTTGCTGGAGCGGGAATCAGTTTCAAGTAAAATCTTGACTTACTATCATCTGGGCGAACTCAAGCTGTCACTGAGGCAATGGATCTTTGGTGTTGTTTTAGAGAAGTTTTTAGAGAAGATCAGGAGCTGTACATCACATAAATTATAATCACTATTTCTAATCTATTTTCAGTCAAAACTGAGAGTTTGTTATGAGTTAAAGGGCTCTATTTTTCAAAATGTTAGTAAATCATATTTATTAGGTCATAAGTGAAATTCATCAATTTTAGTCATTAGAATCTTATTAAAAATCAATATACAATCAGTTAGCAATCAATAAATTGCATTAAAATGCATTAAGCCTGTTCCATAAAGGAAAGAATCCCTACTCAAGGAATCAGGAAATAAAATGTTATGTTATGTTATGTTATTGGTACTTGATAAAGCGCTCAAATCACCAGTAGGCATCTCGGCGCTAGAATAGCAGTAAACAGACGGCTTCTAACTGCGGGGGTCGCCATTAAAAGAGGGAAGCTTTCAAACGTTTCCTGAATAGGCAATAGTTGGGACAAGTGTGGATGTGCATGGGCAGCCCATTCCAATAGACCGGAGCCAGGTAAGAAAATGCTCTCCCCCGCATTTCACCCAACGGATGCGGGGGACACACAGTAACGCTTTATCCTTTGATCTTAAACCTCTGGTTGGGGAGTAAGTTTTGACTCTTTGCTAGAGATACCTAGGGCCAATACCTTGTCGAGCCTTAAAGGTAAGACAGCATATCTTGAAGATGTTTTTTTTTTTAACTGGTAGCAAATGCAATACTCTCAAAGAGGGAGGCAAAGGGGTGCCTGGAGGAAGGTCTAAAATGAGTCTGGCTGCCGTTTTTTTAACCACCCGTAGTTCTGCAAGCATAGTCTCATTCGCTGCTGTCAGTAGAGAATTCCCATATTCAAGCCTGCTTACTACCAGGGCTTGAACTAGTGTTCTTCTGGATGAGATTGAAAGAAAAGGAAAAATGATATGTAGCATGTGCATGATGTGTTATCACACGCCCGTGGTGGTAAGAATCTGATCTGTCATGGAAAGAGACTGGTCAATTTTTATGCCAAGATTCTTCACAGATATCTTAGGTGGCGGGACTTCTCCTAGTTGAGAGAGCCACCATTCATTTGACCACAAAGAGGTAGCTTTACCCAACAGCAGTAGCTCAGTCTTATCTGTATTCAGTTTTAAACAGTTATTGGTCATCCAGCGCAAAATGTCTAGCATTGCCTTTGCAACGGTCTTTGGTTACATCAAATTATGCAGACAGAGAGTTGCTGGTGTTGAGAGTGCTCTATACAGGAGCTGCTTTCCACCTAAACTTGAGAACTACCCGGAGTTCTCTGCTTCTTTGTTGCATAATTTATGCGTCACTCTATGCCTGAAAGGGTTTTGTTTTGACTTATACTTGGTGCTCCCTTGTGTCTGGACAAAGCTATACCTCTCTGAAGAGCTCTAATGAGAGCGAAGCACATGTCAGGGGTTGCTTTTATTCATTTCAGGTTGGCTTGGAGGGTATTTTACCAATCTAAAACTGTAATACTGTGCCTGAAGTGGTAAAAGGCTTTGAGCATTTTACAGCTCAGCATGGATAGCACTGTGCCAATCCTATGCTTAAAGACTTTGCTGTACAATTGGCAAAAGACTTTGTCCCTTTCTATCTCAGCATGGATGGCACTGTGCTAATCCTATTCTTAAAGACTTTGCTGTACAAATGGCAAAAGACTTTGTCCCTTTCTATCTCGGCATGGTTCGCACTGTGCTAATCCTATGCTTAAAGACTTTAATAGAAAAGCAGACATTTGAGGTGAGCAAATTTAGAGTCTCGCTGGTATTGAGAGTGCTCTATACAGGAGCTGTTTTCCACCTAAACTTGAGAACTACCCAGAGTTCTCTGGTTCTTTTTTGCATAATTTATGGGTCACTCTATGCCTGAAAGGGTTTTGTTTTGACTTATACTGGGTGTTCCCTTGTGTCTGGACCAAGCTATACCTCTCTGAAGAGCTCTAATGAGAGCGAAACATGTGTCAAGTGTTGCTTTTATTCATTTCAGGTTGGCTTGGAGGGTATTTTACCAATCCAAAGCTGTAATACTGTACCTGGAGTGGTAAAAGGCTTTGGCCATTTTACTGCTCGACATGGATAGCACTGTGCTAATCCTATGCTTAAAGACTTTGCTGTGGAAATGGCAAAAGACGTTGTCTCTTTCTATCTCGGCGTGGCTGGCACTGTGCTAATCCTATGCTTAAAGACTTCGATAGAAAAGCAGACATTTGAGGTGAGCAAATTTAGAGTGTTGCTGGTGTTGAGAGTGCTCAATACAGGAGCTGCTTTCCACCTAAACTTGAGAACATCCCAGAGTTCCCTGCTTCTTTTTTGCATATATATATATATATATATATATATATATATATATATATGTATATATATATAAATATATATATATATATATCCTTCCAAGTGTGGCCCGCTTTCCCGACCTTCGGGCGCTCTCCGGCGGTGCGATGAAGTACGGCAGAGCCTCGCCGTTACACTTCCAAACAAAACTTCCCAGAATGGGATTCTTCCCGCACTCACAGTTTCCACAATAATTTAGTCCAATCAATTGTGCTTTTCCATGGGGTGTTTATTTACAGCATGCCAGCAACCCCATGCTGTAAATAAACACCCCATGGAAATGCACAATTGATTGGACCAAATTATTGTGGAAACTGTGAGTGCGGGAAGAATCCCATTCTGGGAAGTTTTGTTTGGAATATATATATATATATATATATATATATATATATATATATATATATATATATATATATATATATATATATATATATATATATATATATATATATATATATATATATATATGCACCAAAACTCCTTCTTGCAAGAGAGAAGAGACCACACAGGGGAACATCTTGGAAGCGAACTTTATTGTTTGTGTGGCAAATGCATTTCGGCAATATGTCAGCCTTCATCAGCGCCCAAGTATCCAGGAGGCTTCCAACACCGCAACCATCAGTTCTGACGCCCTCTTATTGACCGAGGGCCCGCTCCGCCCCCTGTAGTTAACTGCTCACCTGTTGACAGTTCACGCAGTTTGTGTGGACTGCAACACCCAGAATGCACCGTGATGAGTCCAGGTAGGTGTCGCATGGGGAAAATAACGCCCAATGGTTATGCGGGAATGACAGAACAGTTCGTGATTAAAACCAATTTCCTGCTTGAAAGAACAAAGCGCTTCCTCGGGTCCCCAAACCGCTTCAGCCTCAGAAATCGGGGGTCGTGTCCGGCGGGGGCAGCAATGACAATACACGCCGCCCAACATGTGGTTCAATGACCTCACAACCACCTTGTTTTCTCCCCAAAGTCCATGGCGGGCCCAGACCTTCCAATCCCTTGAATATATGAAACACCGCCGCAGCAGCGAAGCCAGTGGAGTCAGGGCCAACTTACGAGGCGGGGGTCTATGTACCGTGTCTCTGGCCAACACGGGAATAATGCACCAAAACTCCTTCTTGCGAGAGAGCAGAGACCACACAGGGGAACATCTTGGAAGCGAACTTTATTCTTTGCATGGCGAATGCATTTCGGCAATATGTCAGCCTTCATCAGCGCCCAAGTATCCAGGAGGCTTCCAACACCGCAACCATCAGTTCTGACGCCCTCTTATTGACCGAGGGCCCGCTCCGCCCCCTGTAGTTAACTGCTCACCTGTTGACAGTTCACGCAGTTTGTGTGGACTGCAACACCCAGAATGCACCGTGATGAGTCCAGGTAGGTGTCGCATGGGGAAAATAACGCCCAATGGTTATGCGGGAATGACAGAACAGTTTGTGATTAAAACCAATTTCCTGCTTGAAAGAACAAAGCGCTTCCTCGGGTCCCCAAACCGCTTCAGCCTCAGAAATCGGGGGTCGTGTCCGGCGGGGGCAGCAATGACAATACACGCCACCCAACATGTGGTTCAATAACCTCACAACCACCTTGTTTTCTCCCCAAAGTCCATGGCGGGCCCAGACCTTCCAATCCCTTGAATATATGAAACACCGCCGCAGCAGCGAAGCCAGTGGAGTCAGGGCCAACTTACGAGGCGGGGGTCTATGTACCGTGTCTCTGGCCAACACGGGAATAATGCACCAAAACTCCTTCTTGCAAGAGAGCAGAGACCACACAGGGGAACATCTTGGAAGCGAACTTTATTCTTTGCGTGGCGAATGCATTTCGGCAATATGTCAGCCTTCATCAGCGCCCAAGTATCCAGGAGGCTTCCAACACCGCAACCATCAGTTCTGACGCCCTCTTATTGACCGAGGGCCCGCTCCGCCCCCTGTAGTTAACTGCTCACCTGTTGACAGTTCACGCAGTTCGTGTGGACTGCAACACCCAGAATGCACTGTGATGAGTCCAGGTAGGTGTCGCATGGGGAAAATAACGCCCAATGGTTATGCGGGAATGACAGAACAGTTCGTGATTAAAACCAATTTCCTGCTTGAAAGAACAAAGCGCTTCCTCGGGTCCCCAAACCGCTTCAGCCTCAGAAATCGGGGGTCGTGTCCGGCGGGTGCAGCAATGACAATACACGCCGCCCAACATGTGGTTCAATGACCTCACAACCATCTTGTTTTCTCCCCAAAGTCCATGGCGGGCCCAGACCTTCCAATCCCTTGAATATACGAAACACCGCCACAGCAGCGAAGCCAGTGGAGTCAGGGACAACTTACGAGGCGGGGGTCTCTGTACCGTGTCTCTGGCCAACACGGGAATAATGCACCAAAACTCCTTCTTGCGAGAGAGCAGAGACCACACAGGGAACATCTTGGAAGCGAACTTTATTCTTTGCGTGGGGAATGCATTTCGGCAATATGTCAGCCTTCATCAGCGCCCAAGTATCCAGGAGGCTTCCAACACCGCAACCATCAGTTCTGACGCCCTCTTATTGACCGAGGGCCCGCTCCGCCCCCTGTAGTTAACTGCTCACCTGTTGACAGTTCACGCAGTTTGTGTGGACTGCAACACCCAGAATGCACCGTGATGAGTCCAGGTAGGTGTCGCATGGGGAAAATAATGCCCAATGGTTATGCGGGAATGACAGAACAGTTCGTGATTAAAACCAATTTCCTGCTTGAAAGAACAAAGCGCTTCCTCGGGTCCCTAAACCGCTTCAGCCTCAGAAATCGGGGGTCGTGTCCGGCGGGGGCAGCAATGACAATACACGCCACCCAACATGTGGTTCAATGACCTCACAACCACCTTGTTTTCTCCCCAAAGTCCATGGCGGGCCCAGACCTTCCAATCCCTTGAATATACGAAACACCACTGCAGCAGCGAAGCCAATGGAGTCAGGGCCAACTTACGAGGCGGGGGTCTCTGTACTGTGTCTCTGGCCAACACGGGAATAATGCACCAAAACTCCTTCTTGCGAGAGAGCAGAGACCACACAGGGGAACATCTTGGAAGCGAACTTTATTCTTTGCGTGGCGAATGCATTTCGGCAATATGTCAGCCTTCATCAGCGCCCAAGTATCCAGGAGGCTTCCAACACCGCAACCATCAGTTCTGACGCCCTCTTATTGACCGAGGGCCCGCTCCGCCCCCTGTAGTTAACTGCTCACCTGTTGACAGTTCACGCAGTTTGTGTGGACTGCAACACCCAGAATGCACCGTGATGAGTCCAGGTAGGTGTCGCATGGGGAAAATAACGCCTAATGGTTATGCGGGAATGACAGAACAGTTCGTGATTAAAATCAATTTCCTGCTTGAAAGAACAAAGTGCTTCCTTGGGTCCCCAAACCGCTTCAGCCTCAGAAATCGGGGGTCGTGTCCGGCGGGGGCAGCAATGACAATACACGCCGCCCAAAATGTGGTTCAATGACCTCACAACCACCTTGTTTTCTCCCCAAAGTCCATGGCGGGCCCAGACCTTCCAATCCCTTGAATATACGAAACACCGCCGCAGCAGCGAAGCCAGTGGAGTCAGGGCCAACTTACGAGGCGGGGGTCTCTGTACCGTGTCTCTGGCTCACACGGAAATAATGCACCAAAACTCCTTCTTGCGAGAGAGCAGAGACCACACAGGGGAACATCTTGGAAGCGAACTTTATTCTTTGCGTGGGGAATGCATTTCGGCAATATGTCAGCCTTCATCAGCGTCCAAGTATCCAGGAGGTTTCCAACACCGCAACCATCAGTTCTGACGCCCTCTTATTGACCGAGGGCCCGCTCCGCCCCCTGTAGTTAACTGCTCACCTGTTGACAGTTCACGCAGTTCGTGTGGACTGCAACGCCCAGAATGCACCGTGATGAGTCCAGGTAGGTGTCGCATGGGGAAAATAACGCCCAATGGTTATGCGGGAATGACAGAACAGTTCGTGATTAAAACCAATTTCCTGCTTGAAAGAACAAAGCGCTTCCTCGGGTCCCCAAACCGCTTCAGCCTCAGAAATCGGGGGTCGTGTCCGGCGGGGGCAGCAATGACAATACACGCCACCCAACATGTGGTTCAATGACCTCACAACCACCTTGTTTTCTCCCCAAAGTCCATGGCGGTCCCAGACCTTCCAATCCCTTGAATATACGAAACACCGCCGCAGCAGCGAAGCCAGTGGAGTCAGGGCCAACTTACAGCAACCCCATGCTGTAAATAAACACCCCATGGAAATGCACAATTGATTGGACCAAATTATTGTGGAAACTGTGAGTGCGGGAAGAATCCCATTCTGGGAAGTTTTGTTTGGATATATATATATATATATATATATATATATATATATATATATATATATATATATATATATATATATATATATATGCCTTCCGTTTTGATCCCTTGCACGGATTTACAAATTATTTTTGCACTTACACTTTATAATAGCACAAAGTCACTTTGTTTAATTTGGACTACATGTACCAGAAAGCATGCGCTGAACTATGACACAAGTTATGGAAATAAAAGATGTCCTACTTGTAAGTGCTGGTTATCCCGTTATCAAGGTCAGGAGGAGACCGAAACGCGTTGGACCATTTCCATGCACAATAAACAATCTGGCAGCAAGAATCCTGTGAGTGCCTTCTCCTTTTCGTACAATGTGCAAATGTTTTGAGTGGGTATATATATATATATATATATTCACTGAAAAACCATAGGTTTCAGGCACGTTATAGTTAGAAATTAGCATTTCAAAAACCTTAGAAATTCACTGAAAAAAACCATAGGTTTCAGGGACGTTATAGTTAGTTGGACATTTCACTCATACAAAACCATAGAAATTCCACTGTTATAGTTAGTTCAGCTAACTAGAACTCGCGCCCCCGCAATGCACTGCTGATGACGTCACATATTACGTCATTCATGACATGGTCAGTGACATCACTGATGACATCACTGATGACATCTCAAATGACATCACTGATGACATCATCCAGTGAATGTGGTTTTCTTTAAAATTTAAATATTTATTATATATATATATACCAAGCTGTATTGAAGAATGAATGGATGTATAAGTGTCTGGATGGAGGATTTAGTAGGTGTGTGACTGACTGTTTAAGTGAATGATTAAATGTATCTTACTGAATACATGGGTTAGTGTCTACAGTGTGTGAATGTCTGTATCACTCTGTCTGTTGTTGTGTAAGCTGCTGCATCGGTTGGTCAGTAGCTACATGAATGTCTATATGGGTTATTGATTAGTTGCCTGCGTATTTGTATAGGAAACTGAGTGTGTGTGTGGTTGGGTGGGGGGTGTGTGACTGTGCATAGATGTGTGAGTGGTTGATTGACAGGGTGTATGAGTTTAAGAGTGCATGTGGAAACAGTTGTATGGGTGGGTAAGTGTGTGTATGGGCGTCTTGGTGAGTGAATCGATGTCTCAATGCACATGTCCAGCTAAGTACATATATAAAAGGCAGTGTATGTGAGAGTTGGTGTATAGAAATGACTATACGTGAGAGTCAGTGATTGTGAGAGTGGCTGTATGTATGAGTGTAGACTTGTATTAGTGATTATATAAGAGACTAAGTATGCGTTACTATCTGTATGAATAAATGAGGTGGTGTGTGTATAACTGTGTAGGTGAGTAAATGGAACTGTGATTGATTCTTTGCATGAGTGACTAGGATGAGTACATAACTGACTAGGGATGCTGGTGTGTCAATGTCTATATAGGTGTATGAGTGCATTTGATAGTGTCTCTATTGATCAGTGACTGCATGTATGAGTGATTGTATGGGTGAATGGGTAGATGTGTGTGTATACCTAGGAATCACTGAGTGGGTATGTAGTAACTGGTATTAGTGTGTCAATGGTATCGAAAATGGTAGTCTGTATTTTACAGTGAGTGTATCAAAGGTTATATTAGTGTGTGAGGAGGTGCATCAGATTGTCACATGGATGATGTCATCAGTGATGTCATCAGTGATGTCACTGACCATGTCATGAATGATGTAATATGTGACGTCATCAGCAGTGCAGTGCATTGCGGGGGCGCGAGTTCTAGTTAGCTGAACTAACTATAACGGTGGAATTTCTATGGTTTTGTATGAGTGAAATGTCCAACTAACTATAACGTCCCTGAAACCTATGGTTTTTTCAGTGAATTTCTAAGGTTTTTGAAATGCTAATTTCTAACTATAACGTGCCTGAAACCTATGGTTTTTTCAGTGAATTTCAAAGGTTTTTTTAAATGCCAATTTCTAACTATAACTTGCCTGAAACCTATGGTTTTTTCAGTGAATTTCAAAGGTTTTTTAAATACTAATTTCTATCTATAACGTCCCTGAAACCTATGGTTTTTTCAGTGAATTTCAATGTTTTTTGTAATGCTAACTTCTAATTATAATGTTCATTTAACCTATAGTTTTTTCCGACACCCAAGAAGGACACAATGCTTTAGGGTAGTACAGTGGTGTTTGTGTACTGTAGGGGGTTCGTGCTGGAGGTAGCATTTTAGGGTTTAAGGTAGTGCAGTGGTGTTTGGGTAGTATAAGAATCGTGCTGGAGGTAGTGTTTTAGAGTTTACGACAATGCAGTAATGTTTGGGTAGTGTAAGGGGTCATGCTGGGAGTACTGTTTTGGGGTTTAGGGTAGTGCAGTGGTGTTTGTGTAGTGTAGGGGGTCATGCTGGGAGTAGTGTTTTAGGGTTTACAGCAGTGCAGTGGTGTTTGGGTAGTGTAGGGGGTCATGCTGGGAGTAGTGTTTTAGGGTTTACGGCAGTGCAGTGGTGTTTGTGTAGTATAGGGGGTCGTGCTGAGAGTAGTGTTTTAGGATCTAGGGTAGCACAGTGGTGTTTGTGTAGTGTGGGAAGTCATGCAGCGAGTACTGTTTTAGGATTTAGAGTAGTGCAGTGGTGTTTGTGTACTGTTTGGGGGTTCATGCTGGGGCTAGCGTTTTAGGGTTTAAGGTAGTGCAGTGGTGTTTGGGTAGTGTAAGAATCGTGCTGGAGGTAGTGTTTTAGAGTTTATGAAAATGCAGTGGTGTTTGGGTAGTGTAAGGGGTCATGCTGGGAGTAGTGTTTTAGGGTTTAGGGTAGTGCAGTGGTGTTTGTGTAGTGTAGGGGGTCGTCCTCGGAGTAGTGTTTTAGTGTTTACGGTACTGCAGTGGTGTTTGTGTACTGTAGGGGGTCGTGCTGGGGTAGTCTTTTAGGGTTTAGGGTAGAACAGTGGTGTTTGGGTAGTGTAGGGGGTCGTGCTGGGGGTAGTGTTTTAGGGTTTAGGGTAGTGCAGTGGTGTTTGTGTAGTGTAGGGGGTCATGTTGGGAGTAGTGTTTTAGGGTTTAGGGTAGTCTAGTGGTGTTTGGGTAGTGTAGGGGGTCGTGCTGGGGATAGTGTTTTAGGATTTAGGGTACTGCAGCGGTGTTTGCGTAGTGTAGGGGGTCCTGCTAGGCATAGTGTTTTAGGGTTTATGACAATGCAGTGGTGTTTGGGTAGTGTAGGGGGTTGTGCTGGGGGTAGTATTTTAGGGTTTAGGGTAGTGCAGTAGTGATTGGGTAGGGGGTCGTGCTGGGGGTAGATTAAGGGTTTAGGGTAGTGCAGTGGTGTTTGGGTAGTGTAGGGGATCGTGCTGGGGGTAGTGTTTTAGAGTTTACGACAGTGCAGTGGTGCTTGGGTAGTCTTTGGGTAGTGTAGGGGATCGTACCGACAGACTGACTCACAGAGCTCCAAGCCGACGGACGGGCTTCTAAAGGCATAGCCGCGACCTGGTGATATGAAGAGAGGCAGCGTGAAAGGCATATCTCACACAGACACAGATGCCAGTGTTGCCTCGCAGAGGTAAAAATACGAACCCGATGGCTTCTACACGGAGAGATGCGAGCTGACGGAGTAAATCACAAAATGGCTGCCAACACTTCCTGGTTTCAACCATTCACAGCCAATAAGCCGCAAGCTGGTGCTTGTAACCCCTCAGCCAATCACATGTCAGAATTCTCAAATATCGATATCTGTAAAATTTGATATTTCTCAAAAACTACTGAACGGATTTACACCATTTAAACAAAAGCGTGCTTTCTGGACCATCACCTTTCTCCCTGCCAAATTTGGCATAATTCCGTTCAGCAGTTTCACCTGTAGTGTTCTGTAAAGTTTCGTATGGAAATTGCATGGAGAAAACACGTTTTAGGACCCTCTTTTTTCTCAGCCTCTCCTACACCATTCACCCCCAAACTTTCAATATAAGAGCTAATCAAAAAAGAGAAACTTTTGGATAATTTCATAAAGATTCGTCAAACGACGCCAAAGTTACAAGCACATAGAAGGCTCCAGAAGGGGGGCCGCGCAACCCCCTCCCAACATGAGTGAAGCCCCGGGGCTGCGCGGACCCCAGCGCACCCCCGCAACCCCTGCGAGCCCCTGCTATTATTTTTTAAGAAATACCCCCGGAACCTTGCCCACCTAAGGGCCTCATTAAAATGAAACGCGAGAACCCGCGATCCCAGCGCGAATTTGTGCCGATTTTTTTTTTTTTTTTTTTAAATGATTTTTTGGGGCCCTGGGGGTCCTTCTGGGACCCCCTGAGCAGGCCTAGGGGTCAGGGTTTTTCTACCCTGCCCCCTTCTCTTGTTTTATACCTTTGTTTCTCCGTTTTCGGGTGACTCGCTTCTACCGAGCAACAAGATGGCTGCCAACACTTCCTGGTTTGGACTACTAGCAGCCAATCACAGTGAAGCTCACGCACGCGACTTAGGCTCCGCCCAGATATCAAAACTTTTATTTTTCTAATTTCTCAGCAACTACTGAACAGATTTACACCATTTTTAAAAAGGTCGCTTTCTGACCCAAGCACTACCTTTCTGCCAAATTTGGAGTAATTCCGTTCAGTAGTTTCGGCTGTAGCCTTGCACAAAGTTTCCTATGGGAAATTGATTTTTTGACTCTTATTTTTTGAATTTCTCAAAAACTACTGAATGGATTTACAACATTTAAAAAAAAGGTCGCTTTCTGAACCAAGCTCTACCTTTTTGCCAAATTTGGGACAATTCCGTTCAGCAGTTCGGGCTGTAGCTCGTCGCAAAATTTCCTATGGAAATTAACATGGAGAAAACGAGTTCTGGGACCCCCCTTTTTTCTCAGCCCCCGCTTAACGAATCACCCCCAAACTTTCAGGATAGGAGCTGACCTGGATAGACTTTTGTTTTGGAGAATTTCAGGAAGATTCGTCAAACGACGCCAAAGTTATTAGCAAATCAAAAAATGCTTTTCCTATGGAAACTAGGTTCTAACTATAACTACCTACTGGCGACCGCCAGTAGGTAATATATATATATATATATATATGTACATATATATATATATATATATATATATATATATATATATATATATATATATATGTTAGAAGGTGGTTCTGACACTCTGGGCCGCCCGGATGTTTCGCTTTTTGAGCACCTATTTGTTGAGCATTTACTGTGGGAGAGCCTCATAAGTTGGGACTCACCCACAGTGAACTCATGGTGAAAGAGACTGCATGTGGATTTTACTGGTGTCCCCCTAGCTTGACAAGGCCGCTATGCAGCCACAGGAGGAAGGGGCATCAGGCTGGTTACATGCAGACACATGTGTACATGCGTGTGCACACGTGTACCGGCTGCGCAGGGGAGAGTCCTGGTGTGCGCAGTCCAGGAGCAGCTACAAAGTGAATGGTGTGGCAGGACTTATGCAGAATTGGGTGGTGACATGGAATAGTCTTTATACACTGGGAAGAAGCATGCCATGGAAAGTCAGTGTGTTTTACTGTATTTTTCACTTCATTATTCCCCTATGGGGAAGTGGAGCCCATGGGCTAGTGTCACTTTCCTAAGGCCTACAAATTCCAGACACGCACTAAAGTCCACTGTAACGGGTGTGAGAAGAAGTATTCTGCAGAGTCCAGAGTCATATTTGTACTGCTTTTGGGTCATCCAGAACTGTCATATTTCTCTGAGTCAGCCCTAACCAGGCCCTGGCTGGGGGCTGACCTCAGTAGCCTGGATTGATGACCTTTCTTCCCAGAGCTAAGACCTCCTCTCCACGACGAGAAGCTGGGTGGAGCTGCAGGCTAATTCATAAGCAGCTGTCACTGGGTGCCAGGCACCAAGCTGCACGAAGGGGAGGCAGCTCTGGGGGGGAAGGGGCTTTCAGAGACCATGTGGCAGGAGACCCTGGATGCAGTGGCGTAACGAAACTTGAGGGGGCCCCCCTGCAAAGCACATGGAGGGGGCCAACCACGGCGGCCCGGCCCACCACCTACCACCCAGAAATCTAGTATATTTTGATTTGAAACCTCCAACATTTAAATGAAATGCCTCTATATTGTCTTTCCCTAATTGTGTTTCAGGGCTGCCTGAATGATCAATGACTGATAATTAAAGGGAACAAAGACAGAAAAGTCACATTACAAATGAATACATACATTTTTATTTAAAATCCTATTTACTGTCAAGACAAGGTCTTTCAGTGTCTTTTAAACAACACATGGCTGGCATTTTTCTTTTGGCAACCCTACTTTATATTCCTTTTCATAAAATGCCTTCTCACACTACAGCAGTAAATGTAAAATTCAAATGTAAGGAATAGGGGGTACTGGAACCAGAAAAAACTAACCCTCTGTAACCCTCTGTAACCTCTGTAACCAGTTTACAAAGGTATGTAAATATGCAAATGGTCTCTGGCCTCGAGGCAGTTGCCTTCAACCCCCTTGCTTCTGGCCCTGGAAGCTCAGGTCACCTGCACCAACTGCACACGGCACGCACCATTTAATATATGAGGTAGGACTGTTATGAGGCAACTCACTGGTGCAACCAACGCCGGCGAGAGAGTGTAGTGCTGCCTGTGTGCGCTACAGCGCTGATGGGGCCCCTGGAGGCTGGAAAACGGGGCTGCTGGGGGCATCGCTGCCAAGGTTTCAGATTGCCATGTGTGACTGTTGTTGATGTATGTTGGATCCTATCATGCGGTCAGTTGTCTATCACTGACACGTCAGATAAGTGGTTCTGTAATGTTCAGCAACTGTGTCCCCGTGTGCCTAGCACTGAATGAACACATCGATGCAAACACGGTGTGTTTCAGTGGAGGCGCTGTGTTTAAGGAAAGGAGCACACAGGAGTGTATGGACACAGCACGTGAGACACTAACACGTGCTACAGACGTCGATTTAGCCTCAAACGTCTGTGAGGGTGAGATACGAGCACCCCTCGTGTGATCACTAACATCCACAGATGTAGAGCCTAAATGTAGCAATGAAAGGGACTGTTAGCAACCGGGCCCACGAATTTGCCCTAACTACTGGGTGTGAGGGTGCCACAGTCACAATCTCTGCATCCGTTGACGACACCACCACTAACACACTTCTAGCAACCACACACACAACTAATATGAACCGGTTTACAGTGCGCTTTGAGCCCTGTGCATATGGTTTCAAAGCACTGTAGAAATGTGCCAAGACCATATAACACAATTGTATTACCATATGTTTGGTGGAGCAGTACTGTCCTCTGCTGGCATTATGTTTTACATGTTATAAGAGAGTGAGTGGACTACACAGGGCCGGTGCTACACTGAGGCGACTGTGGGTAGCGGTTAGGCACGTACCAGCAACAAGGCGCTAGATCTCAGCTGAAGGCTTCTCCTCTGGCTCTCCTAGCAGGACGTGCTACCCTGCCACTAACTTCCGTTTTGGCCGGAACTCAGATTTGTTGCACCGGAGCTGGTGTGACAGGCGTGCCTCCTCACCACAGATTTTATGTACATATAACTCCTGTATCCTGATTGACAGTGACTCAATCCATTTTTTATTGTAATGAAAAGTTTGTTGCACTTTTGTATCAAAAGTTGCAAAAGGAAGGGGCTGAAAATAGGAATGTGAAATGCAAATAAAAAGACAAATGAAATGTCTTCAAACATCCCTTGTAAAGTGTCACGAGCCTAGCCCCAGAGCCTCAGAGGCCCGATCCGGCCCAGGGCCGGGCGTGCGCACCACTTAATAAGATGAAGAGAGCCTCAGAGGCGTGCGCACTATTTAATATATGAAGAGCGGACAATCAGTCCTCTCCCATTTATGTGAATTTTACTTGTAATTAATTTCCTTCACTAGTGCAAATTCTTTTTGGTGAATAGCAAAGATGAATTTACACTTGTAACTACTGATATTTACGTGCTCAAATGATCTTCAGGATCGGGCCCCTATCAAAAGGTAAGA
This sequence comes from Calotriton arnoldi, assembly GCA_963921515.1. Taxonomy (NCBI): domain Eukaryota; kingdom Metazoa; phylum Chordata; class Amphibia; order Caudata; family Salamandridae; genus Calotriton; species Calotriton arnoldi. Next base: position 1,115,047 of record CAWUFW010006503.1, on the reverse strand, counting down.
TCAGTTCTGGCTCACACAGGCCTCTATACTACCTGCAAGGTGCTATTAGAATCTTATTACACTGCATGCATTACAAGAGGCAAAGCACATCCTTTGGGCATTTTTTCTACATTTTTGACCCATGGCTTGTGCTAGACTTGTACGTGTAACCTTTCCTAAAACTTGCTCGAAGTAAGATGATGAGACAATTTCAGCTACCAAGACTAGAAGTGCCAAGCCAGGCACCGGCTAAAATGCACATTTTCAAACGGACATGAACTGTGGAGGATGATTTAAAATCCGGGTACTCTGCAGATTCACCAAACTCACTACCGTGGATCTCATTATAATGATTTATTTTCTACTAACAAAGGATATTGTTTTTCCATCGGGTAAACTGTTACACTTGCTTCACAACAATGAACGAGAATTCCAGGGACAGACTCTTGAATGCCTAAACAAAGGTACTTTTCAAGTCCTTGTCATGCAAGACCAACCCTCCCTCTGATACAGGCAGCTATCGGTGGACATTGTTATAGGCTTCTGGGCAGTTCGGGTCTGTTTATTTTGTAGCTTTAAAGGTTAGCATTTAAACCAAAATGTGTGTCCACGTATTGAGTTGTGCTATTTATTGTCTTAGTGAGCCTCAGAGGCCCGGCCCGGGCCGGGCGTGCGCACCACTTAATAAAATGAAGAGCCTCAGAGGCCCGGCCAAAGCCCTGGCATGCACACTATTTAATAAATGAAGAGCCTCAGTGGCCCGGTCTGGCCCGGGGCCGGGCGTGCACACCACTTAATAAAATAAAGAGCCTCGCGGGGGCCTGTGTTACTCACTGGGCCAGTGGGCCTACACTATATTATGTTTTAAACTTGTACTTTTATTCCTGGCCGGGCCCCACCATGATGCCCTGCCTGATCCCAAAAATTATGATCTTTGGCTCGACACCACCCACAGACCACTCCTGCCTCGGACAGACTCTGACTCACCTGAAGGGCTGACGCCGACGGCTGAGGCCTGGCCTGCAGCTTCAGAGGCAGGCGCGAGACAGGGCAGGGGCAGGGCAAGGCTATCCAGGCAGGCAGGGGCTCTAGTAATAATTTAAATTATTATGGCTGGTGAGTGACGGACGGTCCTTCTCAGTCTCTGTGGCTGCCTCACCTCACAAGTCACGCGCACTTTAATTGCAGCTCCGCAATACGCATGATCAATTCAATGGGATTGGTCACCAGCCCCACCCTGGACTTGCGCAGACGCGGAGACAACTGTGCACCGCGCACCCACCCACCATTTAATTAATGAAGAGCTCTGCCTCAGCGGCCCGGCCGGGGCCCGCGCGTGTGCACTGCCCAGTTGAACTTGCGCACCATTTAATTCAGTCCTGAATCTGATTTAATTAACAACACAACACTAGTCTGAGGCCTGGCCGCGGCCCCGGGCGTGCGGCTGCGCACCATTTAATTTATTAAAAGAGGCCGGGCGTGCGCACCATCATGATGGAGAGGCTTCGCACTTGTTGGCTCCCACTGAGTGAGGGGGCCCCTGGAGCACGGGGGCCCCCCGCAATGCGGGGGCTGCGGGTGCCTGTGTTACGCCCCTGCCTGGATGACGCCATCTTGAACCAACCCAGAGGCCTGGGCAGGAAGGAGGGAGCAGGGGCAGTGAAGTGATGTGTCGCTGTTTGATAGGACAAACAGAGACTTCCTGCCAGCCCCCTCCCCATTCTCTTAAAAAGTGTTTGCACAGGAAGAGAAGCTCTCTCTGGGGTGTGGTCTGCTGAGGCAGAAGGTGCTGGAGCCTGGCGCAATGGGCAGTTGGAAGGAGGAACCCCCTGACTGCCCCCAGGATCCTGAACAGCGCCAGGAGAAGAGTCCAGGACCAGTGCGCAGAAGCAGGGGCCTCTGCGCAGGGAGAAAAGAGGCCCAGGAGGAGAGCAGGCGAAAGGCTGGTGCAGGAGCCAGCACCCTGCTGAATCCCCCCTCTCAGAGACCCAGAGGGCGAAGGAGAGTGCTCCCAGTGGCTGGGGAGCGCCACAAGGAGCAAGAGGAGGCCAAGATCGCGAAGATCGGACCCCTGGGGGCCGAGATAAGCCCCCCAGAAGGTAGGTGACCTTTGACCTCCAAGAAGACCGACGACGAAGCGCATGGGGCTCCGCCGCCGGTCTTAAATGTGCCCCTGGGGTGGGTCAGGTCCCGGGGGCTGCCCCCAACAAGAAGAGAAAGCCGGGGAGCGCCGTCGCGCTCCCCATGAAAATGACCCCAAGCGGGGTGCCAGGAGCCCACCCTGGCCCCCGCGGATTGTGCATAGAGGGGAGCGCCGTCGCGCCCCCCTCGAAGAGGTTCGGGGGCCCGGGATCCAAACTCCGGGCCCCGTGTGGTGAGGTGAAGGCGGGGAGTGCCGTCGCGCCCCCCGCAGGGAGGTCTTTAGGGGCCCGGGATCCCATCCCCGGGCCCCGAAGCAAAGCCGGGGAGCGCCGTCGCGCTCCCCGTAAAGAGGTGGTCGCGGGGGGCCAGGAGCCCACCCTGGCCCCTGCAGAAGAACACAAGTCGGGGAGCGCTGTCGCACTCCCCGTGAAGGCAGAGAAGGGGCCCGGGATCCAAACTCCGGGCCCCGGCGTAGAAGGCAAGCCGGGGAGCGCCGTCGCGCTCCCCGTGAAGAAATGTCCAAAGGGGCCCTTGACCCCATCTCCGGGCCCCTGCCGTGCAGAAGGAGGACGGGGGAGTGCCGTCGCACTCCCCCGCAGCTGCCCAGAGGAGGGGGGAGTGCCGTCGCGCTCCCCCGAGGCCAGCGCGAGTGTCTGTGTCTGCCCGCCGGACCAAATCTGCACTGCCGGCTCCTGCGGCTGCACACGAGGGTGCTGGCCGGGCGGGGGCAGCCGGGGGTGGGCTCCCCGGGCTGCCATCCAACGTGGAGGCACGCGGGGGTCCCGGGTGGGACCGGGACCCCGACAGGACCATGAAGAGGAGCCAGCGGCCCGGGTGGGACCGGGCCCCTGAAAAATAAGCGGATCGGGTGGGCTCCCCGAGCCGTACACTCACCTGGGGGTCCGGGTGGGACCGGGTCCCCCACCGCCGAAGATGGAGGCGTGAAGCGCCAGCAGAAAAGGCAGCGCGGCTCTCCCCACAGCAGCGGGGGAGCCGCTGCTCTAGTATGCACAAAGTGACATAATGCCTTGCAGGCCAGGACCGGCCTGCAAGGGCATAACAGCGTTTTCACGGCTAGTGGTAGCCCCAGGAGAACGGGGTCACCACCATATGTGTGCCAGGGTGCAGGGGGAGCTGCAGGAGCAACGCAGTCTCCCCCAGCACAGCGAGGAAAAGTCCCTCCCTAAGTCTCCTGGGGACTTGAAAAGGATAACCCCTCAAGGGCTCAGCCAGTATTTTAACACCTTCTGGGCTGGAACTTTTGTTCTACAGCTGAGGGTGTATGGAGAAGTGCTTCAAGGAGTGAAGGGCTGAGTTGGGGATGTCTGGAGAAGGGCATCCCCTGGAGGTGAAGAGGTGTAATTGCACCAGAAGTGCATTTACTATGGTTATTTCTTTTAGAGGGACTGAAGGTCACATGTGTAATGTGAAGTGCCTGTGTAAGGTGATGTCATAAGTAAAGTGGGGTTATGTTGCCAGACATTCCTGCTAGGGTGTCTGGCTGTATATGCGTAATCCTGTGATTTCATCTGTGATGCCTGTAGGGGCTGTAATTGCAATGCATTCTAATGATCCACAAATGTGATGAGTACTGTCATTCTAGAGTGATGCTTAAACATGTATTCTTGCTGCTGCGCTTAAGTGAAGAACAACCCAGACTGTTAGCCCTGAAGATGTAAGGGTGCATACTGTATGGACAATATGAGATGCTCAGTCAGGGTTATGTGTCACCAGGGCAGGTGTACCTATTTTTAATGCTCGTTGAGATAATGGGGTGGGTCGCCACTGGGATGGTGCCAGTGCGCAGGGCCCTCGCTCCAGGTTATGTTCAACACACTGCATTCGGGGGCAAGATGATGTGCAGGCATAGGAGTGGTGGTACTAGACCCCACCCCCCTGCGGGAGGGGTGGAGATGTTATGCAATGTCACAAAGTAATTCCAACAGCTTATGTATATTTGTAAATTGGTGCATAGTATTGAGTAGTGTGTGTGTTTAATAAATGTACTCTTACTTTTATAAAGCAAAGTACAGACTGGACAATCAATTATTGAGTGTTATCTCTGCGCACCTGCAAATGGCGATTACTAGCCCACACCACCTCCCTTGAGTAAGCCTCAGACTGCTCTGCAACGCTACCCTCTGAGAATCAGGCGCTACAATTGGGTGTTTGGTTCCCAGTGAAGGACAAATGTAGTCATGTTATTTATGCAGGCCTCACAGATACTGCCTCGTTTTCCAACAATATATATATATATATATATATATATATATATTAAATATATATTCAGGCAGGAACGGTCTCAATAGTATTACTGAGTTCCTGTCTCTGGCTTACTGTGCCTCATGCACTGTCAAACAAGTAGCTCTTGTTGGCAATGTGTTATGGCCCAGACCACCCTACCTATCTGTTTTCTCACACTTAACCTCTGCTCTCACACTCGACATTTGCTTGTTTTTGCAATGGTGCTTTTCTTCTCTGCATCTTCTGCAAGATTTTAAAACACCACATACAGCAAACGAGCTACATCTCGTTCAGACTCAGTGGTGGTGTGGACCTTATAAATTGGATCTTGATTTCCCTCTGTTAGGGTTCTTATCCTCCAAGTGCCCTCAGTATAGGTTCCCATAAGAGATTCGTACTCAGGCCTGGATGTATGTGACTGCTCATTATTTGAGTTAATGTTTGAGGATGCTGTTATCATTGCTGGTAGTGATAGAAAGCTTAACTCTGTGCCTATAATGTAGGTTCTACGTAAGGCAAATTTGAACTTCTGTCAGATGCTATGGCCATCTTTTACAGTGCATAGGCACATTGTTGTGTGAAAGCACAGACTTAGGGAGAATGTCAGGCAACACAGACAGGTGATGCTCAGTACATTGGTACATGTTGCAGGTGAGATAGCAGGAACAACAAAGATGTGCATAAACATCCAGGTCATTAAGTTGAGCGAATATCTTATTGCAGAACACCCATTCCATGATGGGAAATGGTGGGCTCCAGGGGTGCTGATATGACAGCCAACTGACAACTGTGAGTCGTGGTTGGTGGAATGGGATGCCAAGTGGCATTCTGGAGGGTGTAGTCAAGGAATGACATGAGCCTACCCTCTTTTCACAAAGCCCATCATGGACTAGTGTGATAGGTCAACATCTGCATTTTTCATCGCTGATGGATTTACTGAGAAGGAGAGGAAGAAAGCAACTTAGATCCTCAGAAAAGAGTACACGTCCATCTTGCATCTCAGTTTTGTCATGCAGTACTGGCTGTGATGGCCTGATTTATGGACACACCAGAGTGCATCTCAGTTTTGTCATGCAGTACTGGCTGTGATGGCCTTATGTATGGACACACCAGAGTGCCATGGTAGCCAGTGCCCCACTGTATATAGTACAGGCTCAAGAATGTGTGAACACTGCACACTGCATGCAAACACTTAACTGGGATTCCCCTTTCTTGGATCACACTCTTAGGCAAAAATGTTCATCCATGAGCCTCCCAAGCTCCTTCCCCAAATATACACACTGGCCCCATCGGGTTCTATCCAGAAGTTATCTGAACTTCAAGGGACAAGAAGTTAAACGCAACATGGGTGCACTTTTTCATCATTGCGGAATTGCATTTGGTCACAGTGTCTGTCTCTGCTCTCAACTCCTCTCACTCAAGTATGGTGTTGCTGTGGCCCAAGCTTTATAAGAAAGAAGACTTATTAGCAGCCCTTGCCTTTACCTATGTTGCTAATTCTGTCATATCATGCTATATTATCATTCCATCATGCTGCTGGAGGTATGAAGTGCAATCCCAATGGTCAATCTTGGTTGTGTTTGAATGAGTTACTCCAATACATGCCAACCCTCCTGATTCAGGCAGGAGACCACTGGCTTCGAAACTAATCTCCCACCTCCCGGTTCATGATTGTAGAAATCCGACTTTGAGACTCTTCTGGCGACAGACAATTCAGCTCAGAAATTGTGCCTAAGCTTCCAACTAGTTGTCAGCCTGGTATCCTAAACCTGCCCTAATGAATCTATATAGGTTTTAATGTGGGGCGTGGAAGGGCTTACAGACAGAGGCTGAGGAAAAGTATTGAGTGCCTGCCCATGTGCTGCCCTCGGTTTGATGGGATTGAAGTGACAGGAAGTGATCTGATGCATCGGAGTGAAGTGACAGGAAGTGACCCAATGCATCGGAGTGTACTGTGAGTAACGTGCTGCTTCAGCCTACCGATTACCTCCAGAACGCTAATGCACCATGACAATCAAACACTTGTCACCCTCTGAGCCACACCGCTGTCTGTGCTCCTGTCATAGTTAAGGGAAAACAAAGTATGGATCCAATGGGGTAAGGTGGTGCCAGCCCGCATCTAGTGCTTAATTTGAGCCAGTGGTCTCTGATGCTCAGCACTGGCACTTAATTCTCAACACTTGCACTAATGACAGTCTACAATATGGTAGTGCTGCCTTTCTTTTTTTAAGTTGTGCACAGCAACAGTATTTAATAATTCAATGTACATAAATGAATAAATCCTGCCATCCATGCCTTTCTTCTAGCTTTGGGTGGTCTGGAATAGCCGAAACTGTCACACTTGTAGCAGTATGATGGTTAGTAGTTGTGTTGGTGCTGTCAATGGCAGATGCAAAAACAACAATTGATGGACAGAATGCAGAACAATGTCATACATTCACCCCAGTACAGAGATCTGGGCCTAAATCCATCGTTTTTTTCCTCACCATGCCATTCCAGTTTGAACCCAGCCATATGCAAATCAGCCTTGACCCTGTGCCCAATGGGAACAGTCCAGCCCGAACTGCCAGGCCCTCCCTGGACAGAAAACAAGCATCCTAGGACCGGTTTCGGGGTTTCACCCCTCATCAGCCAGGATAGCTTGACTCCAGTGGCATGGAGAGCACGGGACCCACGTCTGGGCATACCCGTCCCACTCGGGGTGACAAATGCAAAAACAACAATTGATGGACAGAATGCAGAACAATGTCATACATTCACCCCAGTACAGAGACCTGGGCCTAAATCCATCGTTTTTTTGCTCACCATGCCATTCCAGTTTGAACCCAGCCATATGCAAATCAGCCTTGACCCTGTGCCCAATGGGAACAGTTCAGCCCGAACTGCCAGGCCTGGTCCTCCCTGGACGGAAACAAGCATCCTAGGACCGGTTTCGGGGTTTCACCCCTCATCAGCCAGGATAGCTTGACTCCAGTGGCATGGAGAGCACGGGACCCACGTTGGGACCCACGTCTGGGCATACCCGTCCCACTCGGGGTGACAAATGCAAAAACAACAATTGATGGACAGAATGCAGAACAATGTCATACATTCACCACAGTACAGAGATCTGGGCCTAAATCCATCGTTTTTTTGCTCACCATGCCATTCCAGTTTGAACCCAGCCATATGCAAATCAGCCTTGACCCTGTGCCCAATGGGAACAGTCCAGCCCGAACTGCCAGGCCAGGCCCTCCCTGGACTGGAAACAAGCATCCTAGGACCGGTTTCGGGGTTTCACCCCTCATCAGCCAGGATAGCTTGACTCCAGTGGCATGGAGAGCACGGGACCCACGTCTGGGCATACCCATCCCACTCGGGGTGACAAATGCAAAAACAACAATTGATGGACAGAATGCAGAACAATGTCATACATTCACCCCAGTACAGAGATCTGGGCCTAAATCCATCGTTTTTTGCTCAACATGCCATTCCTGTTTGAACCAATGGCAGAGGCACATCCATGGATGGTGACAGCAGCAGCAGCCTCCTGGGAAGGGCCCTCAACAGTTACATTTTTACAAATTAAGCACTTCCAACAGACAGTATCCATTGTGAGGGTCCCCCTGTAGCATTACCGGAACTTACAGTGCCTGGTGCTCCCCTGGGAAGATACCTCTAACCTGCCCTGCTCGGGAATCAAACCAAAAGGAAGCAGTGCACCATGTCTGCCTTATTACCAAGAAATGTGCACTTCAGAGATCTGAAGTTTTCAGATCCCATAAAACAGGATCTTGACATTCATTTAAACAAGATATGTTCTTTGTATTCTGGTGCTTAGAAGCCTTAATGCTATACACCGGACTACGAGTAACAGCATGCACAGGAAAAATCTGGACTACCCTCCTTTTATAATTGTTGTCAGGTCTCGCTTCATATTCTTTGGCAGGCCCTGGATCATCCGTGATCGAAGTTAGGTGATGTCTGATGCAAAGGAATTAATAGGTTTATCCTGGTGAGCAGAGTGTAGCAGGGGGTAGTTGTTGTAAACTTTCTGTTTCCAAGAGTCTTGTTTGTTCTCAGTGCACTGACTGTTGCTGTTGACACGCACCTCTACGAAAGTCATTTGCAGTTTCTAATCTTACACATTTGATGTTAGTGTGAGTGTGGACAAGTGGATGACTATTGTAACATTTATGTATTATACTGGTCTTGTTGTATCCACATGATTAGCTGTGTGGGAATTTGCATAATACCCAACAGAACACGGGGCTGATTTGCTGGGCCCATAGTACCTTCCTTCTGAGTGTGCCGATGCTGCTGTTTATCTGTCTGTGTGTGTGTGTGGGAGGGGGAGGGGGTCATTTCATCTGTTCGAAATGATCCTGTGGCCCTGTACTTTCTAATTGGTGGGCCCCATAAGCCATACCGTCCAACTCACAAGGTGCTACCGTATGACACACATATCGGCTCCCTTCACACAATCTCAGGTGAGGAGCCGATATCACAGGGTGGCAAGAAAATGAGCTGAACAACCCCCGCACAGAAATGAAATCATCCCAGGTGAGTGCACTTATTTCTTATAGGAAGTTTGTAAACAAACTGGGATTGGCTGTGCTTTACCGTGCAAAAGTGCAGAATGTTGAATAAAGGAATAGCGTTGCATGTCTGATGCTCATAATCCTTTCCTTCCCTTTGAAGCTGCCAAAGCCCATACTCCAGAAGAGAAACATTGTATGATGGTAAATGAACTCAGGAATGAGGCGGGGGGGGGGGGAAAGAGCAGAAAGAAGCCAGAGGTAGAGGGCAGAGTGAAAAAGAGGGCAGAGAGAGATGGCCCATCAGATTGACTTGTCATAAATGAACAATAGTAATATTCAAAACGCACTTCCAGGAAGGCAGTATACTACGTTCTCCGTACTGGTGTGAGTAGGACCCATTTGTATGAAGCACAACTTATTTCATGACGATAATAAAAGAATCTCTCCCAGTTGTCCCTCCAACCTGTTGTTTCGCTCTATTCATGCCATTGCAGTCGGGGACGTTTCTCCCTATTATTGAAGTTGAAATGTTAGGATGTATGTAATCTCCTTCAGAGGTAGTCGTATCTGGCAGCATGTGTTTTTTAGCTGTGCCACAGTTTAACTGTGTTTTTTCTCTAAAGACCTACTTGCGTTTTATGTGGCTTTCTGGGAGACTTCTCTGTGAATTGCCAAATTTGAAGCATAGCCACATACATGCTAGGAACAGCATTTGATCTTAGTGAAATCAGACCATTTGGTTGTTCACACCTTGCTGATGCAGGTGGCATTGGTGGATGCAGTTTCTTGCCTAGAACGGCTGTGGTAACTCGAGCTGTCTTCTGTGATTGTGGTATATGCTGCTATATTCACATCTCCTATATAATGGGAGACTGTTGAATATACTGCTTCGTCTAAATGTCATGCAAGGCACCATTAGGTTTTTTTTGGTTCCAGGTGAAGTGTTTGTTCAAGGTTCTCTGAGTTATGTTATGTTTTGTTACTCTTGTACATCTCTGCATTTCTCAGCATTTTTTTCCATTGCCAATGTATGGATGTAGAGTGTTTAGAACTATTGGTAAATTTTTCCCCAGTTGCACTGGACGTTTATGGGTGGAAGAGAATATGCTCTGCATGGGTTGATATTTGTGTAGTACAGTTGGGAGATGTGCAGATTGCTGGTTGAAAGTAGATGCAATTGGGTTCTCCAGTACTGGGTGTGCCTTGAGTGGCTAACGAGTGTATTCCACCTCAGTACTGTTGTTTACATGAAATATTTAGGTTTCTGTGGGTGTGTGCAGATACTGTTATTTAATTGAGTGAGGGTAAAATAGCAATCATTTTATAATTGATGTCAGGTATGGCTTCCTATTCTTTGGCTACCCCTAGATCATCCATCATTCAAGTTAGGTGATTTCTGATGCAAAGGAAATAATAGGTTTTCACCTGGTGAGCACAGTGTAGCAGGGGTAGGTGCTGGAAATATTCTGTTTCCAAGAGTCTTGTGTGTTCTCAGTGCACTGACTGTTGCTGTTGACACGCACCTCTAAGAAAGTCATTTGCAGTTTCTCATCTTACACATTTGATGTTGGTGTGAGTATGGACAAGTGGGTGACCATTGTTAGATTAATGTATTATACTGAAGTTGTTGTATTCGCATGATTAACTGTGGGGGAATTTGAATGGGACTGATTTTCTGGGCCCATAGTACCTTCCTTCTGAGTGTGCTGATGCTGCTGTTTATCTGTGTGTGTGGGGGGAGGGGTAATTTTATCTGTTTGAAATGATCCTGTGGCCCTGTGCCTTCTAATTGGTGGGTACCATAAGCTGTAGCATTGTTTCCTCACTGTAAACAGGACATGTGTGGCATCCATCCATACTTGAGTGATCCTAGTGAGTATTTGTAATCCAATTTTCAAAAAGTAAGAAGAGTCAGCAAACTTACAGACATGCCCAGAAGACACACAACTACTAATCAAAGCATGCAAAGCCACTCTAAGGCTAACTCCAGAGACTAGTGTTTTGAGAAACTGCATAGTACTAGCCTAATAATATGAAGGCAAATCTGGAATTTCTCATCCTTCATCAAGTTTAGGCCTTATCACCTTTTCAGAACAGATGGTTGGTCATTTATTACGCCACAGAAACATCTAAACCTGCCGACTTTCAGCGTCACTGATTGCATTACAAATAACAAATGGTTGAGCGCTACCATTGGTATATAGTTCGACCAGTCAGGGGCAATATCCAATTATCCACCTCTCACATCCTCATGAAGTTTGCCTACTTTGTCCGCTTCGTGATGCTCAGTGTTTGTACTGGATTAGTCAAAACTAAGATAACGATACTGAACTTTGTCTGTAAGAATAGGGTGTCGGTGAGAGATTTTTCCGATTTATTTGAAGATGCGTCGCCCTTTTGAATTTGTGTACTTCGTATTCTGAAGCTCTGCCAATATCGGTAGTGTTTTTTCAGTGATGGATATTAATTGGTGTGACTTCTGGAGCCTGCGTACGGACCAGAAGATTGGAAGATTGTCAGACAATCTTAAATGGCCACCCATTAAGTCTGTGGTGGCAACTGTCTTGGCCTCAGAAAAAGGCTCCATTTACAAGGCAAACAGTGCCAGGCTAAGCGAAATTGACTGCCTTATACCATGACCAATATTTAAAGCTTGATTGAATGCAAAGAAAAATGTAAAATTCTCACAGGTGAATCAAGCTGGTACTGCAGGTCAATATATTCATAGATGCTGGGGTGGAAGGGCGGAGGGGCAGGGCAGAGAGAACCAGGGATGTAGTGAGAAAGATTGAAAAATGAGGCCCCTTGTCAGCTGCCTCAATAGAACAGTCAGATTGCACTTCTGCTCTGCGTTTTAGATGTTCTTGCCACCGTTAGAATGTTCAAATATGATGTGTGTAAATGCTCTCCTGCTACTTGGAGCTAGGTCTTTACGATTTCATGTACCTAGACATCAATAATATTGGTTCCATTGAATGATACTCTTCAGGTAAGAGATGTGGGAGGGTATGGTACCAGAACATCATAACCAAAATATCGCCTGACAGAAATATCATGTTGCTACAATTAAGACTCTACTCAGGTAAGCTGAAGGAACTCTTCATTCACCATCTTCTGCTCTCTTCACATACCACAGTACCTCAGAACCAACATTCTAAAACTCCAGGAACGTACAACTGGAGAAGGAGGAGAAGAGGAGGCAAGAGAAGAAGAAGGGATGAGAGGAGACCAACCCAAGTGAAATACATGGTCTAATATTACTTGTATTTATAACACATCTTCCTTCAGCAGGGAAAAAAGGTTTCTATGTTATGTCACCTCTCCCTAGATCTGGGGAGAAGGATTGTTCCTTGGTCTATTAGCACATGTAAAAATCCTTGTGCCACCTGGGTATCTGTCTAAACCTTCTGATGGGGAGGATTCCTTCTTAGTTCAGGAGTTCCCCCCTTTTTCTTTCCTTCGATCCTTCTGTGTGGTTATTAATGATGGGCCCCTTACCAGTCTGTCCATACTCAAATTCAACTCGATTCAATTCATGGCATTTATAGAGGGCACAGCTACCTCCTAGGAGACGTCTGGCTCTGGTGTAAAGCTCATAAGTAAAGGGAAGGAACTATGGGGCACATTTACAAGCGCATTGCACCACGGAGCATCACTTTTTATGACGCTCCAGTGGCACAATGCCCTGCTCCATATTTACAATGCAGCGCTAAGCCACTTTGTGTGGCTTAAAGCCACATGTTAAATATCATACCCTTTCACTCAGTTTTCTGCGTCAAAGGGGCGTGCAATGGGTTTTGTTGTGGGCGTTCCACCTCAACACCCATTGCTTTTCGATGCTGGCCAGATTTAGAAGGATCTGTAAATCTGAGGCAATGCCAAAAACTAACACCATTGAAAAGAAGGTATTAGAGTGGCACAACAAAGAGAAATACTTTTCTATGAGTGCTGCATTCTGCAGAACACATAGAGGAAGAAAATCACCTTTAATGATTGTTTATATGCAGAAAGGTGTCGCTTCCTACACATAAACAATCATCGTTCTCAAAGCTGACAGGAACACCCCTTCCTAAGCAAATGGGGTTTAATTTAGTGCAAGGTTTCCTGTCTCTAATATATTCAAAGGAAGAAATACCTGCGACTTGGTTGGGAGTGGTATGGTATGCCCACAGCATCTCTTGAACAGCTCTTTCAACCGCAAGTCCATTTACACAAGCTAGATTTGTGCATTGTCTCATCATTCTATTGGGCCTCTTTACCATACCATTAGCTCTAGGACAATACAATGCTGTTCTGTGGTGTTTTATTGCTAATGTTTCTAAAAACTCATTCATTGTCTGTGAGGCAAATTGGACACCATTGTCTGTCCCCATGATGGATGGATTGCCCTCTGAAGAAAAAGCATCTTTAAGTGAATTTATTAAGACATCAGCAGTAGTATAATTCACTATCTTTCTGACAATCCAATGTGATTTATAGTCTATTAATACAAACATGATTTTTTAAAACTCCTTTCCTATTGATGGGACCAATCAAGTCTAGGGCAAGTTTGTTCCATGGTTTCTACATGAGCTACATGGGAGTGTTCTGTTTATTTTGGTCTTGTCACCTATGGCACAACTGTTAGAATATTTTACCCTTTCCTCTGCTAATGAATTCATTCTAGGAAACCAAAATTTGCTGCAAATTTTGGATTTTGTGAGGCTCCTAGGGATCCCTCATGGGCTAGTTCAGTAATTTTATTCCTCAGACTTAATGGGGGTATTATTTGTCTCTACAACAAATCAGGTAATTTACTAAGTTCACTAAGAACTTTTACACTCTCAAATGATTCTTGACAACTCTCATTTCATATAAACTCCTTGTCTTTTCTCAACAATTCTTGCAAATTGTAAGTGATCATTGGAAAGTTTTTAACGTACTTAAACATATACTCTACAAAGCCCATTAAAGTTTTGAGCTCTTCTTTGTTTTTTAGATGGCTAGCTTTCTTGATCGCATCTAATAAACTAATTTTAGGTCTGAACCCATCCTTGGAGATGGTTATGTCCCAGATACTCTACTGAACTTACACCTATCTGACATTTACCAAGTTTATGGGTAAGCCCAGCATTCTGTAATCTGTATAATGCCATTCTTGAATATATATTGCATTCTTGTATGACTGAGCCATATATCATGAAATCATTATAGAACAAACTGTGTTGGGAATATTTGCTAGTATACTTTGCATAATCTTCTGAAACACTGCCGCAACAGAGGCAAATCCAAATGACATTCTGCAAAACATAAATGCCCCACTAGGTGTAATGAAACCAGCTAATGGACGTGACTCTGCGTGGAGCACCACTTGGTAGTATGCCATAGATACATCAATCATTCTAGAACAGGACATAGAACCAATTGTGCTTAACATATCATTTATACGAGGTAAGGGATGCCTCTCTACCCATATATTGTTCTTAAAATCTCTCAGTTCCACACACAGCCAGATATCGTTCCCATGGTCTTTTTTTGCAATACCATTCTAAGCAATCAATCAGTTGTTTAATTCCTAAGTTTACCAGGTGTTTTAATTCTCTTTCTAATGGCTCTCTCATTAAATATGGAACTGCCCTAGATTTGTGTACTACTAGATTTGCATTTACCTTCATTTTTATCTTGTGCTGATATTATTTTAGTAAGGCCTAACTTTTCACTTAATAGATCTGGGAACTCTTCACAAATCTGCTCACCGGTAATGGATCTGTCTACAACAAGGACTTGTTCTGGAATATTGAGATAAAATGTAATACCTAGCTCTCTTTGATGTTGCCCCGCCAACAAAGTAGAACCTTGTTCAGCAATGTACACTTTCCCAAATGTGGACATATCTTTAAATGTAACTCTTGACTTTAATCATCCCTGTCAGATGGATAGGAACTTTGTTATATTAACTTGGTGAAATATCTGGAGTATGTATTTGAGATTCAATGTGTGATGATAGTGCTTCATAATCTATCTGATTATTGAAAGTTAAAGACTAGCACAAGTTTACAAACATTTTTCCGGTTTCTCTATCTAGATGTTACATTCCGAGTAACTGGAGGGAATGTAACTGTCTATCTCATTTACCTAGAAGAAAATTTTTCTTACTTCTTGTCTTTCATCCTCAGAACCTTTGACCTGTTTATTTTAACTTTCTTTGCAAACCTTCACAAAATGCCCCTTTTTGTTGCATCTCTTGTAATTCACATTCCTAGCTTGGTGATTTACATTATTCGCCAAGTGATTACTACTGCCACATCTGAAACATTTAAGATTGCTAACTCTACTTTCTATTTTTCTCCTATGCTCAGGCATATTATTCGCTTTGCAAACTTCATTAGCCATTTTTTCTACCTTTATTTCGGCTATTGTATTGGATTGAGAACTCGTCTCTTTTATACAAATAGCTGTATGTTCAATGGGCTTAGCCATCTCTAGTGCTTCCTGCAAATTGGGTTCTTTGCCAGGAGTTTTTCTTGAACGCGAGAATTATTAGTGCAACACACAAGTTGATCCTGAGTTAACGAGTTAACTGCCCAGATCCAGTTCCCGTTCCTCAACACCTTCTGGGAGAGTACTAGGTTCAGGCAAAGTTTCATTGTTCTTTCTTCCATGAACACCTAGGTAGTACAATATAATATGTTGCTTCCTATACGCGCTAAATCTTTCCACACCAATAACAATAAGATAGAATTCAAAGACTTTTACTCATTCCTTTCATGGTAACATGGTAATACTGGTTTGCAAGCCTCATTTAACAATGCTGGATGTGAGTGAATATTTGCAGCCTCCCCTTTAAGCAGTGATATATATACAATATAAACAAAGTATTTTAATAGTGCTTTCTTCACTAGATACGTTAATATCAAAACTTTAAAAAAATAATATACAAGAGGTTCCAACCGTTCTCCATAACCAAGAGGTATTTAGTAATATTAACATTCTATCTCCTGTTTCCTATATATAGTTTGATATCAGCACACAGATATACCTACTCAGTTTGACTGGAATCTAATTAATAACAGTAATGGTGTACAAGTATATTTGAAAACATCCCCAAAATGGCTCCAACTTGCACATTCAAGGATCTGAGTAGATCTCATATGTAGCTACAATGTTCAGGTGATGTGGTAGCTCAAATGGATGCTTGACTATATGAGGTACCTCAGGTGTATGAATCACTGTTCACACAGGGACACACCGTTAGGTTTCCTCAAGAAAGGATCCTGAAAATAGCAGATATTTTCTCTAAAAATCAACTTTAATAGCTATGGGCATCACCGACACATGGAAAACACATGAGCAGGATAGGTACTTTACGTGCCTTGTGCTGTCAGTGGTGTTGAAAATTATAGACTGTGCGTTGCAAAATAATGATGGTATGCAATATGGGCAGTCGGAGACCCTCTACTCTTCAAGTGCGTCACATGAAGCTTTCCCCGTCTACACATGCCCATCTGTAGGATGCGGACGAAGCTCCTTTGCCACGGATGTAAGCAGGCAGATCAACTCCTTCCATCCCACGGACATCACTCCTCAGAAGCTGGCTGGTGCCTTACAGCGGGCAGCAATAGGCAGGTTGAGGCACGCTTCCCCCGTTTAAGGCCATCAACCGTCAGAGGTGAATGGAAATGGAGCCATGGCGAACCTTCGCTGAGGCCCTGGCAGTCTCAGTGGCATTACATTTCCAGATGTAGTCAAGGCTCCGCCACTTCAATACTTAGAACAACGCAAACAAGTATTCGCATGGGAATGAGTACTTTAACCAACCTATCAGCAGTCACTCTCTTGGCCGAGCAAGCTATCTCAAAATAAAGCACACTTTATTCATGCTTTATAGACCTCAAACCAGCCTTCGATAAGGTCCCAAGGGCCATGCTATGGAAAAAATGGAACGTTGGGTAGTGCCGGTAAAACTGTTAGATGCAATTACAAATCTTTGCTCAAACACATGGGTCCAAATCAAACTAGGAGATGGTCGAAGTGTAACCAACAAGATCTTACCAACAATGGCCTAAAACAGGGGTGCATCTTGGCACCCTACCTGTTCAACATCTATACAGCGGACTTAGAGTACCATCTACGCCAAGTACAGGAAGACCCCCCGAAATAGGCCAATGAACAAATAGGAAGTTTGCAATATGCAGAAGACATAGTCTTGCTCAGCAAAACTCCTCGAGGCCTACAGCGGCTGATCTCCCAATTGGTGGAATACACAACTACTGTGCACCTGGACGTCAACTATAATAAAACTAAGGTCCTGTGCTTCTCGAGCACACATAAAAGACAACCCAGATTCACCTGGAAGGCAAATGGTAACATCTTGGAACAGGTCTTAACTTACAAATACGTTGGGGTAGATCTAGATTGTCATCTGAATTACAAACAGCACATGTCATCCACGCAAATAAAAGCAATCAATTTGTTATTTGCATTTAAAATCTTGCAACAAAAGCTAAGAGCCTGTTCAACAAATCATCTTTTGAAGGTCATTGCGGCTAAGTTCCTGCCTTCGATTTCTTATGGATCAGAATTACTCAAAAGTAAAGACACAGCAAGTCTGAACACCCTACAATCCAATCTCTTCAATGTTCAGGATTCCACGACAAATATCACAAGCACACATCAGGTTGGAGTTTTGACTAAACACCCAGACCCCAGTCAGACAAGACGCTTTAATAATGTATTATTGGAGAATGAGGGCAGCAGTTGAAAACTCACTGGCCAACCAGAGTTGGCTTGAAATAGAAAAACAAGCCAGTGCAAAGAACTCAGTCTTTACTTCACTAAACCAGTCAATTGTAGCCCTGAAGGTAGAAGATGCCTGGCACACAATAATACAATACACCAAGTTCAAAAGGGTAATCAACAAAGCTGCCAGACTGTAATCATTCTCACTATACAAAGTATCTTTGGGGAACAGAAAGCAAGCGTGGGTGGTCATGCCAACATACAAAGTTTTAAAACACAACCATATCTGTCGGAACATTTTTCAGAATCAAAAAAGCATAACCTGATGCTTTTCAGGTTGAGAGTTTTTCCATCCAAAGACTTAACACCGGAATGGAAACAGACTTGGCCAGCCATGGTGTGTCGTCTCTGCGGCCACATCGGTGGACCATGTCTTCACTTACTATGCATCTGTCCGGCCCTCCTATTACTCGGGAAGAACTTACTATGGCCATCATTAAAACAGCTGCAAACAAGAACATGCTGATCGGCCGTAATAAAGCTACTAGGAGGTTCTACAGTTCAGCTAGCATACAAGGCAGTGAAGTTCCTGGTACTAGCAGCCAAAGAGTTAGAAAGGGAGACAAATGATTCTAGTCTGTTTATTGGGGTCTTTCATTTCCTTCCTCTCCCTTTCCACTCCGAAGCGAGTAGTGCTTTGTAGCTCCAGGTTTTTGCACATAAGGCCACGGAACATTCACAGCATGTAGAGAGGCCAATTTATCATCAGCCCGGTCTGAGCATCACCAAGCCTGTGGATGGTCAGAGGAAAAGGCTTTATATGCACACACACTTTGCCCTGCCCGATTGCGCAGCTGCTGCTTATTTTCATCCTGCACCAGTACCTTGAACTATCACCTCACGCGTTATGGCACTAAAACGATTGTCTTAACTATCATCTGGATGTTCTAACCAGAGTGTGTTCTACCCTAGACCCCAAGATTTGTCCAACTTTGCAGGTGTTTAGTCTGACTAATTGTAGAAACTAGAGGTGGCCACCCTAGGACTTTAATAACTGGTTTTAAATAACCCTGGGCGTAGTGGGCGTAGTGGGGCTACGCGGAGCATCACGGAGTGGGGGCAAATCTAGGCACACTCCGCGTAGCTCCACTACGCGCCGCCCGCCTCCCTCCCGCCCTCTTTTAAATGCCCTTACAATCTATAAAAGCATGTTAAAAGTAATTAAAATGACTTACCTGAGCTGCGGCGTCCCGGGGCTCCCTCTTCCTGCTCTATCGCCGACTTCTTCCTCACAAATGCGAATGCGCGGGCGCCCGCGCATTCGCATTTGTGAGGAAGAAGTCGGCGATAGAGCAGGAAGAGGGAGCCCCGGGACACCGCAGCTCAGGTAAGACATTTTAATTACTTTTAACATGCTTTCATAGATTGTAAGGGCATTTAAAAGAGGGCGGGAGGGAGGCTGGTGGCGGGCAACCCCGCTCTGCCGTGGCGTGTGCGTAGCATGCCTGCTACGCCTACTTCGCGGACCGCGAAGTATGCACCACTACGCACACTCCGCGGGCGGAGCGGAGCACTACGCCCACGGTTAGTTTTAAATTGTAAATTGATAAGTCTGCATGCCTTTTTGGTTTTATATTGCAAATTGACAAGTATGTAACGAATTTTAAACAACTAATTTTGATAAACATGATGACTTTTCATATGATCTTAAATTGTATGATTTTAACCAACCAAACAATAAACAATTACTTACTTAGAACAATCAGATGCGATGTTGAAATTTTATGAGGCCTCTGTCGTCAAGAATCCTCGTACAGCTCTTGTAAAATCATAAAGCTACAGGGCAGCTGCCGTAGTTTGCATGTCCACCAGGTAGTTGACTCACTCTTGCGCTCCTTTGCCTCAAACGGCCCCGACCAGTGGTCTTGCAGAGCATGGGGCTCTACAGGCACCATCACCCACACCTTTTGACCAGGCTGAAACTCAACCAGAGTGGTATTCTAGTCATACCAGCGTTTCATATCCTTCTGGCTAACTTCCAGATTCTCCTGGGTGAGTTTCCGGAAGCAGGCTTTCTGGTTGCAGAAGGCCTGCATGCAACTGAATACATCCTGGGGTGGCTTCCTGCAGCTTGCTCCCCGTCCTCCTTCACCAAACTGAGAGATCCTCTCACAGGATGCCCATACAGAAGTTCAAAAGGGCTAAAGCCAACCCCCTCCTGAAGTACCTCCCTGTAGGCAAATAAAAGACATGGCAGGAGGACACTTCATTTATGCCTCATAGGTGCGGTCATACCCATTATCATGCCCTTGAGGGTACGGTTGAATCTCTCAATCAACCCATTGGTTTGGGGGTGGTAAGGAGTGGAGCATTTGTATGTTATCCCACACTCCTTCCACAAGGCCTTCATGTACAAGGACATGAAGTTGGTACCATGGTCAGATACCACCTCCTTGGGGAAACCCATGCGGGTAAAGATCCCCATCAATGCCCTGGCCACGGCGGGTGCAGTTAACGTCCTCATAAGAATAGCTCCAGAGTGCTGGGTGGCATGGTCCACCAAGACCAGGATGAACCTGTTGCCCATGGTTGTCTTGGGATCCAGAGGTCCTACAATGTCAATGCCTACCTGCTCAAAAGGGGTGTTCACGACAGGAAAAGGTTGCAGGGGTCCTTTGCATTTCCCCCGTTTTGCCATTCGCCTGGCAGGTAGAACAGGATCTACAGAATGCATCTGAGGCCTTCCTCATTTGAGGCCGATAAAAGTGAGTGACGAGCCTGTCAAAGGTCTTGTCTTGCCCCAAATGACCTGACAGTGGCACATCATGAGCCAGACCCAGTAGGAAGGTCCTGAAGTGCTGGAGTACCACCAGCACATGAGCTGAACCAGGCTCAGGAAGGCTCAGGAACCTTAGGGTCACTATACAGGAGACCATTTTCCCAATAAATCAGGTATTGGCCTGAGGCATCACCAGCTGCCTGGACTTCGGCCTGCCACTGAAGACCCACAAGAGTAGGGCACTCCTTCTTCCCTGCACATAACTCCTCACTGGAAGGACCTTCGTCCGGCTGCCAATGGGACAGCTTAGACATATTTCCCAGTTTGGCCACATCTTCCCATGTAGGTTCCGGGGTGTCCCCCTGAAGTTCAGCCTCCTCCCAGACCATGGGACTTTCAGGAGTGGGTTTCCCATGCCAATTGCCCCTCCTCTTCTTAGCAGGTACCTGGGCCACTCTTTCGGGCTCCAGGTACTCACGTGCGGCCATGGACCGTGTGGTCAGGCACACTCACTCAGGCACTTCCAACATCTCTAAGTGTGACCTAAGCTCCACCTCCTCCCATGCGGTATGCTCCAGGTCATTGCTCAAACAGGCATGGATGGACTCACAGCTACCCTTAAGGAACCTGAGACCCCCCATTCAAAGGGAACCTGAGTCACTAAACATTGACTCTCACGGTTGTCTACAGCAACAACTTGGTGGACCACATTAGGGACAACCTGCTCTGAAGACACCAGTTGGCACCGGACGGTTATCATGCTAGAACCTGTGTCTCTCTGGGCCTCCACCCTTTGCCTATTAATGGTAACCTACTGCATATTCTTACTAGTATTATCAGGGTTGAGGGTTTTCTGTACCATTTCACTGTCACCCAGGGACACTAGGGTAACCTCAGCTGTATCCCAATACTAACTGGGACCAACTCCGACCCAAGCGCTACACTAGCAATCCCTAGTGACTGCCCACTGGTGGGGGCTGTGCCTGCTTGGGACCCCCCTTGAAGTGTCCCTCCTGATTACATTCAAAGCACTTATGGGGTCCCTTCCCTGCAGGCTTTCCTGTAGGAAACCATTTATTCTTTTCACTAGGGGTTTAGGGACCCAGACCATGGGAACTAGTTTGGAGCCCGTTATAGAACTCCTTACTTTTATTTTTGTCCCCCCTCCTTCTTCTGTTGGGGACCCTGCTCACCTTTGGCTGGCTCTCCCCCATACACCTTCTTGTGGACCCTGGTGCTGATGTAGCAGGCTGCCTCTCTAGCAAGCTTCCTAGGATCAGAAAGCCTACTGTCAATCAAGTGCTGGCTCAGCTTTGGAAAACAAAGAATAAACATATGCTCTAGTGTAATCAAATTGTACAGCCCCTAATAATCTGTTACCTCACTGCCCTTTACTCAACCAACCAGTGCCTAGCAGAAAGAATCAACACAATACCCATGTCTGGGGCAAGTTTCACACTGTCACTAAACTTTTGGCTGTATCTCTCTGGGGTCAGACCATATCTCCTGACTAGAGCCTCCTTCATGGTGGGATACCTTGTTTTGCCTCCCCCCACTAAGGCCAGTAAGGTGTCTCTCCCTTCACATTGAGAAATGCTTCCACAAACCTGCCCCCTAATCCTCTTCAGGAATCTTGTGCATTTTCAAAGCTATCTCGTAGGCCTCAAACCTCCGATCTATGCATCTCCCACTCCATAATCAGGCACCAGACTTTTGGGTATGTGTACCTTCCTCTCTGAGTACACTGAAGCGATGCTGCCACCATCTGTGCTGGACTCAGTCAGGCTAAACTAAAGAGACAACTTGTCAAGTATTTGTGCACACACACACATACACACAGACGCAGTAACACAGTGAAAATGCCACAATAATACTTCACACTAGTTTAGAAAAATAGCCAATATTTATCTGAGTAAAACAAGACCAAAATGACAAAAATTCAACATACACAAGTCAAGATGTGAATTTGGTAGATTAAATCAAAATGCAGTGCTTAGAAGTCAATAGCTCCAACTGGGGTATCTGGTTGCGCTTGACCGGGGCAAATCCAAGAGCTCAGTCCACCCGCGATGGAGAACCGGCCGGAGATAGGAGTCCCGCAGACCTTGGATGTGTTGATGCTCGTGGACGATGCGTTGAAATACGGAGGTGATTCGTCACCATAGCAGGCGATGCATTGGTTCCAGAGTCGGGCAAAGTCATTGATGCGTAGATGTCAAGAGCACTGTGCTTTGTTTCCAAGGCATCGATGTTGAACCGCTGGGCTGAAGGTGATGCGTCGGGCCAGGGATGCATCAGAGTTGGGGACGTGGCATCACAGACATTGGTGATGCATTGTCCGACACTCACACAGCAGTGGTGATTTGGAGGCGCTGAGTCAGCAAAGTTGGGGCTGCATTGTAAGCGGAGGTCGTTGAGTCGTGCACTAGGTGAGCGGTGTGCATGGCTTCAGTGCAGGGAGTGGCAATGCATCGATTTCGCTGGTTCCGAACGACGCTTCAGTGTCGACACATTGGTTTCTTGGGGTGCAGCACCAAACACTCACTTCAAAGGGCCCAGGACTGGATTTGGAACTACTTGGTAGAGCAGAACCTACAGCAGAGGAGCTCAGGTATTGGTAGTACGATGCAGGAGAAGTCTTTCAAATCGCTGCCACTTCAGAAACAGGAGGCAAGCCCAAACAGTCCCTTGTAGAACCTTTAGAGATGCAGGATGTAGAAAGTAAAGTCCAGTCCTCTCACTCCCAGGCAAGAAGCAGCTGGCAGCAGGCCAACACAGCAAAGCAAGCAGCAAAGTGGAAGTCCCGCCTGGCATAATAACAGCTGTTCTTCCTGGCAGCATGTCCTCAGTCCAGAAGTGTTCTGAGTATATGGTGTCAGAGGTCCAGTTCTTATACCCATTTTAGCCTTTGAAGTAGGAAGACTTTAAACAAAATGGTCTTTGTAGTGCACAAGACCCTGCCCTTTCTGGCCCTTGCTCCAGACACACTACAGGGGGTATGCAGCTCTTTGTGTGGTCTTCGTCAGGTGCAAGTGGCTCCTCCCTCGCACTTTACCTCAGGAAGACACATCAGCCTCGTGATGGGCCATCAGGATATGCAGGGCATCCCTCAGCTCCCTTTGTGTGTGACTACCTAGAGGGAATGCACAAAGTCCACCTGCCATCCAACCCAGACGTGCATTCTAGGGTCAGGCAGAGACATAGAATGGTTAAAGTAAGAAAATGCAAATTTTCTAAAAGTGGCATTTTCAGACCTGCAATTTAAAAACCAACTTCACTAAAAGATTTGTTTTTAAATTGTGAGGCCAGAGACACAAAACTTACTCTTCCTATCTTTTCCCAATTGGAAGTTACACTTGTAAAGTATTGCACGGCTGCTGCAATGCTAAACTATGGGAGAGACAGGTATTGATGTAGTGAAAACAAATTTAGCAGTTTTTCCTGACCAGGACATGTACAACTCCAAAGGACATATCCTACCTTTTAAATACACTGCATCCTGCCCATGGGGCAACCTAGGGCATACCTTAGTGGAGACCTATATGTAATAAAAGGGAAGGTTTGGGCCTGGCCAGTAGGTGAACTTGCCAGGTCGACATGGCAGTATAAAACTGAACACAGGCTCTGCAGTGGCAGGCCTGAGACAAGTTTGAAGGGCTACTCATGTGGATGGCACAGTCAGTGCTGTGGGCCCACTAATAGCATTTGATTGACAGGCCCTGGGCACATATAGTGCACTGTACTAGAGATGTATTAATAAATCAAATATGCCAATCAGTGAGAAACCAATTGCCATTACATTTTAGACACAGAGCACATGCACGTTAGCACTGGTCAGCGGTAAAAAAGTGCCCAGAGTCCTAAAATAAGCAAAAATGATGTTCAGCACACAATCAAAACAGGAGGTCAGAAGGCAGAAAGACAGGGGAAATCACGCCTAAAGATGCCAGGTCTAACAAACTTCAACATTACTATTTATATGATCTGAAACATTTGCCATTGGAATCAGTGAGCACACCAACAGGCCAACTAACACAAATAGTTTTATAAATAACAGTGTCATCCCTACAATTTAACAGTATCTGCTGGTTCCCATCTTCTTACTTGAGACCAAAAAATACTTTAGTGGCAAAAATCTAAATAAACCTACATTTTCTTTAAAACAATAATATTTTTCTTCTTTTCTTCTTATTTCATTAAAACAATAATAAAAACATGAAAAAAACAGTATCAGCTTTTCAGTCTTTGTAAAAGTTTATATATAAAAATTCAAAATAATTCTGTTTTAGATTACCTAGACTCCAGGTGTCATTTCAGTCCTTATGCACAAATATTCCTTATTCCTTTCATGTTTCTCAACAGAGCTGGATATTTAAAGTCTCTTTTTCAGGGTGGCTCTTCTTCAGTTTCTGTCTCCAGATCATAGTCTCTCTAAACCATATTGGCACTTGTTCATTCTGAAATAATCCTCTTTAATTGTGTCTGCTTCATCTTCTTCCAATACTGTGGTTAAATAAACCCAAACAGGCAAGGCAAATTTTCAATTTGGAACTCTACTTCTGATATATCTTTTAGGAACTGAAGATTCACTCCCACTAGTTTCTGAATCCAGCTGTTTCTCAAAGTCTCTTTCTGGCTGACAGTGCTTCCGTTTACAAGTTCTCTCTCTTGTCTTCTCAAAGTCATTGACTTGAACCCAAACCTTAACTCTGATTTCAACTCAAACCTGCACTTTAATCAGATTTGCTTCTGTCTGCTTTCTCCACAGTGAATTTTGTCTTGAAAGGGGTCTTTTTCATTCTAATTTTTAACTGCAACTTGTCACTGCTTTGATCAGAGACTACTTCTTCTTGCTGACACTTATGCTTTGCTCTTTTGCATTGTAACAGCTCTTCACTCTGATCACTCTGTAAGTGGACTTCAGGAGCTTCCGATTCATCATCCGAACTTTCGCTCACCTGAATCTTTTGCAGTGCTTTTGCACTTCATCTTCACCAGTTTGAGAAAGTCTTCACCCCTTCTGGTTTCACGCTGCGGACCTGAATTTTGTTTGAGCTTGATGAGCAAACTGTGTATTTTGGTCTTTCTCTTCAGCTACTACTTCAGCTACTCTTACTCTCTTTGTGTGAGCAGCGTGGCTCCACAGAGACACACCTGCACATTTGACAGCACTATTTGTTGTCAAAGCTACTTGAAAAGGCCTCTACATCTTTGGTCGAGCTAGCTTTTACGAACATGTTTGCGAATTATCACCCAATCTCCAGCATTCGGCCCATGGCAGGGAGTATAAGTATAATCTTCTGTTGTCACATTCACCTAATGAGAGACAGATTTCACCATACCAGTCAGACCTTTGCAATAATCCAGAATGTTGTCATCAGTTATTGAAACTAGTGACACTGAAGGTACATATGCAAGTATCATTGCTCTGCACATCACTACTTCATGGGGAGATAAGCCTGTTTTGTGTCAGAAGTATTTCTCATACTCATCAAAACAAGGGTAAGAGGGCCGGTCCATTTCAGACCAGTTGAAGCACAGACTTTCACCAATTTGTTCTTGAGAGTGCAATTTGGATACTCAACTACACCTGAGGATTGTGGTTGATAACTACAATGAAATCTCTGCTTGATCTCAAAAGCTGTGCAGATTATCTGTAACACTTCATTCTTGAAGTGTGCACCACAATCAGTCTCAATAGAAGTTGGGAGGCCAAATCTAGGAATCAACTCCCTCAACAACAATTTGGCAACTGTAGGCTATCTGCTCTCCTGGTGGGAAATGCTTATTCAAGACATATTTCAAGCAATTACAATGTGGCTTCTCAATAAAGTCTGGCTGCAGTCTCGTAACTAGGCCTTCTGAGTTGCTAAAGCGATTCATAACCGTAACAGTTTTCTTGCCCTGATTATTGTTTTTTAAACTTGTCTTTTATTCAATGTCACAGATGTGCCACATTACATGTTGTCCTTCCCAGTCACAGAGTAGTGAAAAATAATTTTACAGATTACCATACACATCAGGTAAGCGGTACAGGATATCTCCATGGACTCACTGTTCGCACATGTGCTCGGCTCCCAAGCACCAAGCTAGGCATACATTGCATGTTGATGCATAGGACAACACCCACAAATAGTAATCACGAGTGGAAACAAAAATTATCAGTAAAAAAAAACTAAAAAACAAACCCAGAACAATAACTGGGCAGCGACAGGCAGTCAGGCAACATTGCCTAGAAAAATCCTCAGGCAGCAGGTGAGTAAAAATCCAAGTATGCTACAGAAGCCCCCGACTTCTCAGGGACAGAGCATCGTCCAATCTGAGCGAGGGGGAGAGGGTGGATATGTGCGCTGGGTAGCCATTAGGATTGGCATGATCTGCTGAACAAGGCGCATAACTCAACTACGTCAATGTGGCAATAAATGGGCATGTGTGTAACCGGCCATTGTCCAACTTTCCAGGTCTTCACTCCAGGGGGAGAAGGGGAGTCCCGACCCGCAGTCAGCACGATCCCTAGCTTTTCACCCATATACTTCACACTGCCACAAAGCGCACGCTATCTCATTCAACCAGAGACGGGGTCATCCTCCGACCCCATCATGGAAGCCTCCAGAGCCACAGTCTGTGAGGAGGCCCCGTCCCCCTCGTTTGGTCCACCATCTGTCAGCAAGCTCTCTACCATGGTTCCCTACATCTCCAGGTCACTCTCCACATTCCCATCAGTGCGGACCGAGTGCAGCTGGCACTCTTCAGCTACGCCCCATTCACTCAGGTCCGCTCTCCACTTATCTGGCAGGGGGATACAGTGTGAGTCCAGTGTATGACAATGCGGTGCATAGCCAGTATAAGGCCTAGGAGACATGTTTATGGGGCATACGAGCACCTGACCTAGGCATAGGGAGTATGCCCAAAAGACAACATTTAACCGATGCCTCGATACCCACACGTGTGACCTCCCGCAGCACACGGAGCACCACCTGCCAATATTCCTGAAGCCGAGCACAATCCCAGGTCAAATGTAAAAAAGTCGCAGGTCCTACACCACACTGAGGGCACGTCGATAGTCGTGTCATATTGTGCAAGGGTCTCCGAGCCCAGTCCAAACCAGTTCTGTCCTCACTGGTGCAGTATGACCACAGGGGGTGGAGACAGCATTGTGCAAGGGAGACAGGCCCTATTCAGGTGCAAGGAAAACTCCTCCCACTACTGTAAATTCAGCCAAGGTCTATTCAGCTCAGCTCTGAGTCATTCAGGAAGGGCCAGGCACACCTCAATGTCCCCAGTGGCTGTCTACAGTGAATGCACATCGCCAGCCCCTGTCACTCCAAAACCAGACAGTCAATACACAAACAGGCAGAGGCATACTGAATGATTACACAAGAAAATGCCTACTTTCTAAAAGTGGCATTTTCAAACACACAATTTAAAAGCCATCTTTACTACCTTGGGCCTACCATAGGGGTGCCTTACATGTAAGAAAAGAAGGTTAGGGCTGGCAAGTGGGTGCACTTGCCAGGTCGACATTGCAGTTAACAAACTGTGCACAGACACTGCAGTGGCAGGTCTGAGATACCTTGTCAGGGCTACTCATGTGGGTGGCACAATCAGTGCTGCAGGCCCACTAGTAGCATTTGATTTACAGGCCCTGGCACACTCAGTGCACTTTACTAGGGGCTTACCAGTAATCCAAATATGCCAATCAGGGAGAACCAATTGTAATCACAATTTTACACAGGGAGCACTTGCACTTTGACACTGATCAGCAGTGGCAAAGTGCCCAAAGCATCTAAGCCAGCAAAAACGAAACCCAGCACAGCATTAAAAATACAGGAAGTAGAGACAAAAAGTCTGGGGAAACCACGCCAAAGATGCCAAGTCTAACATCAACTCGTAAGAGTTCCACATCTATCGACACTGCATATATTTTTGCTTGCACTGCTGCACTTGAGGCTTCTATTGCTGCAAGTATTTGCGCTCCAGAGGGTTTCGTGTGTGTTGGCTCGATAACTGAAGGGGACTTTTGAGGGGGATACGTCCTTGGCGAACCCCTCTGCACCATATACAGATCGATCTTCGTCTGCTGTGCCCCCCTCTGCGGCCTGTCTTTGCCCATGATGGTGCACCCCAAATCACTGGGTAATCGTTAGAGTGACAAACGTGCCACTGGCAGATCCCTGGTGACCTCACGTCACTCCTTTAAGCAGGGGTGGGTCTGGTGTCCTGAGTGCCAATTGCAGGAGGCAAGTCAGGGCCTAGCACTGCCCACCACGGGGAGCCACCATGGAATATGCCTCAGTGACCCCAGGAGTGGTATCTTTCTCCCTTGTGCGAGAGATGCAACGTAGAGTAGATAGGGAGTGGGAGCCAAATGATACAGGGGCAGTGGCAGCCTGATGATGTGGCCAGTAGACACCCCATATCACCACTACCAATAGGGGTTAAAGAAATTGCCTGGCACAAAGCAGAAAGTCAATGGCCCCCACCTTCAACAGGTACCGCCCTGCCAGTAGTCTTCTCTCACTAACTGGGCAAACGTTGAGGACCCCGGCAATCTCCTATGGGTACCAGACATTCGAGGCTCATACCCCTCCAGGTCAGCTAAGCAGTGGTGACGCATGCATCAGCAGGCTCCTCCCAGGGACACTTCACCCAAGCAGAAACAGTCAGGTAGGCCATTGAGGCAGTTGCCCACCAGTAGAGAAAGGGCAGAGGGACCAAAGATATCTCCCCAAGTGAAGGCCTCTTCGTGCTCTATTCTGGGCCTGCTCCCTGCCTCGTGTGTGGTAACCCTGGGCGGAGTTCGCGGAGCTGAACTACGCGGAGCACCGCAAAGTGCAAAAAAATCTCCGTCGCACTACGCAGAGCTCCGCAAGCGGCGGATTATAATAGAAAAATGCCGTTCGCGGTGATTGCACAGTGCCGGATGCTTGTCCGCACTGTGCAATCATTGAGAACGGCACCATGCACAGCGCAAGCTTTCCTTTTCTGCCGCTCGAGTAGATTTTTACTCGAGCGGCAGCTTTCTCAACGCGAATGGGCAGTTTCTCAACGCGAGCAGTCGCGAGCATACGCGCCCACTCGCAATGAGAAACCTGACCCCCCCACGTTGAGAAATCTCGCTGGGATGTTGATTTTCCATGCTCGCGCTCGCCAACTTGACATTGACGAACGCGAGCAAGGAAAAAAACTCTGCTCCGCAACGCGAAGCAGAGTTTTTCTGGACTCCGCGATCTCCCCATAACGCGGAGTGCAGAAAACTCTGCAAACTCCGCGAGCGGAGCGGAGTTCACCCCCCAGGGTTAGTATGTGGTGCAGGTCAGTCCGATGTGGTCGCTCTGATGTAGCAGCCCAGCGACTCCAGACAGCCGCGTTGTAGTCCCGCAGGCTCAGGGGCTGCAGGTGCGACACTCCCTGTCCACCTCTCACCTCGTGTATGGCGGAGGCCAGGTTGATGTGGTCGCGCAAAGGCAACAGCCTCCTTGCCTCCAGATAACTGTTTGATAGCCCGCAGGCTCAGGGGCTGTAGGCACGGCTCTGCCATCGCGCACCTGACCTATCCACAGACCATCACATCCTGTACAGCTGGCCCCGGGTGACGCCCAGCTGATCAGCCCCTCTAGTGTCCAGATGTCAAGGGGGCCCAACCCTGAGCGCAGAGCCCCAACCGGGCCGACGACCTCCACAGTCCCCTGCCGCACTCAGCACGCCCGGCAGAAGGAGGCCAAGGCTCACAGCAGGGAGAACCGGGTCCGCAGCTGACGCTCTGCAATCTGGCCGGGTCGGGAGCCCCCGGCAAATGCTAGGCACCGTATAGGCCGCAGTGCCAAAAGGAAAGGAAGTTGGGGCCGTGTGCACAGACCTCACCTTTGCACAGCTCTCACTTGTATACCTAACTGGGGATGGAGGTGAGTACACATAAGAGCAGGATGGGCAGGAGAAATTCCGGATTCAAAAAGGGAAGTCCATTGAGCTCTTCAAGCCGCGTCCGCTTCGGCTGCCATCTTGGCCATGCCCCTCCTTGCCCTGATTATTTAAATGACATATCAAACAACAACTACACACATCTTCAGCAACATGTTGGAAACCTGTGTTTTCCCAATATTGTTTTAAAATCCTAACCAGTCTATCTCTTCCAGCATGAGTTTGATTATGCAAATATTTACACATGGGCTGCAACATTTAGTCTGGCAGGACACTCAAAGATGTTTGCATTGAATCCATAAAGAAACTATTCACATCATTTGAACTGTAGAGAATCAGTTGTGAAATCATCATTTCCATTCTTTTGAACAATTGACTCTTCTTGTAAGGCACATATCTTGCCATCTGATCTGCATATCTATATTATAATGTAACCATGTCCTTACCAGCCTATGGGTGGTACACCTAACAATGGCCATTTTTTTTAGTTTCTAAATTGCACCTAACAAATCCAATCTATACATACTGTTTCTAATTAGAGCTCCTGAAGTAGTCATAAATTTCCTTTGTAACCATAGCTGTTCATAATTATGAACGACACCCAAATCATTCTGGCTGTTGGACCTAGCCCTAGCCCTTTCTGCAGGGCCACCCACAATCATTTTGCTTTCCTCTTCCCCTTTTAGGTCGAGCCTAGCGTTGCAGCGCATGCGCTGCTCGCTTTGCGAGGCATGCAGTATTCAGTATAGTGTGGAAGCTTCGGGGAAGCTCCACCCACTCTCCGCCCATCCTTTTCATTGGCTTAGGTCCTAAATGCTGCCTTCCGATTGGTTTTAGGCTAGTTAGTCCCTCCTTATGACGACCATGTCGTCATTTGTATCCTTCCAAGGCTACTGGCCCCTTTACTTCCAGTACTATTTTCTCCCCGTGCCTTCTCCCCCACCGCCCCCTCCCACAGTCTGTGCGTTCTCGCCCCCCCACTCTCGTTGTTCGTGCCTTCTTTCTCCCTGCCCTCCGCCCGCACTTCAGTTTTCAAAGCAATTGGTCTCGCGGAAATGCGAGTCCTATTGCATTGCAAATGCTTGTTTCTAGTACCCTGCGACCTCGGGCACTTCCATTGGTCCCTGTGTAGTCTGTTTTCCCATCCAGCCCTTTGCCCTCCCAGGCGAGGTCACTAAGCTAAACTGCTTTCCTCAGAAGGAGTACGCTGCTGAGGGATCCTCGCCGAAGCTTGTCTGCGATGTCGGCCATATTGGGACGTGTCTGGTCTCGTTGTAAAGAACGAACTGGAAGACCATTTACTTGTTGGCAGAGGCATACCTGAAGTAGATGTAACATTAAGTATTTTGGTATACACAGAACGCGGTGGTAGTAAAGATAATAACTGGTTACAGTTTAACAATAAATATACAAAACACTGTTTTCTACATTAAGTACATATAAACTTTTTCAAAGCTGCAGGGCTGTGAACAGCACATTGGATAAGGAACGGATGCACTCCCTGTTTCCTTTGCGCTCCAGCTCAGCGCAGCGGGAAGGTCTCCATTCCAAGATAGTGGCGGGCGCCGGCCTCGCAATGGGCGGGGCCATGAGAGGGCCCTGCCCCGCGCCGTCATCGCCCTCTCCTTTCCATGGCCCGTCGTTGTCACCTTGCTGCTGTCCCCGCATCACCATGGGCGCCCCGACGGAGAGCGCAAAGCCCCGGACATCCCCCAAGGCCATCAAGTTCCTCTTCGGGGGCTGGCAGGGTAAGGCATGCTCGGGACACCCTCGGGGGGCCTGACACCGCCGGCTGGGACAGGGTGTCTTCAGGGCACGGTACTCTGCACCCCAGGACACTACCTGCCCCAGCCCCAACATTGGAGTCTACGGTACCCAGCCCACCCCCCAACATTAGAGTCTGTGATACCGGTACCCACCCTAGAGGAACCTGCACTTTCCGCAGTACCTTCAACCCTCGCCCCCTCCCAAACCAGGCCCGGATACTGCCCACAGCGCCCTGAAGACCCTGCACCAAGGACCCCTACACTCAGATCCCTACACTCAGTGCTTTAAATGGGCCGATACTAAGTACCGGCGCTTTTTAATTGTGAGAGGGAGAGTACCTGCACTTCTCAAGAAACAAGCAGGTACTCTGTTCTAGAGTACCTGCACTTCTGTTTTTCCATTTTCAAGCATTGCCTACACTACACCCCTGAGCCCTCTCTACTGCCCCTAAACACATACTACACACACTGGTGCCCTGGACACAGACTATTGCCCCCTCCATACTCCTTGATGCTGCTTGCTCAGCACCCAGGATACTGCCCCAGCCTACAGAAGACTGTGCCCCGAGGACCCCCTACACTATACCCTGAGCAGTCTCTACTGCCCCTACACACATACTACATGAACTGGTAACCCTGGATACATTCTACTGTCCCCTTCTCCTCGATGCTGCATGCACAGCACCCAGGATACTGTCTCCTGCTTCCTAGAAGACAAGACTGCCCCATAACCCCACTACTTCTTGCAGGAAAATGACCTTCACAAGGCGGTCAAAACACCGCAATACATTTACTTCGCTGTCATTACAACGCAAGTCGTTACAACGACTTGCGCTGGATGGCGCTATAGACTAAGGAATAGTGTGATTTACTATTCCAACACCTTCCCTACTGTTACGTAGGCTGGAGTTGGAATAGTAAATCATACTATTCCAAAGTCCAGCACCCTCCAGCGCAAGTCGTTGTAACGACTTGCGTTGTAAAAACCGCGATGTAATGTACTGCGTTCTAAATGATCGCGTTGTATCATCATACATCCCTTCTTGCATTGTCCCTAGAATACTTTCTACTAAAGAAAACCGCCCCTACCTCCTAGAAGACAACACTTTCTCTTAACACTCAGTACATCATGCACAACACCCCAAGCTACAGACTTCAGCTCCGCATAAAACAATATACTGCCCCACATAGAATACAGTGCACTATTCCCTAACCCAGTATGTCATGCAAAGCCCACTACTCCAGTCTGGCAGTCAGGGGCGTAACATAGGCCCCCCGCAGCCCCCACGGTGGGGGGGGCCCAAAGCTCCAAGGGGCCCCCTCAGAACAGCACTCTGGCTGCAGAGCTCCTGATTGAGCCCGGAGGGGGCCCCTCCACGTGTATTGCAGGGAGGCCCCCTCAAGTTTCGTTACGCCAGTGCTGGCAGTGTCATCTTTAAGGTTCCTTTTCGCAGACTACACCCTAGCTAGAGCAGCACAGCGCCTTGTCATAAGGCCGAGATGTTTACAGCAAGCTAGTGATAATCGGATATGCTTCAACATTCTAGTAAAAACATAAGCGAGAAAGCAAAACTTTAAATAACACAACGTAAATCGGGACATTAAACCTGGAAATGGAAAACAGTGATGCAGGAAATGATTCAAAATAAAGTTTGTTCTTATGGCTGTGAAATAATAGATGTGCGGTGTTCAGGTACGCGAAGGAGGTATTTTTAAGCATTTCTTGGAGAGGGCTTTTGATGGAGGTGGGTAGTGCATTCCATAATGATTGATGTAACGTCGTGTGGACGGATGCGTGTGTTAAGCGTGTCAAGTGAGCCATGGACCCCTCTGCATGTGATTGTGTGTGAAGCTGCAGTGTTCTGTGCAAGAGAGAGGGGTTACAGAAGAGTGCCAGAACAAAGAGGGGCGTGGGGGTCTAAGGCATAGCTGTTCAAGGGTGTGATTGCACTGGGCTTTGGGTGAGTGGCAGGCAGGTAGTTACAGATGAGATGAGGGAAGACAGATTTACAGGATGCTGATCGGGTGGTGAGGGTACTAATGTAGCGCTTGGAGCTGTCACTTGCTGGGATAACGCTATAAAGAGAGTAGAGAGCTCTCCAAGATCGCACAGGTAGCCTCGGAGTCACACAGCGACAATGTGGTTCGAAGCGGAGTGTGTTTAGCCCCCTTCTGTTGGGGAGAAGGGGTGTGCCTGATGCACGTGGACTGTGTTGTATTTCCAACCTCTCAGGGCACAGGAGGAGACTGCTTGACCTCTGGTCGTGGTGGGCTTGCACATCTGGTATTCCAGCTAAGATGTTCTGCACATTTTGCATGCCCACAGGAGGCCGTGGTCCTGTCTGGCAGGCATGTTGGGGTGTCAGGTGGCTTTGTAGATGATGCAGCTGGATGTGAAGCAGGCACCGCTGTTCTTGTAAGGTTAGCATGTGGGCACCACAGACCTCTGAACAGATGAGCTGCAACATGCAGGATACTACGGGAGTCTGGTGGGTCTCGGGGATGCCAGCGCGTAGTGATTCCACTGTCGGGGCGACACTGGCCTGTGCATAGTCTCCTGGTGTGAAGGGCTTCACTTCGAGGCACTTGCGTACCGGACCTCGTGATACTGGTGAACACAAGTACATCATGCCGCTGGGCTAAGATGGGAGTGCAGTGTTGGTGTATTGTGAGTCTAGACACTTGCTCCCCCCACCTCCGAAATACTCCTCCTCTTGTGTTTCTGAGGTCTCTTTTTCCCAAGAGCTTTAGTGAGCCATCTTAAGGAGTCTATCTGGAGCTCTCTACCTCTGCTCTCTCAGAAGAGACAGGTGATAAACTGTGCTTTTCAACAACCGTGCGACTATCTGGTCTTCGGTTGAATTGTCAACTAGAAGCTTTTCTTTCTCACAGCCTTGGTTCCTAAAATGTGCCTGCTTCCAGGGCTCACCTTAGCCCCCCCTTCACTCACAGGCTTTGTTCCCTCTTACACACATGACCCCATGTCCATGCAGTAAGTGTGGTGGCACATTCCTAGCACTCCTACCTTGTGGAAGTGGTCATGCAGATAAAGTATATAGGCAGATCAAATTTTATTTGCTTCAAAACCGAACTGTGAAGAAGAAAACCTGCTCAGGTAACGTTTTGGGAAAGAGGTGGCATCCTCCCTTTCCACCAAGAGATGGGCACTGTTTTAATACTCAAACACACCCCTCTGTTTGGAAGAGTAAAATGTTGGTATGTTAAAAAATATGCCATCTGTCTGAGCCTCGATGATCCCAGATGCTTTATGAAAAACAAGCATTTGCAATGCCATAGGTCTCGCATTTATGCGAGTTTGAGCTATTGGCATTGTAAATGACAATGCCTTTTTTTATGTTTTGGTTTTTAAAACATAAATAAAAGGCATTGTCATTTACAATGCCAATAGCTTAAACTCGCGTAAATGCGAGACCTATTGCATTGCAAATGCTTGTTTGTTTTGCATTTAATACGCTGGGCACTTTACCACTGCTAACCAGTGCTAAAGTGCATGTGCTATCTACTTAAAACATGGTAACATTAGCTTGTCCACAATTGCATATGTAATTTTCTTATAAGCCTCAAGTAAAGTGCACACATGTGCCCAGGGCCTGTAAATTAAATGCTACTAGTGGGCCTGTAGCACTGATTGTGCCACTCACTTCAGTAGCACATTAAACAAGTCTCAAGCCTGCCATTGCAGAGTCTGTGTGTGCAGTTTTAAACTGCCATGTCGACCCAGCAAGTTGATCCTTTTGCAGGCCCAAACCTTCCTTTTTAATGCATATGTCACCCTTAAGGTGGGCCTGGGACAGCTCCAAGAGCAGGGTGCAGTGTATTTAAAACATTGGATATGTACTTTTAAGTTTGACATGTCCAGGTAGTGAAAAACTCTTAAATTTGTTTCACACTACTGCAAGGCCTATCTCTCCCATAGGTTAACATTGGGATTAGCTTATTGCATTTTATAAATGTAATTTCCAATTGGGAAAAGATAGATAATTACAATTTATGGTAAAGTTGGATTTTAAGTTGCAAGTCTGAAAATGGCACTTTTAGAAAGTTGGCATTTTCTCCCTTTAACCATTCTGTGCCTTCTACCTGTCTTTGAATACACGTCTGGGGTGGGTGGCAGCTGGTCCTTGTGCATTCCCTCTAGACACACACAGAATGGGAGCTTAGTTGTGACTTGATAGGCCTTAATGGGCCATTAACTGGCTTGATGGGGGACGGAGCTAAGCACAGCCCCACTTGCACCTGGATAGGCTGTGCCCGGTCTCCACACAATAGGCCTAACAGCCCTGTATTGCTACTCCAGACAGTTTGGAGCCTCGGCAGGGGAGGAAGGGGATTCCCAGCACTTCAAAGCCACTACCTAGAAGTTTCTTCCACCTTCCAGAACCAGGGGACCAAAGTAAAAATACTGGACCTCAGACACCACCACTTCTGGACCTGTGGATAATCTGCCAGAAAGAAGGACTGCTGTGCTGCTGCAAGGACTGCCACTCTGCTGGACTGCTACTCTGGTGGACTCCTTCTTTGCTGTGCTGATCAACTGCCTGCTACCACCTTGCCTGGGTGTGGGAAGGACTAGACCTGCATCTCTACAACCCAGAGTGACTCCAACAGTCAGTTGATTGATCTCCTGGTTTCTGAAATCTCGGGGACACAAAGACATCCAACCACCCTGCTATAGCATCTGGACTCTGGCATCTGCGAGTTACATCCTGCCAAGTGGTGCCAATCCAGTCCTGGGCCTTTGTGCTCCTCTTGTAGAAAACCGATGTATCGCTTGGCTGCACCCTGCATCTTTGTTGACGCAACCAGGATTAAGGCACTTTTGTTCAGAGGGCCTCACTGGGTCCCTGTATCTGGCATATGCTCTATTGTGGTCGGCCTAAACTCCTGACTTTCTCCTGGTCCAGTGCGACCAGATAACACACATAAGTGCTTTTTGTTTCTAAGCTCTATTTTGCAGTTTATTCTTTAAAAATTCATATCTCAAGTTCTACCCATTGGATTTGTGTTGATTTGGTCTTGTTTTGTTCATTAAATTAAGCTCTATTCATCTAACCTGGTGTGGATTATTTTGCACAAATACTTTACACATTGCCTCTTAAGTTAAGCCTGACTGCTCTGTTCCAAGCTACCAGAAGGTGAGTACAGATTAATCTAGGTGTGTATCTAACTTAGAAAGCTAATCAGAACAATAATTCTCTGCCTGTGAACAAAGTCATATGTTGCTAATAGTCACTGATGCATTTCACCAAACTTGAAACACTGGCCTTCCAAAATATAATACCCAAACCTTCAAGTACCAAACATATCAAATTTTATTTATTCATTTAATTTTTACAGTTTTAGATAAAAACATAATAAGAATTATTTTTCAAATAATCCAAGCACATCCTACATCACAATCACACATACATTCAACCAAACAGAAACATACCCACACATACTCATACGACCTACAAAATCAGGGTTCAATATTTGACAACAGATATATATATACACACAAACAAACAGATACCCCCACACAAAATGTGAATGAAAATGTAGCTTTGTAATATCAAACAGTGGATACAGTAGATGAGGCCAAATAGCTAGATAAACACATGCGGAAATTACATGGAAAAATTCATCAGTTGATGGTACCATCAACTGGTGCTAAAATAATGTGGGCGGTGAGCATGGCTCACCGCCCACATTATTTTAACACCATATAGCTACCTCCTCTATTAAATATAATTTGGTAACTGTAATGGTTTTAAAACTCCACTCACTTGTCACGGGCCCCCACTTACTTTTAGAAGTGCCTCCCTGTCTCCAGGTGAAGGCCCGCCCTCTACCAAACCGAGTTTCTAGAGGGCGAGGACTGCCGATGATGAAGCATGACACCTGGCGGTGTGTGAGGACAGTCCTTCACTTTTTGTGAGATGCCAGCACTCACAGTCAAGATTTAGAGTACCTTCGGTCATTTCGTTGCTAGAATATTGACTACCAAAGTAATATGAAGGTAAGTATTTATAGGTAAGTATTGATTAACTGTTTTCAACTCTATCCCTAAGTCCCATTTATTTTAAAGTTACACATTTGTGGAGTTAAGTATAGTAAACTTGTGCTTGCATTCATGATATTTGGTAGCTGATATTCTGGCTAAAATATTTTTATAGCACATTATTTAAAACTCGATATTTGGGTAGTTTACTGGAGAGGCACCTTTACTCACAGGAACCATTTAATTCTTCTTCAGGGTTATTCTGTGCTCTGAACTCTATCTACACTTGTGAAACCCTTCACAGATGAATCATTTCTTTCATTAATTCTGCCACCCGTCCCACTTAGTGTGTCCCCTAATTCATGCTGTTGAAACTTGTACAATTAACAACATAGATCATTGATAGTTTTGGTCAGAATGTCCCAATCAGTAAGAGTTAGAAGCTGAACCTCCATATTAGCTAAAGTCAGATGTTATTCTCTCCCCAATGGTGGACATCTCTGTTGATTAAAATCACTTTGACCAATTGATTCAATTAGCCAGAGTCCATTGCAAATGTATCTCTGTTCACCAGTTTATTCTTCAAATCAGTCTGTGAAGGAACCAAGACACATTGTGGGAGATGGTCACTCTCCAATGATGTGTGTCAGAAAATCGTAACCAAAATATCATCTGACAAAAATATTGCATTCTACATACCATTTATAAAAGCATTATCCAGTTGGGTGTGGATTTTATATCATTAGCTCCAATGGGGCAATATTTTTGCAACTCATATGTAGGATATGTGTGATAAAGACAGTTAATGTGATATAAACACAAGTAGTGTTAGGCCATAAGTTAACTTTGGGTTGTTCTTCTCATCCCTTCTTCCTCCCCCACCCCACCCCCCCTCCTCTCCGCTCCTTCCCGGTAATAAATTCCTGGAGTTTTAGAATGTTATTTCTGTGGTACTGTGTTATGTGAAGAGAGCAGGAGATGGTGAAGAAAGAGTTTCTTCAGCTTACGTGCAAAGAGTCTTAATTGTAACACTGGTGGCGAGCTTCAAGCTGTGAAGGGGACAGCTGCACTGTCACCACCCCTCGCTGTTCATCTATCTTTTTTTTTAATAAACCTTTTTATTAACAGGTAAAGAAAATCAGTACGTACAAAACGCAATTATAGTGTTTCATCCTTTTTTTTTTACATCAGTCCCGAGTCATATACTTTATACAATTTGCTACAATCTTAACTAATTTCAACCTGTTGCATCAAGATATTACATTATAATACTCTATATGTTTTTACAGGCCCCCCAGATTTTCTCTCCCTTCTTAGGGCACCCTCTGCTTTTGTATATTGTGGCTTCCGCCTGCCAACACCAGTCGAGATCGTTTTCCCACTCCTCTACAGTTGTGATTTTGGTTGCTCCCCATTTCCTTGCTACATTCCGTTTAGCTACTACAGCCGCTATTGTCAACCATTTCCTTACATGACCTGGCCAATCATCATTCCCGGTTGTTGTCAGGAGGAACCATTTAGGTTCCAGTGGAACTTCCATACCCACCTCTTCCGTCATTGCTGCGGCTATTTTCCACCAGTATTCTTGTAAGATTGGGCAATCCCACAGTAATTGATAAAAGGACCCCTCAGACTTGCAACCCCTATGACGCAGCGTACTTTCACTGCGCCCCAGTCGGTGGAGCACTGATCTAGGGTAATACACCCTATGTAATATTTTAAGCTGTATTAGCCGGAATCTTGCGTGTATTGCCACTTCTCTCAGGCCCTGGAGCACCTCCACCCATTCCTCTTCTTCAAAAGGACCCACATCCCTTTCCCAAGTTGTCCGGAGGAAGCCCAACGGGTCTGGGGCATTGGTGCTTATCTTCTTGTAGATCAGGGATATGGTTTTTTCCTGCAGTGGATCTGTCAATATCCTATCCTCTAACGGAGAGGCCGCATCCAGGGCCTCCCCCTCACTGAGATATCTTCGTAGGGCATGCCCTAACTGAATATATTTAAGCCACTCTCCTTTCCCCATATCATATTCCCCTTCCAGGTCAGCAAATGTGATATACGCCCGCCCCCTCCAAATGTCTGCCAGTGTCTCCAGCCCCAGTAGTTCCCATTTGGCGAACCACTTCAGCTTGCTTATTTACTTCAGAGCATCTCCTGCCCCTAGAGGTGTCATTTCTGTGAGCTTGCCCTCCGATCCCAAGTACCTTGTCACCGCAACCCATGACCTGGTCACTGTGGCAGTATGTGGCGGAAGGTTCTTACCTACTTGCCTAGTGTACAGTACAGCCTGCGGGCCTCTCTCACCCATAACCATTCTTACCACCCTATATGCTGGATCATTCCTGTCCTAGAATATCCATCCATTCACGTTTACCAGCTGGGCTGCCCAATAATAACCACGAATATCTGGTACTGCCAGTCCTCCATCATATACCCCTCTTTGTAATTTACTTTTAGGGCAATACCACACCACAGCAATGCCCGAAGCTCTGTGTTTACTTTTTAGAAACAGGAGGGGGGTACCTCATATGGCGTATTCTGAAACACATACAAAAGACGTGGCAGTGCCATCATTTTAAACATTGCCGCGCGTCCCATCATTGTCAGAGGAAGCGCGCGCCAATGCCTTATGTCTGATATGAGTCTATCGAGCTGTGCGCCTACGTTCTGTCTTTGGAATTCTTGGGGATCCCGTGTTATATAAATTCCAAGATATTTAAAGCCACTCTCTTGCACCGGCACTACGCATCAGGAGGTCAGGGTGGGGGTTCCTCCGGCTAGGGGATATAACAGTGACTTATCCCAATTGATTTGGTATCCAGAGTATTCCCCAAATATACGGGAAATCTGGAAGATGCGGTCCACGGAGTGTCTCGGTTTCCTCATGTGCAGCAGAATATCATCTGCGTACAGAGATATTCGATCCTTCCACTCTTCCCCTATTGGTATCTCCCAGATCAAAGGGTCTTGCCGTACCCATGCTGCAAGTGGCTCCAGAGCCAATGCAAATAAGATTGGAGATAACGGGCAGCCTTGTCTGGTACCTCTCCACAGGGCAAACGCCCGTGACACAGTAGCATTGACCCGCACCCTGGCTAGTGGTTGCACATGTAGAAGTCTAACTCACCCAATAAACCTGGGGCCCATGCCAAACTTTTTCTAGAACCGCGAAGAGGTAGCTCCACTCCACACTGTCGAATGCCATTCTGCCATCAAGGGAAAGTAAAGCCGCCTGCTGCTTAGGGCATTTTTCCGTTATATGGAGGATCCAAATAACCTACGGAGGTTTAGCCTGGTACTTCGGTGGGGCATAAATCCAGATTGATCTGGATGGATTAGAGTGGTAATCACCCCAGCCAACCGTGTAGATAAGAGCTTGGCGAGCACCTTTACCTCAAAATTGAGCAATGAGATTGGCCGATATGACCCACATTGCGAGGGTGACTTGCCTGGCTTTGGGATTGTCGTTATCATCGCCATCCTCTGGTCTGGTGGGAGTATGCCCTCAGTCAACGCCTGGCCAAACATATTCAGTAGGTGCTCTGCAGTTATGTCCGACATGGCTTTGTACATTTCTACCGGCAGTCCATTTGGTCAAGACGCTTTCCAGGATTGAAGGTCACGGGTTGCTGCTCTGATTTCATCAGCCGTCAAGTCACCCTCTAGTCGCTCCCTATCCTCCTCCGAGAGTCGTGTCAGGGAAATAATCGCAAAAAGTCTCCGCAGTCCTCTGTATGTTGTGAGTGAGAGGCATATATGCCCTCATGGTATTTAGCGAACTCTTCTGCTATTTCCGCCCCTGTTTCACATCTGTCCCCTGCCTCATTTTGTAGCCCTGGAACCCAGCTGCCTATCGTATGTCTTTTGTCTAGCCAGGCCAGCAGCTTGTTGGCCTTATTCCCAACGTCATATAGTCTAAACTGTGAGGCCCGGGCTTGCGTTCTGGCACTATCTTCCGCTAAATCCCTAAGCTCTTTTTGCCGCACCCTTAGACATTGTCTATCCTTTATTGCTTGGGTGTCATTCCCCGCCGCTTGGGATTCCAGCCTTATAATTTCTTTTTCGAGGGTGAGGCTTGTGAGGACTCTTTCTTTCCTAATGGCTCCTATCGTTGCCTGCGCTCGACCTCTTAGGACTCTTTTAAAGGCTTCCCAGAGGACCACTGCGGTGTCAACTGTTCCAGTGTTATCCTTAAAGAACTGCTCTGCCCCCTCCTGCATGTCGTCTCTGAAATACTCATCTCTGAAGATCCATGGATCTATCCTCTGCGGCAGTGTGTGGTCCCTCCCTGGGCCTGACAATTTTGTTTCCACTGGGGAGCTGTCAGATATCCCTGTGCCAAAATTACTGCATCCCTGAATTCCCCTAGCCCCTGACCTTGTGTAATGATGTAATCAATCCTTAAGAGGCTTCCAGAGGACGCCGACAGATGTGCATATTGCTTCGCATTTGGGTGTTGGTAACTCCAAATATCCCCCAGACCCATCGCCTCGAGAAATCCCTTCAGCTGACCTCCCTTTCTAGTGGTGCCCATCCCCACGGGACCCCCACCAGCCACGTCCAGTGCCGTTGATATGATGTCGTTCATGTCGCCTCCGAGGACCAATCGACCCTCCGGCAACTTTAGTAGCATGGGGCCCAACGTTTCGAGCATAGCTGTCTGGAGGCCCAGAGGGGAATACACCGAGCAGAAGTTAATTCTCTTCCCTTCCCAAATCCCACTTACGACTACATACCTCCCCGAGGCGTCTGTCCACATCTTATTTTGGATGAAGGGGAATGTGCGTCTGATCAGGATCCACACCCCCCTGGAGCTTAGAGGTGTAGCCTGCATGCGCTATTAGTGTATACCCAAACCTGTCTAGTGCTTTACAGTAATTGCCTTTAAGATGTGTTTCCTGCCAGAGGACCACCTCAGGCGCATGTCGTTTAACAAATTGTAGCACCGTCATCCTTTTAAGTTTGCCATTAAGGCCATTCACATTCCAGGACCAAACCTTCACCGCTGATTGGGTCTGTGTGTACGTCGCCATTTAAAGGTATATGTTCTGTCCGCATCCCTTTCTCTTGATACATTTACTTCGATTGTAGACTTATACTCGTACCCTTTAACTAACTCTATGATGTAGTACCGTGTAACTTGTCCAGCCCCCCAACTCCCATTCCCCACCCTGCTACCCTGCTTTTAGGGTTATGGAAGCCCCAACTCTCCAGCCCGCAGAGCGCCTGTCGCCCCATAACTAACATAACAAATCTAACTATAAAATTGGGGGGAGCCTGATCCAGCCGGACCCGCATTCAACGCACGCTACTCTTACCCCCTCCTGTCCAAGCCCCTTTGTTGGCTAATAACCTTTATTAATGTCCATTTAGATAGTCTTTACCGGAATTTCTGGTCGGCTCATTCTCAAGTCTCGGTACTTCTATTCGCCTTGCTGGGTATCGCTCAAAAGCAGGCTCAGATTGTTA
This sequence comes from Calotriton arnoldi, assembly GCA_963921515.1. Lineage (NCBI taxonomy): Eukaryota > Metazoa > Chordata > Amphibia > Caudata > Salamandridae > Calotriton > Calotriton arnoldi. The sequence goes on along the minus strand of CAWUFW010006503.1, from coordinate 1,071,508 downwards.
CAGTCTTACTCGTTACCCTTTTGCTGCTTTGGAAGCGGTGGGGCTAGCTGGCTCCGACGAGGGAGACCGCTGATCCGGCTCCTCCCCAGTCTCAGTGCCTTCCCTGCAAGCTCCACTTCCACGGCTTGAATCTTTGCCTTGTCTACTGCCAACTGTGCGCCATCCCATAGTAAAGTGCCACGTTTTCCCCTCCGCAATCACCCGCAGTCATGCAGGGAAGAGCATCATGTATTTTACATTTCTGGCATGCAGTTCCTTCTTGACCGGTTCAAAACTTCTTCTTTGTCGTTGCACTTGGAGAGTGAAGTCGGGGAAGAATCTGATCACAGTATTTTCATAGGGTAAGTCCCCTTTTGTTCTGGCTGCCTGCAATATTACATCTCTATCATGGTGATTGAATATTCTGGCAATAATTGTTCGAGGCGGCGCTCCTGGCTTTGGAGGTGGCATCGGAGTCCTGTGTGCTCGCTTAATGGAGAAAAACGTAGACAAGCGCGCCGGTTGCAGTTTATTGACGATGAGATCCTCCAGAAACAGGTCTACGCTTGGTCCCTCTGCACCTTCTGGTACCCCCACCACGTGTATATTGTTCCTCCGCGCTCTCCCTTCCTGATCCTCCAGGCACGTTGCGAAGTGTGCCGACTGTTGTGTTAGGGTGTGTACCTATTGTTCGAGGTGTTTTGTCTTCGCCTGAAGCTGGGCAATATTCCTTTCGGCCGTGTTCACCTTTTTGGATAGCTTGGAGAGGTCTGCCCTGATCGGAGTGACCTCTGTGGACACCAAGTCTATTTTCGGCTCTAGGGTACCCTCGACATCCCGAATCGCCACCATTATCGCGGTCAGGGAGGGTTCCTCTGTTCCACTTTCTTCTTCTATGATCGTTGCGAATCTGGTAACTGCATAGTTATCCATTTTATTGGATTGCACTGGACCCGTGCCTTTGGGCTTACCCATCGTTCCTGTGGTGATTGCCCAGATTTCGCCCCCACCTAAGGCTTTGGTGAGAGGGCCCCTCCGCACCTCCTCCGTTCTGGCTCGGGTTGCCAAGGGTCCGTCAGGCCCACTGGGGATCCGCTCCCAGGCTCAGCTCCCTTGTTGCGACACACCCAGGTCTTCCTCTGACCTTACTGCTAGATAATTGTTCATGTGGTGCCTGGGTTAGTCTCCCCTTGTTCGCCCCAAGCTCATCAGACAACCGTTAATGCAGGTCCTTGCTGGGCCGCGCTGCTCTATGCAGGAGGCCGAGGACCCACCGCCTTCCCCCGCGTTAAATCCGCCACACAATCGTATGGGAAGGCCAGCCCGGCTCCCAAGCGGCTCCCAATTGCTTCAGGTATAGTTGGTGTAGTTGTAGCAAGTGGCTCCCTACTGCCTTAAGTTTGTCTGATCAGCGGGGCTCACGCTTTCCAGCAATCACCCTGGTCACCAGGCCTCTTCCCTGCAGGATATTGCTCACTGCCGCCACCTGGACCCTCCACACCCCAGGGTATGCCGCTCACTCACACTGGCTCAGCACATCCCCTCCTACTTGTCGGCTGCAGCAATCTCTGACTTCGGGAGGCAAACAGTATACCGTCTTCCAACCGGCCTCCGGGGCACAGCGCTAAATTGCACCACCGCTCCTCACCTTAATCGCCACTGTGCCGGTCTCCGCTGGGCGCCAGAGTCTTTTCCCCCAGCCCGCTGGTCTCTCAGCCCTTGAGGGGCTTCACCATATGGAGGAAAGGTCGCGGACGATGTTGTGGCCAGTCTGCCCCTATGGGGAGGCCGTGGCGCTCCTTTTGTCCTCAATGGCAGCTAGCCCTCCGCTCTATGTCGTCACCACCGGGCCCCTCCGTCGAAGGCTCAGCGTTTCTCTGCTCCGCTGTTCCCCCCTTCGGTCTCCGCTGTGTCGCAGCACCGATTCATGCTGGTTGGCGAAGTTGCTTTCTCGGCTCGCTGCTTACTATTCCCCCACGTTCACCTCCACAACTACGCCACATCAATTTGCTTCCTCAGCGGCCATTGCTCTTGGCCGAGACGGTCTGCTCCGGCTCTTTTCTGCATTTAGCGGGGCAGACGGATCGCCAATCTTGGTGTCGGGATGGCTCTTCTTTGTCCGATACTCGTCCCCAGCTGAGATATACCATTTAGAGGTACGGATAATTGTCGGATCGATGGGCTTGGACTGGAGCTCCGCTATAGCGCAGGCCATCTCAGTCCATGGTCAAGCCACGCCCCCAGCCAGCCATATTCTTGATCAAACACCTGAAGTGTTAGTTGAGGGTCCTGCACGTCAACCACCTCAAACCATACTTCGAGAGGTCTGAGTTGACCTTGCTCTTGGTCACAGATGATGGGGTAGAAGAGGAGAGTGAGCCTCTACCCGACCTCCTGTCTGCCAAAGAGCAGGATGGGTCAGTAGAGGGTGTGTGAGCCTCTTCCCTACTTTGACTCTAGAGTAGCAGAGAAACTGTCGCCAGTTGCTGGGACAGTTTGCATCTTTGTTCTCACTCCCCCTAGGAGTCACCCATTGGTGTACTCATTAACATTGACACTGGGATGTTAGCATTCCTGTTAAGCTCAAAACTTACAGGTTGTCTGACAGAGTGAGGGCCAGAATCAAAGAAGAAGTTTCTAAGATGCTGAAGTTAGGGGTTTTTGAGCCCTCCAACAGTCTTTTGATCCAGCCCAGTGCTTTTTGTCCCCAAGGCTGCGCCACCCAGTGTCACACCTGAAATCAGGTTCTGTGTAAACTACCATGGGCTCATTGCGGTCACTAAGACTGACGCACACCCCATCCCCAGAGCTGATTAGCTCATTGACCGGCTTGGAGCTGCCAGGTTCCTCAGTATGTTTGATTTAACATCTCAGTACTGGCAGATTGCCTTGACCATAGGGGGGACAAGAGAGGTCAGCGTTCTCAATGCCAGAAGGGCACTACCAATTCCGCATCATTCCTTTTGGGTTTAAGAACGCTCCTGCCACCTTCCAGAGGTTGGTCAACCAAATCCTGGCTGGGTTGGAGATTTTCAGTGCCACCTACCTTGACGACATTACAATCTTCAGCTCCATTTGGGAGGACCATTTGCCCCATCTCAAAGAAGTGCTCAGGACCCTGCAGAGTGCAGTCCTCACTATCAAGGCCAATAAATGGCAGATAGGACAGGGCTCTGTGGTTTACTTGGAACACCAAGTAGGGTGCGGCAAGGTGCAGCCCCTACAACTCAAAATGTACATCATTCTGGCTTGGGCACCCCCTAAGACCCAGACAGAAGTGAGATCCTTCTTAGCTCTCACTGGATATTACAGGAGATTCAGCAAGGGCTAGAGCACCATTTTTGCCCCTTGACACAGCTGACTTCCAAGAAGCAGCCACATGAGGAGATCAGGACAGAAGCGAGCTAGACCGCTTTTGACACTCTGAAGGAGGCCATGTGCTCATGCTCATGGCTCCTGGCTTGTCCCAAGAATTTATGGTGCAGACTGATGCCTCAGAGCATGGTATGGGGGCCATGCTTTCACAGCTAAATGAAGAGGGCCTAGATCAACCTGTAGCCTTCATTAGTAGGAGGTTACTTCCCAGAGAACAGAGGTGGAGCGCAATAGAAAGGGAAGCTTTTGTTGTTGTCTTGGCGCTGAAGAAACTAAGACCCTACTTGTTTGAGACTCACTTCCGGGTTCAGATGTATCACAGGCCCCACAGTGCAGATGAGGGGTGAGAATCCTAAACTGTGGAGGTGGTTCATCTCCCAACAGGAAATGGACTTTACGGTGGAACACCGTCCTGCAGCAGAACACGCCAATGTTGATGGTCTTTCCAGGTTCTTCGGCCTTAGTGAAGAGAACTCCCAAGGGGTTGGGTAGTTCTCCCCACTTTCCACTGAGTTGGGACATGTGTTTGACCTGGCATCTTTTGGCATAGTTTCCCCTGTCTTTCTGCCTTCTGACCTCCTGTTTTGACGGTGTGCTGAACTTGGTTTTTGCTGGTTTAAGGATTCTGGGCATTTTTTCACTGCTGTCCAGTGCTAAAGTGCATGTGTTCTGTGTCTAAAATGTAATGGCAATTGGTTTCTCCATGATTGCCATATCTGATTTACTAATATGTCCCTAGTACAGTGCACTCCATGTGCCCAGGGCCTTTAAATCAAATGCTACTAGTGGGCCTGCAACACTTATTGTGCCACCCACATTAGTGCTACTTCAAACCTGTCTCAGGCCTGCCTCTGCAGAGCCTGTGTGTGCAGTTTTATACTGCCGTGTCGACCTGACAAGTGCACCTACTTGCCAGGCCCAAACCTTCCCTTTTATTACATATAAGTCAACCCTAAGGTAGGCCCGAGGCAGCCCCATGGACAGGGCGCAGTGTATTTAAAAGGTCGGACATGTACTTTGGAGTTTTACAAATCCTGGTAGGGAAAAACTGCTAAATTCGTTTTTTGCTACAACAAGGCCTATCCCTCCAATAGGTTAGTGTTAGAACTGGGGGTCTCTAGTTGGCAGAGGTAGGTACCTTTGTCCAAATAGGGACCCTTGCTTCTAGTCAGGGTAAGGGGGATACACTACTAAAATAACCCCTGCTCACCCCCTTGGTAGCTTGGCACGAGCAGGCAGGCTTATCTCAGAGGCAGTGTGTAAAGCATTTGTGAACACATACCGTAACCCAGTGACAACACTACAGATGGACACCACACAGGTTGTATTATAAAAATAAGTATTTTTATATAGACTTAACACAAGACCCAAAACGACAAAAATCCACAATACACTATTAAAAATATGACTGTCAATGGTAGAAAATAGTTCAGTTCAATAAAGATGGTAAGTGCGACACTCAACATTCAATGTACCTTTGGATGCGTAACGCGATACAAACAAAAGAGTTGCAGGGAAGGTGATGCGTCGGTTCCTTACACGCAAGAACGGTGATGCGTTGGTTCCTTGCTCCGGGGGAGGTGATGCGTCGGTTCCCTACTGGTGCGTAGGGGACGGTGATGCGTCGGTTCCTTACCGGAGAGGAGGTGATGCGTCGGCTCTTCACCGCGTGGGGAGGAGATGCGTCGGTTTCTTACTGCGCTTCTGTGGCGATTTTACCCGCAGCGCCGTGATGCGATGACGATCCGGTGCAATGAAACAAAATGGCATCTTCCTCTTGATGCAACACTCAGGGGGCGATGCGTGCACGCCCGACGGCCGTGCGGCGACTCGGTGAATCTTCTGAGCCGCGACAGGCCCTGCGACACGCTTCTCCGTTGATGCGAAGGCATCTGATGCGACGGCGACACTCTTCTCCGGCGATGCGAGGCGCTTCAGTGATGCGATGGCGACAGCGGCGGCACGCTTCCTCGGTGATGCGACAACAGCGGCTGTGGCGGCGACACGTTCTCCCTCTTGAGTCACGCTTCCAGCTCCCAGCGACACGCAGTCTCTCAGAAGGCCCAACACCACAGTAGGCACTTCAAATTCCCAGCAAGGGAATTCAGGGGAGCTGGTTGGTGAAGTCTTGTGTTCCTGAGACTTCAGCATGAGGCAAGCTCAATCTTCAAGCCCTTGGAGATGTTCTGCAAGATGTTGAAAGTAGCACAAAGTTCCTTTCTCCTTTCTTTGGCAATCAGGCAACCACTGCAGGCCAATCCCTCAAACAGCACACAGCATAGGGATAGTCTCCTCCTTCAGCTTCTCTGGTTCCTCTCCTCAGCAAAGGTTCGTCTTGTTTGTTCCAGAAGTGATCTAAAGTCCTGGGGTCTGGGCCCCAGTATTTATACCCATAAATCCTTTGTCCTCTGAAGGCAGACACACAATACACAAGCTAGCAGAGGCAGGCTGGATGGTTAGGCAAGAACATACCTACTTTCTAAAAGTGGTATTTTCAAACACAGAATGTTAAAACCAACTTCACTAAAAGATGTATTTTATCATTCTGAGTTCAGGCATACTAAATTCGTTTTTCTACCATGTTCCCTGGGTCAGTTAGGATTATAAGATTTTCTAATCAAACTGACCATTCTGGCCTATGGGGACAGGTAGCCTTGCAATAGTGAAAAACGAAATTGGCTGTAATTCACTATCAGGACATGCCACACACACCAGGGCATGTCCTACCTTACACATACAATGCACCCTGCCCTAGGGCCTACCTTAGGGGTGACTAAAATGCAGGAAAGGGAAGGTTTAGGGACTGGTAAGTGGGGGCACTTACCAAGTCGACATTGCAGTACCAGACTGCACACAGGCTCTGCAATGGCAGGCCTGAGACACACTTTACAAGCTGCTCCTGTGGGTGGCACAACCAGTGCTGCAAACCCACCATCAGCATTTGATTCACAGGCCCTGGGCACAACCAGTGCAGTGTACTAGGGTCTGACAGTGAATCAAATAGGCCAAACATGGAGTCACTAATCCATACATCATTTTATCATAGGTAGCACTTGCACTTTGGCACTGAGTAGCAGTGGCAAAGTGCCCAAAGCATCTATACCAGCAAAAACAGGTCAACAACAGAGGAGGCATAGTGAAAAAATGGAAGGGAGACCCACGCCAAGGATGCCAGGACTAACAGTTAGCATTGGAGCTGCCTTGTAACACTTTACAAGTGTAACTTCCAATTAGTAAAAGATAGGAAGAGTAAGTTTGGTGTCTCTGGCCTCACAATTTAAAAACATCTTTTAGTGAAGTTGGTTTTTAAATTGCAGTTCTGAAAATGCCACTTTTAGAACGTTTGCATTTTCTTACTTTAACCATTCTGTGCCTCTGCCTGTACCTAGAATACATGTCTGGGTTGGATGATAGCTGGACTTTGTACATTCCCTCTAGGCAGTCACACACAAAGGGAGCTGAGGTGTGCCCTGCATACCCTGATGGGCCATCACCAGGATGATGGGTCTTCCTGAGCTGGAGTGAGAGAAAGGAGCTGACATTTGCACCTGAATAGGGCTGTACTTGTCCCCAAACAAAGAACTGCATACACCGTGTAGTGTGTATGGAGCCAGGGCCGCCAGGAAGGGCAGGGTCTTGTGCACTACAAAGACCTTTCTTTGAAGTCTCACTAATTCAAAGCGTAAATAGGTATAAGTACTGAACCTCTGACACCATATACTCAGAGCACTTCTGGACTGATGAATTTTGCCAGAAAGAAGAGCTGTTGTGTTGCCAGGAGGGACTGCCTCTTTGCTGCTTGCTTTGCTATGTTGGCCTTCTGCCGGCTTGGCTTCTAACTGATGCATCGCCTTCAGCCCAGCGATTCAACATCAACGCCTCAGAACCGACATACAGCGCTCTTGACATTGACGCATCAACAACTTTGCCTGGCTTCTGAACAGATGCATCGCCTACGACGCCGACACTTCATCTCCGTATTTGAAAGCATCATCTCCGAGCATTGACGCATCCAAGGTACTGTCAGCGGGTCTGCATGACTCCTGTATCCGGCCTGCGCTCCATTGCGGTTGGACTGATTTTTTGGATTTGCCCCGGTCAATCGCGACCAGATAGCCCCAGTTGGAGCTATTGACTTCTAAGCACAGCATTTTGATTTAATCTTTCAAAATTCATATCTTGACTTGTATATGTTGGATTTTTGTTGTTTTGGTCTTGTTTTACTCAGATAAGCATTGGCTATTTTTCTAAACTGGTCTGTGGTACTTTTGTGGTATTTTCACTGTGTTACTGCGTGTGGGTGCAACAAATGCTTTACACATTGCCTCTTTAGTTTAGCCTGACTGCTCTGTGCCAAGCTACCAGAGGGTGAGCACAGGTAGACTTTTAGTGTGTACTACACTTATCCTGACTAGGATTGTCGTTCCTGCTTGAATAGGGTGCATACGTCTGCCAACCAGAAACCCGATTTCTAGCAAAGTTAAAACTAAACATGAAGAATTTAAATATATAATGCCAGTACATGAGAAGCATTTAGGTAGTGTCTTTAAAGATAATGTGTATACTAAAGTGAGTAACGGGTGTATAGACACAGTGAAAATTAGTGCTACGTATGTACCTACCTTCCCACATTGGCTGGGGCAGATTCGACATTTGAACAATTAGAGATTTCATAATCTCTATTCAAATTAGCATCATATTTGTTTTGTGCAATCACTCTGCAATACTCACCATACTTAATCCCTCTATAATTCTCATTTAAAAACAAATTGCATTTTCAATTCATTGATGAGGAACAAAGTTGGGATGGTATCTAATGGCTTAGAGGAAGCTGTCCTTGCGGACAGCTTTTACTTTGGGAATCATGGTGGATGGCTGTCTGTGGAGCAGGCTGGGAATTTTATTTGAAGCAGCACCTGTCCCATTGTTTTCTGATTTCAGAAAACAAATGCAGGCAAGGTGGTCTGCCATCCCTTGCAAGGCACCATTTTACAATTATCAATCTTAAGGCAGGTCCATTTGCGACCCCCTGTCAGTGGAAAATTTGCGATGGGACCTATTAGTGCACATGTCACCTCACAGATTACATCCCTCTTCGTGAACCAGTCTGTGTGCAATTTTCACATCTCTGGACTGTGAACAGGCATAATATATCAGGCCCTTAATCTTAAAAAGTATTCAACTATTTTTTCTCTCCCAATAAATTATTTAGTTTTACTCCCACTGCATACCATACTGGTAATAGATGTACTGCTTATGATTGCATGAAGATTAGGTTATTCATGCTGCTGTGCCATTATTCATCATATTGGAATTTCCAGAAACAGTTTTGGAATGGGATCAATTTTGTAGCTAGGCTGAACATGAAGGTAAACTATGTGCTGTGTATCAATAGCAGAATGTTAAGCCGTGATAAAGCCCATACCTTAAAACGCAGGTCGATTATAAGAAAATAAATGGTTGCAGAGATAGATTAATTTGTAAAAGGGTAGGTGCCATGACCAAAATGTTTCTCAGAAGCCCACTTGCACCATTGCCAAATTTTAGGACTGCCAAATGCCATGGCTGTATTTCTTCTCCTGGGTGTTTCTTCCATCAAGTTACTCTCCCTGTCCCTTTATTTTACTCTTGCCAGCTCTTTATCATCCCTGCTTTCTCCTATTGTCATTGTATTTCCATCTTTCTCTTCCTTCCTCCTTCCCACGTTGCTGCTTGTTTGGGAGCCTAGAGTCAGCGTGCATGCGCTGCTCTGCAAGGCATGCTGTAATCCCTCTGTGGGCTTTGAACACGCCCGCTGCTTTTTCATTGATTGCTTGATTTACCATTTCAAATTCCATTACTTTTGTTGGCGAATAGGGTACATTTGCCCCGCCTTGTGTCTATTTTTGTTACCGCCCTGGAGACTGCCCCATGTACATGAATCCTTTCACTAGTTCCCATATTTTTTGCTGCAGTGCGCTACTTTTTCTTTCCACCCTTTCCTCGCAGCTCGCTTGTATTTATTGTTTCTTGCTCCTGTCTTTGATGCTTGTTCAGCTTCGGTGCCCATTGCTGCTCCCAGCTGCTTGTTTTCATTGCAGCTGTCTTTGTGCCGTGTCCTCGACTGCCTTGTGAGTTTATTAAAATTACGCGAAAGATTTTTTTAAACTGCTACCTCACGACAGCTCTCTGTCATTGATCAGCGCAGAAAGCCACGCTTTATCTTTAAACAAGGTGGCCCTGCCTTTCTTTTCTATTTATTTACTTTGGCGACGTTTTATCGTTAAACATGGCGGACGCCTGCCTTTCTTTTCTATTTAATGATTAGGTCTCTCTGGAAATCTCCTAAAAGTGCCCTCTTCAGCACCGCGGGCTGACTCCGAACGTCGCAGCTGAAATGGAAGGGCAACCCTCTGGACACGTTGCCTTCACAACCAGGCTTCCCCTTGATGATGTGCTGCCCGCCGCAGGGAAGCGATGAGCTTGATTACCAGTGCTTCTACATGGCTGGCGCTGCACCGGGCTGACAGCAGAGAGGGTCCCCAGTGACATGATGACCCCAGTGGCACAAGGGCTGACCCAATCACCTAAAATACTATATCTCGGAGATGGGACCGCGAGGTCCGTGGTGATCGCTTGGCCCCATGCGGTGGCCCCATTGTGGCCCATGTGCGCTTAGCTCTGAACGTTTACTTTTTGCAAAGATTGTGACTACCTACCTATCCTGAGGGGCCCAGGCTGGGAATCCTGTGAACCACTTCGGTCGGATAAGACCGAAATGAAGGCCCTAACCCTGAGTGCTCATTCGAGCACTCCCCACAAATTAATACCGTAGCTCCCTTAAAAGGAGCATCCGCAACTTACTTGCTGAAACACCATTGTTGGGAGGCATTGCCCATTTTTTTAAAGTGTGGTGTTTCAAGCATTCCTGACATTCTAGCATTTCTAGTATCCCTCCAAATTGACAAGGGAACTTGTGTTCCTTCAAGTCGGACCGATATAGTCCCCTCAGTGCTGTGGTGCAGGCTCAACGATTGGGGAGGAATTCCTGCTATATTCCCTGCAACACTTTACCAAGAAACTGAGAGTGGAAGCGCACTAGTGTCCCCACGAGCATTCAACATCCCACGGAGATTAGAACATCTAACTACTAAGGGAAAATTACCATACAGGCTCTAAAAGGAGTCCAGGTTAAGAATACTGCTTTTCTAACCTGATTTGTGAACCAATGCATATTGCATGACTACTTATTGGGTTGTTTGTAGATTTGGTCTTGTTTTATACAGATAAAAGTTACCCATCTTTTTCTAAAACTGGTGTGAAGTCTTTTTGTGATGGTTTCACTGGGTTACTGTATTCAAAGTGTTGCACAAATACTTTACACATTGCCTCCTCGATAAGCCTGCCTACTCTGCACCAAGCTACCTAAGGGTGAGCATAGGTCTTGTCTTTGATGTTTAACTTACTTGCCCTGACTAAAATGGTGGGTTCTGCCTGGCTCTGGTGCATACTCTACCTAACCAGAAACACCATTACTAACACTCAGGGGCCGATTCCGATCTGGGCCGGTAGTGCTCCGAATCGGATTCGGATTTACCGGATCCGATTCGGAGCCCTGTTTCCCGACCGAATCGTACGCGGGTCCGGCCGAGCGAGTACGATGCGAGCGCACGCGAAATCGCCGACCGACTCGTTCACGGGTCCGAACCGCACCGACCGACTCGCTCGGACTCGCTCGGACTCGACTCGCACCGCGCTATGGAGACGTTTCCCGGCCGGGTAAGTACGATGCGCACCGCGAGCAGTCCGACCGACTCGCGCCGTCCGGCTCGAAAGAGCTGTCGGAGCCGGACTTTGGGGGTCCGCGTCGGACCCCCTGTACGCGTAGGCACGCGAGTCGCACACAGGGGGGAACCATGGGTCCCCCCTACCTGTGCATGTATGCCGCGATGCGCATGGACGCGTACCCGCTGTAGGGGGCGCCCTTGTTCGCCTCGCACCCATTGAGGCAATGGGAGCCCGCGTACGCGTTGTACGACCGGCTCCCATTGACTTCAATGGGAGTCCGACCGATTCGAGTCCGATAGCATGCGAATGCATCGTACTCGTCCGGTCGGACTGCTAGGGTCCGATTCGGTCGGAATTCTCTCCGGGTCCGGCTCGGTCGGAGAGATTTCCGGCCGGAATCAGAATCGGCCCCTCAGTATGTAATGATTCACTCAGTGTGCTGTGGTTCACTCAGTAATCAGACCTCAGTATTTAATGATTCACTCAGTGTGCTGTAGTTCACCCAGTAATCAGACCTCAGTGTTTATTGATTCACTCAGTGTGGTGTGGTTCACCCAGTGTGTTGTGAATCACATGGTGTGCTATGATTCACTCAGCATTCAATAATTTACTTATCTTACTGTGATTCCCTCAGAAATCAGACCTCAGTGTTTAATGTTTCACTCAGTGTTTAATGTTTCACTCAGTTAACAGACCTCAAGATGTAATGATTCACTCAGTGTGTTGTGGTTCACTCAGTATTCAGACCTCAGGATTTAATTATTCACTCAGTATGCTCTGGTTCACTCAGTAATCAGACCTCAGTATTAATGATTCACTCAGTGTGCAGTGGCTCACTCATAGTGCTGTGAATCACACGGTGTGATGTGATTCTCTCATGTCTATAGGCTGGGCCTAAACATTTTCTAGATATATTCATTTAGGGTAAAGCTATACCCACTCATGACATCAGCTGGCATTCATTGTCCATATGACTACCAACCGCAGTCTCAAAACCGGGACATCTCCACCCAGGTTTTTCACCTACCAGATGTTGTAGTTTTGTTCAACCCAAGCTTTCTTTGCAGTTTGTGTAAACTGTGAACGGTTTCTCAAAGAAAAACAGCTGTAATGTTGCAGTAATGTGCGATAATGAGCTGCATAACTTAATACATATAAAGTCCCAAGGGCGAGACTGATTACATTGCAAATGCTTGTTCTCTCTTGTTCTGGGTCAAAGTTAGATGATTAAAAATAAGTCCTGGTCACCAAAAGTAAGTGTCAGTGATCCCCACCTGTCCACCAACTAAATTAAGCACTGGTTATTTTTTTCCCAATAACTAGAGAGCATGTTATGTTAAATGTGTGACGCGTGCAAGATTCCTTACAGAAGCCTCCTTACTTCATAGGTGTTGGATGGTTTTTGCTTTGTTGTAGCTCAGCTACAGCTCGCATTAAGACTGCAGCTTCTCTCCACCAGGGATTAACAGTTCAGTTCTCTTCATTCCCTGATTACATTGGTGTTCACTACAAAGAGTCAGTATAGTAGTATATTGCTGGATACAGTGTGGACATCCTTAAAACTATACTGTCCAGACTGGGGTTGAAACCACAAAAAATGTTAGCCTCAAGGAGAGTAGCATGAGGAGGAGCCATTGTGCAGAAGAGATGTGAGGTGTTTGATGCTTGGTTCAAGAGGGGTGGGGGATTAGTTCCCAGACAGGGCATTTCCACGAGCTACTTTTGAGTTTGATAAAATGTTTTTGTTCCCTCTACAGCTCTGGAAAAATGGATCATAAAATAATGCTTGTGAGCTGAGGATTTAGGGAGATAGAAGGAACTTCTTCACTTAAAAGAAGCACATACCCGCCATCACATACCAGCATCAGTGGCTGTGGCAAAGTCAGTAAGACAATTTGGTAAAAACAACCATGGGGTGTAATCACAGCGTGAGAATCAAGACATAGACACCCACAAATCAGAGACTCGGACGTTGCAGCAGACCCGGGGAATGGGCAGAGTTTATGGCATCAACATCTTCAGTTTGATGAATCTAAATATAGATTCAATAACGCTAAGTGCTTGTGGGAAAATAAATCTGCAGTATCTAATCTCAGGCACTTAAAAGAAGGTCTTGTGGAGAACGTGCAGGGGCTACATGAAGAGTACACACCAGCTCCATTAGCATTAACCGCAGCGCGGCGTGGCCTGTAATTTTCACGGCGATTGCTCGGAGAGCGAAATCCCACCGGTGGTTCTGGTTTCAGTACTCTATGGGAGAAACAGGATAGAAAAACCGGTGGAAGTTGAGGGACATTTTGTGTGTAATAAATTATTTTTGGGATATAAATTATGTGAAAATTATATTGGAGTTGCAAAATGATGAGATGGTGTCTGTGTCCGCCATTTTGCGTGTCTGAGATCTGTTTTCATTATCAATATTGATATGCGTGTGGGAGTTTCAATGTCTGTCTGGATAAAATGAAAATAGTCTATAACTTTGAGAGATGATTTTTAGAGAGCTGGGTAAGAAGCATCTCGAGAGAGAGCTGGAATTGACAAAACAATGTTGGTACATTAGAGCTGGCCAAAAGAGAGGAGACAGTGAGAGGTTTAAAAATAACTTGAAGGGACAGAGAGTGGAAGGGCGAATAATATCGAACGAGAGAGATAGATAATTTACCACAAGGGGGAGAAGAGACGAGGTTTTACGTGCCAGGGTTGTTTCTTTGGTGTGGCTTCTGTTGGCAGAAGTCCTTTCTTTGTCAAATGCAGGAAATCACCAGACTGCATTACCTCACCTCTGCGACGAGGACCACGGAAATACAGTTTTTGTCCGATATATATATTGGGGCGTGAATCCTTCAACATCACTTGCTCTTTCTTATTGTGGCAGAGGGGCAGAGCCGGCAGCAGGTCAGATTGCTTTTTTTTGTTGTTGCTTTATTTATTACTACCTGGCACGCTTGTTCTCATTGCAGTTTGAACTGTGTTTGAGGACACTCAATATGCCGCTTAATATTTCATAAGCGTATTAATAAGGCTTTCCATATTGTAAAGCAAAATATATTATGGAGATTAGAAACATAAAATATCAATCAAAGCACGACTTGCAAACGCATGCTAGCAGGATTTAAGCTGCATTATACAGCATTACAATTCTGCATCAGTGTGCATTGATTGGCAGACTGTGTTTTTTGCACACTGCTCATTTAGTGAGTTACCTCCTCGTATAGAAGCCAGAACAGATAGGGGAGGGAGGAAATATAGGCGTGAAATGTTTGAGAAAATGTATACTCGTTGGTAACTAAATGACTGATTATATGTCTCATGATTTCCCCCGAAAGCGCAAAGTTATGTTTCTCTAAGCCATTTTTAAGCACCATAGAAATAATACAATAAACCAAAAGTGGGTACATTGAAATGCACTGTAATTTGTGCACATGGACACATGTTGGTATGTTTTATTGTCCTGTAAATAACATGTGCACCATTTTAGTTGGGAAATTCACCCACCTTGTGTTTTTTCTTTTCAGTTTAGGTCTTTGTCCGGTTTTGCGTTAACGTCATTAGTGTATGCCTCTAGCTATTCATACTATTTATTTATTCTGTTTGCCTTAAAAAAAAAAAGATCAGGATGTAACAGAAGGCTTCGCATAGAAACACGTATGGGGAGCACAAGTTACAGGTAGGCGAAGCATCTTCTTGTCTTTCCCTCATAAAACGACATGTTTGGCTTTCATGTTTCTTTTACTGTATTTCGGGTCAAATTCACATTAGAATGGGTGTGTGTACAGACTTATGTCAGGCGAGCATAGTTTACTCTTCTAAAAGTTGGGGCTCTGCAATGTTGTCTAAGGAGAAACACCCTGAGAACACATTAACCGGTGTCATGGATGCTACTCCTTAATTAGTTTTCAGGGGAAATAATAAGTAATTTCAATATGTATTAGGTAGGTCAGAGAAGATGTGACTTATTTCTTTAAAGGAAGTGTTTAGAGGTCTATATTTTATAAATCATGGCACGGAAACCACACAAAACGTGAAAGTCATATTATAGTTTACAGTATTTTTAAAGTATATTTAGTATTTAGGATGAATGAATGAAAAGTTGAAAAGCACTGGAGTTGACAATTATTGCCACTGTACATGGATTTGAGATTACGGTCCCTCAAAATATATTTTAGATATATTTATAATAGATTTGCTTTTTCTAAGCAGCTGTTGAATTGTTTTTTTGCATTGCTGCAGTTTTTGATGCTACCTAATAAAACTTTCCGGTGTACCTGTTGACTGTAAGGTGTTATTGGATCAGCGGTAAGAAAGGCATGCATGCACAGGAGCAGTAATGATATGTTTTGGCATACCCAAAGGTATGATATTTTTTGGAGTTACCTGGAGGCAGAGTAAGTGGTAGTGTAAGTGTTTTGTGGTCAGGTGGTAGAATGGTGTTTTGGTATGGGTAATAAGAGGGGCTATACTACAAATCTGAGACTGGTAGTGCTAAAGGAGTGGGGTAGTGCACTGTTGTATGGGTGGTAGTATTGAGGTGCAAGGCTGGTAGCGGGGTTGTATTCCATTTCAGTGAGGTGGTAGTGCAGCACTCAAGTGTAAGTGTATTTTAGTTCTTTGGAGCGAGGCGTTAATTGGTTCTAATTTAGTTTGTTGGTGGGTGGTAGTGAGGGTAGAAATGTTCTGAAGTGGTCATTCTGCAATAAGTGTAGTAATGTGAAGGTGGAGGCTGGCAAAGGGGTGTGCAATAGTATTAATGTTGTAGTTTGCAACAGTAGTGCCAATCTGTGGGTATTAGTGTTGTGCCGGACCATTGTGGCACACGTCTAGTGATGAATATGCAGTGTTGGATTGAGTAGTGTAGAGTTAGTGTATGGCAGTGCAATGCTTGGAAAGAGTAACATAACATATGTATTTGTAAAGCTCACGTTCACCCTGAAGGGTATCTTGGCACAGAATAACAGATGTTTATTGTTACCCAACTCAATGGTACTCATTTTATTGATCTCAGAAGGATGAAAGGCTGAGAGAACCTGCCAGGATTTGAACTTGTGACCATGAGGTCGAACATAGGCCCCTACAGTGGACACATTAGCCTCCAGACCCGGCTCTGGTACTGTTGTAACTGGAGGTGTAGACCTGGGAGGTTATAGTACTGTTATTACTGAATTAATATCCTACTGTGATAGTAATTAGAGGTAGTAATTTGGTGATGGTTGTGTGTGGTAATGCAGTGGTGATTCGTAGTGAGATGTTAATGAGGCACATAGAGTGCACATCTCCATCTCCATCTCCTCCCTGGGTCTGTATATATTGTTCAGTTCATTCAAAAAAATGTGGAGATAAAGGCTTTAACTGTGCACCTTTGTTGAAGCTATTCTTCATTGGCATTTGATCAGGCAGCATTTGTGTTAGTCCCCCTATGAAAAAATCCCATTTCTCATTAATGATAGAGACATTGTTAATATAGACCCAGTGTCAAATGCATAGAGCTGTGCATAGTGGAACCCTGCGACAAAGGGAGTAGGAAAAGTTTTTACATTGGGAACTATTAGACCTGGCATCTTTAGCATGATTTCCCCTGTCTTTTTGCTTCTGACCTCCTATTTTTGACTGTATGCTGCATTTAGTTTTTTTCTGCTTTTAGGACTCTGGGCACATTACCCCTGCTAACCAGTGCTAAAGTGCAAGTGCTCCCTGTGCAAATTGCATTGTTTATTGGTTTATCCACGATTGGCATATTTGATTTACTAGTAAGTCCCTAGTAAAGTGCACTAGATGTGCCCAAGGCCTGTAAATCAAATGCTACTAGTGAGCCTGCAGCACTGATTGTGCCACCCACATGAGTAGCTGTGCAAATTTCACTCAGATCTGCCACTTACAGAGCATGTGAGTGCAGTTTTGAAATGCCTTTTCGACTTGGCAAGTGCACCCACTTGCCAGGCCCATGCCTTCCCCTTATTACATGTAAGTCCCCCCTAAGGTAGGCCAAAAGCAGCTCCATGGGCAGGGTGCAGTGTATTTAAAGGTAAAACTTGTACTGGTGTGTTTTACATGTCCTAATAGTGAAATACTGCCAATTTCGTTTTTCACTATGGCAAGGACTATCGCTCCCATATGGTAACATAGGAATTGTCTTGAAATATATTTTTTGTGTAATTTCCTATTGGGATCAGATAGAGATTTGGAGTTTGGGATCTCTGAACTCACAATTTAAAAATACATCTTTTGGTGAAGTTGGTTTTTAAATTGCGTATTTGAAAATGCCACTTTTAGAAAGCAGACATTTTATTCTTAACCATTCTGTGGCTCTGCCAGTCTGTAGAATCTATGTCTGGGTTAGGATGGCAGTTGGGCCCTTGTGCATTTACCCTAGACAGTCACACAAAGGAAGCTGAGGTGTGCTATGCATATCCTGATGGTCCATCACCAGGCTGATGGGCCTTCCTTAGCTAGAGTGATGGGAGGAGTTGTCACGGACGCCTGAATAGGGCTGCGCCTGTCCTCACACAAAGCTGTCTGTAGTATGTCTGGAGTCAGTTCAGGGAAAGGCAGGGTCTTGTCCACTACAAAGACTTGCCTTTGAAGTTTACCTACTTCAAAGGCAGAAAGGAGTATAAGTATTGGACCTCTGACACTCTCAAATCAGAACACTTCTGAACTGAGGACATTCTACCAGGAAGAAGAGCTGGATGCTGTAGGAGGGACTGACACTCTGCCTGTTTCCTTGTTGTGCTGGCTTGATGCTTGCTGCTTCTGTCCTGGGAGTGAAAGGACTGGACTTTGCTTTCTGTCTCCTGCTTCCAAGGTTCTTCAAGGGCTTGTGTGTGCTTGCCTCCTGTTAAGAAGTCTCAGGTCAGGGCCACCAAAGACTTCACCTACCAGTGCCTGGGCTCTTCTGCTGAGAGTCCTGACTTGCCAAGTGGTGCCAAATCCAGTCCCTGGGCCCTTGGAAATGGGATCTGGTGAACTGAAGGAGAAAATCCATGCATCGACTTCCAGCATCTGTTTTTATTGATGCATCACTACAAACTTCGATGCATCGCCGCTGCCAGCACCAGAGCATGATTCCCGATCAGCGCATCGACCATAACTTTCACAGCACGCCCCAGCTTTCCATCGCAGTGCATCAGAAGAACCACCAGCGTGTTTGAGCACCGCATCACTGAAGTCTGTGACGCACCGCTCCAACTCTGACGCAGCGCTTGCTTCATCGCTGTGGAATCGATGCAGCACGTCTGGATTTTCAACACATCATCCCTGGGCGCCGATTTCTTCATCAACGTTGCCCAGCAGTAAGGAACCAAGGCCGTGTGTCCGGAGATCAACGCATCACCTCCCCTTCAAGTAAGGAACTGACACATCATCTCTCCTGACAGTAAGGAACTGACACATCGCTTTGCTTTTCCAGCGCCTCACCTGCTCAGAACTTCACATCGTCTTTGAGTTTTAACACATCCCAGGTACTTTGTGCTAAAAGTGACATATCTACAGATTCCAATGGACTACAGTTGCTTAACCTTTGAAAAGTGATATCTTTACTTGTGTATGTTAAATTTTTGTTGTTTTGGTCTTGTTTTATTCAGATAAATATTGGCTATTGTTCTAAACTGGTGTGCACTCATTTTGTAGTGTTTTCACTGTGTTACTGTGTGTGTATGTACAAGTGCTTTACACGTTGCCTCTGAGATAAGCCTGACTGCTCGTGCCTAGCTGCCAAGGGGGTGAGCAGGGGTTATTTTAGCTGTGTGACTCCCTTTCCCTGACTATAGTGAGGGTCGCTACTTGGACAGGGTCAAAACCACTGCCAATTAGAGACCCCATTTCTATCAGGAACTTTCTCACAAATTATGTTGGAGTCCCCCCTTAAATAGGGTAGGCCTTCCAATGTTTTGAAACCTGCGGCACTGTGGCTGATGGACTGTTAGTGGGATGTTTTCTGATGACAATTGTTAGACCTGTCAGCCCTAGGGTGGTCTTGCCCTGTTTTTTTCCCTTTTGCGCCTCATTTTTGCCACCCTATTTTTACTGGACCTAGGTCTCCGGGCGCCTTGCCACTGCTGGTCAGTGCTGAGGTGCAGGTGCTCTCTCACTAAAGATGGCTGCCACAGGCCCCTGCTACTGCAGAAGGGCCTTCCACACATACACGCTAGTAGCCAGAGTCAGGCTGGGACATAGGGATACAGTATCCATCCCGTCCCCGCCTCTGGGCCCCATAGCTAGGTAGGTGGAAGGTTCCAGAACCTTCCGGGCTGTGGGAGGAGTTACGTTTTGCCGCCTTTAGGAGGGTCACCTGACCTAGGGGTATAAGAGGCTTGGAGGGAAAACCTTTTAGTTAGTTAGGTTGAGGCACCGCTGAACCTGGGAGAACCTGCGCCGGAGTATAGACTTTAGGGCCTAGGGGGGAGACCTACACTACTGCTGCTGACAGGGTCAAGGCCCTGCTGCCGTAAGATAGCTGAGGAACGCCCACCACCCACTGATCTTGCCCAGTGTGAGGGGACCCAGGGAGCCATCTCCAGCGTGCGGGGAGGAACATCAAGCACTCCCCGAATCACCAACTCACAACCCCCCCCCTGTTCATAAGAAGAAGAACTTTTAAGCCAAGAGTAACAGGAACTTAAGTTATACCGTCTCATGGGGATCACGAGGCGAAGCGCTGTGTCCTAAGCGCTAGACCTTCATCCCCCTATCTATCCACACCGACAGCTGGACTGTCCCCCAAGAACCCTTCCCACACAGCCCGGTGACTAAGGCTGTCAGCGCGCCCCGCGCTGCAACTCCACGTGGGAGAACTTGAACCCCCCAGTCACTGACCTGGTGACTGGATCGCCGCCGCGGCCGCCGCCGCGTGAAGAGGGGTGCTGAGGTGAGGAAGACCTCTCCCCCGTGCATGAGTGTGGTGAGGTGCGCCGTCCGCGCCCTCACCGAAGCCCACAGAAGTCACCGCCGGGCCCGAGACCCCTGCCGCTGCAAGCGCGGCCAAGAAGAACACCGCCGCAGCCCAGGAGGGCCGCGTGAACAGAGCTGAGGCCTACTGCGGCCTCCAGGCCCGTGGACACCGTTGCCGTGGGGCCGGGGACGCCGACCGCGTCACAGGTCGCGCCCCCGAAAAGGCCGCGACGCGATTGGCCCCGCCGGAGCCAAGCAGGAAGACGTCGAAGGGGCTCCACTGCCAACGGGAGCCCCAGGAAGAATCCAGGCCGCGCTGGTATTGGGCGACATCGAGAGCCCGCCCCCCCCAGCACGTACGGAGGAGGAAGAACTCCGCGCGTTCAGTCGGGAAGCGGGGAGCCGTCTGAAAGGACTGCCGGCTCCCGCTCCTGTCACCCTTCACCCTCCCTCTCGCTAGTGACTCCACGGGGGCCGGAGGAGTGGCATACCGGCCCCCAACGACCGGATAGTGAAGCAAGAGGCTCCATAGCCTCGCGGAAGTTGGGCAGCGCCGGCCAGAGGGCCGTGAGACTCGCACCGGGCCCCGCCCCGTCCAATAGAGGGCTGGCCCGGAAGAGAATCCGCCGAGAGGCACCACGACAGCTACAGCACTGCAGGTGAGCCCAGGAGGCCCCTAGGGCTCTAGGTTAAGCCCCTGGGGGCCGGGGGCCACGATTAGCAGGGGATTAAGGAGGGAGGAGCCTTCCATGACGTTTTGTACCAGGCGAGGCACCTGGTGAGAAGGGGGCCAAGCTTAAGTTAACCCTCACCTCCCCTGGGAGGTATAGGAGCCCCCTCATAGGGAAGCCCCAGCTGCTGGACATGTTGAGGGGTTCCCTTTAGGATTCCCTCCTGCCTATGGTACCCCATGCTGTACTGAGTACCTAGGCCTGATGTATGTGCCCAGGGGCCAGAGATTTTAATATGCCTAAAAAGTGTTGTGCATGTGCTAGGCCCTAATTTGTTAGTGCACCCGAATCATTATTGGTGCTGTGGTTTTAGAAACTGATTCCTGCGGCCTTTTAGTGGCCAGAACTGTTGAGGGTCTTTTTAACAGAATGCGCACCAGTTAATGAAATGTATGGTATCATCTGCATAATCTAACGCATCTTGATTGATATAAAGGAACTTGATTTGTACTTACGTAAACCTGGTGTGGTGTCCGGTTATTGCTCCGCATTTCTGAGTCAAAGTAAGAGTGTGCTGCACAACTGCCTTACACATTGCCTTCGCGTGCCTTCCCCGCTTTGCGCCATGCTACCGTAACGGACTCGGTAACCCCGTTTCCAACATTGGTGTTCAGCGGTGGGATAAGGACTGGTATTTGTGCAGCACCCTACAGTGACTCAGTGTGCGCCGCAATTAGACACCTAGTGAAATGTAAGTAGGAGGAATTCTATTGTGATTGCCGATTGTATTAGTCCTGCGTTAAGACCTGCTACCTACCATTTAGAACCCCTTCCTTAAATTGTCTGGGACCCCACCTAGGAGGATGGAGTTGGAGTTAGCCGACCTAGAGAGGTACACGGTGGCACAGCTCAAGGAGTTCTGCCTAGAGAGGGGGGTGGCCGTCAAGCGAGGTGCCAGGAAGGAGGTGCTTCAGAAAGCGTTGAGGGCATGGGTAATGGCCCACCCGGAGGGAAGAGGGGATGAGGAGCAGAGGGAGGCAGACGACCCAGAAGAACTGAGCCTACTGAACATTGACGTCAGCGAGAATGTGTTGCCAGGAAGACGTTCCAGGGCAGGCAGTAGTGCGTCAGGGGGGAGTTTGTCAGCAGAGGAATTCAAGGACAGGAGGGAGCAGAGGCAATTGACATTAGAGTTGGCTAGGATGGAAAGGGAGCGAGAACAGGCAAGGCTAGCCATGGAGGAAAGAAGGCTTGTACATGAGCTTAGCCTGAAAGAACTGGAGCTCCGAGCCTTGCAAATGGAAATGGAAGGCAAAGGAAATGGTGGCAGCGTACCTGCTGGGGTTCCACAGGAGCCCAAATTCTATCTACCCAGGGAAATGATGGCCAGCTTTAGTGTGGGTGATGACATCGACAAGTGGTTGACGGCGTACGAGGTAGCTTTGGTGGCCCATAGAGTTCCTGAGAGCTACTGGGGAGGAGGACTTTATAGGTACATACCTCCACTAGTCAGGGACACTCTTTTAACCTTAGAAAAAGGGGATCGTACCAACTACCCTATCATGAGGGAGGCCCTGCTCAGGAAGTTTGGCCTCACCCCAGAGAAGTACCGCCAAAAGTTTCGCAACAGCCACAAGCTCACCACACAAAACTGGGTAGATTTTTATGATTATGCCCGGAAGGCATTGGAGGGTTGGGTGCGTGGCAGCGAGGTTGATGATTACAAAGGGCTGTACGACCTGTTTTTGAGAGAGCACCTCCTCGAGAAATGATTTCCGGAGCTGCGCCAGTACTTGGTGGACCGCAAGCTGACCAACCCAAGGGAGCTTGCAGAGGAGGCAGACACGTGGGTCAGCACTCGGGTGTCCCACAAGGGAGCCGGGGCGGATCCCCCGAAAGGTGGGCAGGCGTTCCCCCAGAAGAAAGAGGGGGGAGATAAAAAGAGGGAGTTCTTTAAAGGTCCCCAAAATAGACCGCCTGGGAGAGGGGTAGGTTCCCCATCCCAATCTGGATACCAGAGACCCACTTACCCTGACAGGAGTCAGCAGCCCAGAACTGTCCGGTGCTACGAGTGCGGGGAGGTTGGACACTACAAGGGGGATCCCCAGTGTCGCAAGAGAACCCCAGCCCCCACAGGAGGTAAGACCCCCGGGGTGGCCAGTGTAGCGCTTGGGGAGGAGTTGTCCCTAGGTAGGGGAGGTGAGTGGACAGGCTTGACCTTAGTTTCCCTGGGGGATAGAGAGATCATCCCAAGGGTTCAGGTACCCGAGAACACTGCCAAGTATCGGCAGAGGGTCCTGGTGAACGGGGAGGAGGTGGAGGCTCTGAGGGACACAGGTGCCAGCATGACGATGGTGAGACGTCAGTTGGTGTCCCCAGAGCAGGTGATTCCTGAGGAGTTCCACCCGGTTGTGATGGCTGATAATAGCCTGGGTCATTACCCCGTGGCCCAAGTTCCCTTTGAGTGGGGAGGAGTGTCAGGTCTGATGAAGGTTGCGGTGAGCCCTGCCATGCCAGTTGACTGTCTGCTGGGCAACAACTTAGAACATACTGCCTGGAGAGAGGTAGAGTTCAATGCCCATGCTGAGATGTTGGGGTTACCAGGATGGACTTGCGTTATCACGCGGTCCATGGCTGCCCGACAAGGAACTCAGCCCGGGTTGGAGCCTGAAAGAATGGCCCAGCCCCCTGCTGGACGAGGAGATGTCCGGGAGGAGACACCCGGTGAGATGGATGGGGAGCCCGCGGAGGTGACCCCGGAGTCCGCTGAGGTAGTTGGTTTTCCCGTGGGGGACCTGCCGACCCCTGCAGAGTGGCAGGTGGAAGGAGGGCCTACCCGGGAAGAATTTTGCCGGGCACAGAGGGAGTGCCCTACGCTTGATGGCATACGGCAACAGGCCGAAGCCCAAGCAGCTGGAACAGAGACTGGTAATTACCATGTCTACTGGGAGGATGGTCTCCTCTACAGTGAGCCTAAGGCTCCTGTGCATGGGTCCTCAAGGGCCGTGGTGGTCCCCCAATGCTACCGAGCCTTTCTGCTAGAGTTGGCACATGAGATACCACTAGCAGGACACCTGGGCCAGGACAAGACGTTTGCACGCTTGGTCCCACATTTTTACTGGCCCAGGATGCGCGTCACTTCTGACACGTATTGCAAGACCTGCACCACTTGCCAAGCGAGCGGCAAGACAGGGACTAAGGTGAAGGTCCCTCTAGAACCTCTCCCAGTGGTCGATACCCCTTTTGAGCGAGTGGGGATTGACATTGTCGGGCCGTTGGATCCGCCGACTTCTGCTGGGCATAGGTTCATTTTGGTGCTAGTAGACCACGCCACCCGGTACCCAGAGGCAATCCCTCTGAGGACCATCACAGCACCGGTGGTGGCGCGGGCCCTCATGGGGATTTTTACCCGAGTGGGATTCCCCAAGGTCGTGGTGTCAGATAGGGGCACAAATTTCATGTCGGCCTACATGCAGGCCATGTGGAAGGAGTGTGGAGTGACCTACCGGTTCTCCACTCCTTACCACCCCCAGACGAACGGGCTCGTGGAGCGTTTCAACAAAACCTTGAAGGGGATGATCAGGAGCCTACCCGAGGACTTGAGAAGAAAGTGGGACGTCCTCTTACCCTGTCTGCTCTTCTCCTACTGAGAGGTGCCGCAGAAGGGGGTCGGTTTCAGCCCCTTTGAGCTGCTCTATGGCCACCCCGTTCGGGGGCCCCTCAGTCTTGTCAAAGAGGGGTGGGAGAAGTCTTCCTCGAAGCTTCCCCGTGATGTGGTCAGCTATATGCTGGCGTTCCGCAGCCAAGTGGCCAAGCTGTGGAAGGAGGCCTCAGACAACTTAGAGGCGAGTCAGGCCGTCATGAAGCAATGGTATGGCCGGAACGCGCGGACGGTAGAGTTAGACGCTGGACAGAAGGTGTGGGTCATGGAGCCAGGAGAGCTTAGCGCCCTCCAGGACCGGTGGACTGGGCCGTTTGAGATCTTGGAAAGGAAAGGCCAGACCACGTATGTCGTCGACATGAAGACCCCCGTCAACCCCACAGGGTGCTCCACGTCAACCGCCTGAAGCCACACCAGGAGCGTTCCGAGCTCACTCTCTTGATGATAACGGATGGAAGTGAGGAGGAGGAGAGTGAGCCTCTGCCAGACCTTCTGGCGGTCCATGAGAAGGATGGTTCGGTAGAGGGAGTAGTCCTCGCCCCATCCTTGACCCCAGAGCAACAGAGGGACTGCCGCCAGGTCTTGGGGCAGTACGCCTCGTTGTTTTCCCTCACGCCTGGAATCACGCACCTGTGTACCCATGATGTGGACACAGGGGACAGTCCGCCAGTGAAGAACAAGTCTTACCGGCTGTCCGATAAGGTCAAGGCTAGTATCCAGGGTGAGGTTGTCAAGATGCTAGAACTGGGGGTGATTGAGCCTTCCAGTAGCCCTTGGGCTAGTCCGGTAGTGTTGGTGCCGAAAGCGGCCCCCGGGCACCACACCAGAACTTCGGTTCTGTGTGGATTATCGTGGACTCAACTCAGTCACCAAGACCGACGCTCACCCGATCCCTCGGGCGGATGAGCTCATTGACCGGCTGGGAGCAGCCCGGTATCTGAGTACCATTGATTTAACATCAGGCTATTGGCAGATCGCCATGGCGGAAGGAGCAAAGGAGAAGACTGCGTTCTCCACCCCCGAGGGCCACTTTCAATTCCAGGTGATGCCCTTCGGGTTGAAAAATGCTCCAGCCACTTTCCAGCGGTTGGTGAACCAGGTGCTGTCTGGCCTAGAGGCCTTCTCTGCTGCCTACCTGGATGACATAGCTGTCTTCAGTAGCAGCTGGGAGGACCATCTGCAGCATCTCCAGGAGGTGCTACAGGCTTTGCAACGGGCTGGTCTAACCATCAAGGCCAGCAAGTGCCAGATTGGACAGGGATCTGTCGTGTACCTGGGACATCTGGTGGGCGGAGGTAAGGTGCAACCCCTCCAAGCCAAGATTGAGACCATCATGGCCTGGGAGCCCCCAAGACCCAAACAGAGGTCCGAGCTTTTCTCGGCCTCACGGGATACTACCGCCGGTTCGTCAAGGGATATGGAACCATCGTGGGCCCATTGACGGAATTGACTTCGAAGAAGCAGCCACGCAGAGTCATCTGGACGGCTGCCTGCCAGGAAGCCTTTGAGACCCTTAAACGTGCCATGTGCACCGCGCCGGTGCTCAGGACTCCAGACTTTGGACGGGAATTTATCGTGCAGACAGACGCTTCTGAGCATGGCATAGGAGCTGTGCTCTCGCAGCTGAATGACGATGGCCAAGACCAGCCAGTGGCCTTTATCTCCCGAAGACTACTCCCCCGGGAACAGCGGTGGAGTACCATCGAGCGGGAAGCCTTTGCTGTGGTTTGGGCTGTGAAGAAGTTGAGGCCATACCTTTTTGGTTGTCACTTCTTGATCCAGACCGACCACAGACCCCTTCGCTGGCTCATGCAGATGAGAGGCGAAAACCCCAAATTGTTGAGGTGGTCCATTTCCCTCCAGGGGATGGACTTTCGGGTGGAACATCGACCCGGTGTAGACCACGCCAACGCTGACGGTCTCTCCAGGTTTTTCCGCCTTAGTGAAGAGAACTCCCTAGAGGTTGGGAAGCTCTCCCCTCTTTCGGCTGGGGGGGACGCGTGTTAGACCTGTCAGCCCTAGGGTGGTCTTGCCCTGTTTTTTTCCCTTTTGCGCCTCATTTTTGTCACCCTATTTTTACTGGACCTAGGTCTCCGGGCGCCTTGCCACTGCTGGTCAGTGCTGAGGTGCAGGTGCTCTCTCACTAAAGATGGCTGCCACAGGCCCCTGCTACTGCAGAAGGGCCTTCCACACATACACGCTAGTAGCCAGAGTCAGGCTGGGACATAGGGATACAGTATCCATCCCGTCCCCGCCTCTGGGCCCCATAGCTAGGTAGGTGGAAGGTTCCAGAACCTTCCGGGCTGTGGGAGGAGTTATGTTTTGCCGCCTTTAGGAGGGTCACCTGACCTAGGGGTATAAGAGGCTTGGAGGGAAAACCTTTTAGTTAGTTAGGTTGAGGCACCGCTGAACCTGGGAGAACCTGCGCCGGAGTATAGACTTTAGGGCCTAGGGGAGACCTACACTACTGCTGCTGACAGGGTCAAGGCCCTGCTGCCGTAAGATAGCTGAGGAACGCCCACCACCCACTGATCTTGCCCAGTGTGAGGGGACCCAGGGAGCCATCTCCAGCGTGCGGGGAGGAACATCAAGCACTCCCAGAATCACCAACTCACAACCCCCTGTTCATAAGAAGAAGAACTTTTAAGCCAAGAGTAACAGGAACTTAAGTTATACCGTCTCATGGGGATCACGAGGCGAAGCGCTGTGTCCTAAGCGCTAGACCTTCACCCCCTATCTATCCACACCGACAGCTGGACTGTCCCCCAAGAACCCTTCCCACACAGCCCGGTGACTAAGGCTGTCAGCGCGCCCCGCGCTGCAACTCCACGTGGGAGAACTTGAACCCCCCAGTCACTGACCTGGTGACTGGATCGCCGCCGCGGCCGCCACCGCGTGAAGAGGGGTGCTGAGGTGAGGAAGACCTCTCCCCGTGCATGAGTGTGGTGAGGTGCGCCGTCCGCGCCCTCACCGAAGCCCACAGAAGTCACCGCCGGGCCCGAGACCCCTGCCGCTGCAAGCGCGGCCAAGAAGAACACCGCCGCAGCCCAGGAGGGCCGCGTGAACAGAGCTGAGGCCTACTGCGGCCTCCAGGCCCGTGGACACCGTTGCCGTGGGGCCGGGGACGCCGACCGCGTCACAGGTCGCGCCCCCGAAAAGGCCGCGACGCGATTGGCCCCGCCGGAGCCAAGCAGGAAGACGTCGAAGGGGCTCCACTGCCAACGGGAGCCCCAGGAAGAATCCAGGCCACGCTGGGATTGGGCGACATCGAGAGCCCGCCCCCCCCAGCACGTACGGAGGAGGAAGAACTCCGCGCGTTCAGTCGGGAAGCGGGGAGCCGTCTGAAAGGACTGCCGGCTCCCGCTCCTGTCACCCTTCACCCTCCCTCTCGCTAGTGACTCCACGGGGGCCGGAGGAGTGGCATACCGGCCCCCAACGACCGGATAGTGAAGCAAGAGGCTCCATAGCCTCGCGGAAGTTGGGCAGCGCCGGCCAGAGGGCCGTGAGACTCGCACCGGGCCCCGCCCCGTCCAATAGAGGGCTGGCCCGGAAGAGAATCCGCCGAGAGGCACCACGACAGCTACAGCACTGCAGGTGAGCCCAGGAGGCCCCTAGGGCTCTAGGTTAAGCCCCTGGGGGCCGGGGGCCACGATTAGCAGGGGATTAAGGAGGGAGGAGCCTTCCATGACGTTTTGTACCAGGCGAGGCACCTGGTGAGAAGGGGGCCAAGCTTAAGTTAACCCTCACCTCCCCTGGGAGGTATAGGAGCCCCCCCTCATAGGGAAGCCCCAGCTGCTGGACATGTTGAGGGGTTCCCTTTAGGATTCCCTCCTGCCTATGGTACCCCATGCTGTACTGAGTACCTAGGCCTGATGTATGTGCCCAGGGGCCAGAGATTTTAATATGCCTAAAAAGTGTTGTGCATGTGCTAGGCCCTAATTTGTTAGTGCACCCGAATCATTATTGGTGCTGTGGTTTTAGAAACTGATTCCTGCGGCCTTTTAGTGGCCAGAACTGTTGAGGGTCTTTTTAACAGAATGCGCACCAGTTAATGAAATGTATGGTATCATCTGCATAATCTAACGCATCTTAATTGATATAAAGGAACTTGATTTGTACTTACGTAAACCTGGTGTGGTGTCCGGTTATTGCTCCGCATTTCTGAGTCAAAGTAAGAGTGTGCTGCACAACTGACTTACACATTGCCTTCGCGTGCCTTCCCCGCTTTGCGCCATGCTACCGTAACGGACTCGATAACCCCGTTTCCAACAACAATCAAGACTCCTTCCTGTAGAACTCTCTGCTGCTCAGATGGGAAAATTATATTCTTACATTTAGAAAGTTCCTAAAATTGCTTCTTAAACCAGACTAAAAAGGAGCCCTGTCTACGTAAGATCATCCAATTGCTAACAGCAACCAGATCAAGTTGCAATATGAAGTACTGCAAATATCATGATGAAGGGAAGCTTAAGTCCGGCCATTGTCACACGAAAGATATTACTGACTCTTCTAAAGCTTTAGCTGTAGCTTTAGCTGTATTTTGTATGAAGAATTAGACTAAAATACACAATTTCTTTGCTTGGAGAAAGAATTCCCTCTACTAACAAGACCCGAATTTAATCCAGCCCTTTTGTAACCCTACCTAAAGTGCTCTAAGGGTAATTCATGGTAGCATACTATGTTTTACTGAAAATACCCATAGTAACGAAATACAGGTATTTTAAATGTTTGTGATTCTTATTGCATTATCTGCATTACTTTTTACTGCATTATTTTGGGAATGCTATAATTCTTTCAAATATTTTGAATACAAATATTCAGAACCTGAATTTAGGAAATCACAATCTTTTTGTGTACTGTGCCCAGAAATTTAGCCCTATTTAGAACTGTGTGCACTTTACCCCTTTTAAACAGGAGTAATGTGCTGTGCCCCCTTTAAACATGGGGAAAGTGGCTTATCCCTGACTGACATATTTAACTTGCTTATACATTGCAGGTGTATGATGTAGAAAAGGCACCCAAAGCCTGGAAGTTAAATGTCACCTTTGCATAGCAGCACCTAATGTGCCATCCACAGAGATGGCCTGTAAAACATGTCTTCAGGACTATCATGAGTAGCCTCACTGCAGCAGCCTACAAACCTTATGGTAAACCTGTAAAAATAACCATTTAGACAGGGGGAAACCCTGTTTTTAAATATTAATCAATCATCCCTAAGTCCACTTTGTTCCCCACAGGGTAAAGTGCCTGATATTTAAAAAGTGAAACGTGTGAAATTAAAGTTGGTGTGTCCCTCCAGTGACTAGCACTCAAAAGCTCTTTTCAATGTCAGGGCTGTAGCTGGATCCTAGAAAATGTAGATTATAAACTTTAAACTTTAACTTTTGACATAAAACGGTTGCAAAAGTCATTCAAAGACTATTTTTTAATATTTATTAAAATCAAATTTAATAGTAAAGTCAGATTTATAATAACTATTTAAGATTTAAGAAAAATTACCTGTTACCTGCCTGAACCTCCAGTTGGCTAATTAGCATTAGCCTACTGATAGCTGCTCTGCCAGTGCTTGGCTTTAATGAGGTGTAAGTACTACTCCTAGAGCAGGGGCAATGGCTTGGTGTGGAGAGGTGTTGTTCTTCCCATTGCAGGAACACCAAATAGGGTGGACTCAAGAATGTCATTAACTTGTAAAGGGACCTGCCCTTTCACAAGTAAATGTAAAGTGAGACCTGGAGAATGCAATGCTTTGTCCTTCCAGCCAGGCTGGCACCAAGCTCAGTGCGAGGGAAGTTACCCCCAGAACCAGTTTTGAATGACCACAAAGGAGGGGACTGCTCTTCTCCCTGACCACACCTTTGGGAGGGTACAGGCTCTGCACAAGGAAGAAAGGGTTTCTCTCCATCTTGAATTTTAGGAGTAATGTGCATGGCGGGAGTGTTTGCAGTACGGCAAACAACAATTGATAGAAAAGTGGGTAACGCTGCCCCTGGGAACTTTTACCCTATTGGTTAGAGAGGAGACAGGAGTTCCCCCCACCCACCCACTGGTGCCAACCATATCTGTGGCACTTCAGGGTACCCTCCTCAAAACATTTTCTTGACCTGCAGAAGAGGACTTTGTTCCTGCTTGGTGTGGCCTGAGAAGCAGCTGGGAAGAACTGGACCTACTCTTTCTTGCAACCAGGACAAAGATGTGGACTCCAAGTGTAAGTGGGCTGACCTCCAGTGTGGTTACAGGAACACAACAAGCTGAAAAAAACAATCTTTCCTGGAAGACCAGTTGCCCAGTTCCAACTGGACCAGCCCTGGACCCTACAAATCCTTGGCAGGATCAAGTTCCAAAAGTCCTAAAAGTTTCCTTTGAACTCTTCTAGTCTTATTGACCATCTGAGGGAAAGAGATGACGTCTGCAAAATTGGGTCTTAGAGATTCTTTGGCCCTCCTAAACTCTGGAGGACCAAGACCAACCACCAAAATCAATCTAGCAAAGGTGCAACCGCCATGGGCTTAAGAAGCAGGTTTCTCCCGCTTGGAGATCTCCACAGCAGCAAATCTTTTTCAGCAGGACCTTGGTGAGAAGGTATCTGTCCTTGTGGAGCCCTGTTCAGAAACAGCCTGCTGGCATGTCTGGAGGAATCTGAGCTCTCAAAATCAGACTAAAGCATAGTGGAGAAATCATGACGGGGGAAATTGGCAAAAGTATCTGCACAAAGTAATGACTTCTCTGGGTGCGAAATTTGAACTTTTCCTGCTCAAAGCTTTTCCAACCAAAACCAACAGCTTGAGCAGGGCCTCGCTCAAATTCTATCTAACTTTGATGAGATGCTCTTCGGTATAGCTTGCTGCTTTGCCCTACTGAGAGATGTTGACTTCAATTCTGGATTTCTGGTTAAGGTGTCATTTTGTTAATTAAAATGTACTCAATGTTTCTACTTTGATCTAGAATATTTATTGCTTGGTGTTTAAACTTTACTACTCTTTCTGTATTGCATACATACTTTGCCCTAAATTAAGCATGTCTGCTGTATGTTATGACAAGTTAGTGTTATTAGTACTTGAGGTAGGCAAACACTTACCCAATTAGCAATCCACTTTCTTACACTGATAATTTAAAGAATAGTGCTACTAGGAGGAAAGTAAACTAATTGGAGCAATGGCTAAGGCTTGCATTAGAGGCTTTTTCATGCTTAATGGACAAAAAGAAAATCTTCCAGTTATAATAAAAAGTGGAGTTGATGGTAATATTTTGACAAAGCCAAAAAACCTTTAATCCTGCAACAGCCCTTAAAGAATGACTTGGATTTCCCAAATATCCAAGGCAACATGCAAAGTCACTATCACAAGCCCTAACATAGTTTAAGTATGGTTTCAATTGTTTTGTGGAAATATATACCCAGAAATATTTATAATTTTTTTTATGTAGAAAAGAAACTGGTTTTTTTCTTCAAGTACACCACCTCAAAAGGATCCATATTATCTTGGAAATCATGTTCACAAATACTATGAAGTCTCTCTTGGATTCCATAGCACAAAGGGTATACTGATATATTCATTTTATCTGTATCTGGTCCGGAAAATAATTTTGCAATTGACTCTTTAGTGTAAGTAATATTGTCAACAGAACATGCTAAATGAAAGTGTTCCAGCAAATCACAAATGGGGTAGCAGAAACTGTTCCTAAATGCAATATTGTATAACTCAATATGATCTACAAATGCTTCCAAGTACGATCCTCCATAGTTCATTGAATCAGACTCAGGTGGAGTGATTCATTCCATATTTGACTCCTTCAATTCTTCAATGCTCTTAAGCATTTCGAGTTGATACAGCAGTAGTAGTTAGGGTGTGATGATCGGTCTTTGACTTCTTTCATCTAACATTGGCAGATGCACCTGAAATTGAAGAAACAAACTTGGGCCCACATTAGGTATTGAGTGACACACTTGAGTGGGCAGCGGATGGCCTTATGCGCTGCTGACTGTGATAGTTCTCAGCACTGGCTTAATTTGCATGGGAGGAACCGCTATGCAAATAAGCTGCACCCTTGACTACACAAGTGGAGAACTAACTTGCAGAATTACAGTGCTGACATTATTAATCAAGTGAATACACCATGGATACGACCAGCATAGTGCTGGTGGTATCCTATGAATATTTGGGGGATTCTCAACTAGGGTTCTCCAGGTGAGAAATCTCAGCTGGTGGAGCTCTGGTTGGAATCTCCATGCTCAATAAAAGTGCTCAAAGGGTCATTTTGCCCCCTGGTGTCTAGAAAATAAATTCCCTTTTAATCGTTTTCTTACTGCATTACCAACCAGGAACAGATGTTTACCCACCCGACTAGGAGGTAATTATTCTATAAAGAGGGTCATAAAGTATGTAATTCTGCCACAATGTTATGCAGCTTTCATCACAGTAAATTCAATAGATTATTGTGAATGTAATGATAGATCACAGATTATTGGTTACTAATATGTTTGCTTATTCATATCAGCCACACACCTATCAATATTGGATTGGTCCTATTCATCAACAACAATGCATGGATAAATATGAAATAAGTAGTTCTATGTACTATTTAATATTAGAACAACTTGTAAAAGGAAGACTTGCTACCCACTGTAAGTTAAAAAGACAATTGTAATTGTAATTGTATTTATGTAGCGCTTACTACCCTTGACGAGGCGTCAAAGCACTTTTCGGTGAGTAGCACGCTACTCCGGAACCCAAAAGGATTAGTGGTGAGTTAGTATAGAGAAATAGGACTTACTTTGAGCGGTGGGCATATGAGTCTGTTAGTTGGATTGAGTCGGATAATGGAGGGATTGAAGAGGGAAGAGTCTAGAAAGTGTTATTTGGGAGTTCATAGAAGTAAGATGAGGTTTGGGGTGAGCCAGGAGGGATAGAGGAGGAAAGAGTCTAGAAAGGGTGATTTTGGAGATGATAGTAGATTGAGGTTTGGGATGAGTCAGAGTGGAATTAGAGCATATATTGAGAGAGGCATAGGGGGAGACAGAGTAGTGCATTGGAGAGAGTGAAATGTATTTTTCTTTGCATATGGGCACATTTAGAATAAAACTGATTGACAAACTGATGACACGTTTGAGAAGTATAGGAGCTACGTGACTAACAGCTGCATCAGGAGGTCTTCAACCCTGACAATACTTCTGCACACTCTGCCTTTAACATAAAGGTGTTTTTCAGTATGAGGGTGCCAGAATGCAGTCAGATCTAAATACAGGCAGAAACTAGTGCCAAATTCACAAAAGACTTGAAAAATGGAGCGCTAATAAAAACACATCCCTGGCTAGTCTGAACACTCCTTAAAACAGACTAATCCGACACCTCAAGTCTGTAGTTACCTCCCCCACTGCACTCACATCTTCATTAGGGATTTAAGCAAGCTAGTAGCATCACAATCTGACTATTGTTTGCCTATTATTCTTTAAAACTATTTGTAAATCAGTTGCCTTTTGTAACAGCCAGAGCAGCAAGAATAATAGCGCTCGAGTTACCAGAGAAAATGATGAAACTAAAGGATACTGCATCACTCATCCCAAACATGCAGAGGTGAAATCACCCGTTTTGGGAGAGTGACTGTATCCCATACAGAGGTCATACGTTTCAGGCATCAACTGAAAATGCAAAATGAGTAGAGAACAGACTAACCCAGATTTGAAGTGTCAGAGAAACATTTATATAGCACACCGAAAGCCACAGAAATACACGTTTTTGGCCAGTCACTTCAGCCTTTAACAGCAAGGTATCAAAATTCTTTTTTGTAGCCGTCTCTCCACCAGTTAAATGTTTACAGTTTTTAACAAGTTCCAGTTGCAATGAGAAGCTTATGATGAAATAATTAACAATCGTTTTTCAGTCTAAGTATTTATGAAAAACACAAATTAGGGTAATCCAAAAAGTAGCCATGTTCAACATGGCACAGCCACTGCAGGTATGGCTCCAGAGATTTGTAGTTTAAAGTTGTTAGCTTCAATTATAAAACTGGAAATGGGTGGGGTACTTACATTTTCAGAGATAATATTTGGGAAATTCTGTGCAACAGAAATACATTTCACTTGATTTACCTCTTCACTCTGAGCCTTGTGAAGAATAAATCCTTTCTTCCATTGACCATCAGCACTCTCATTTGGTTTACGAATGTTAAATTCAACCATTGTCCGTTCTTTGTCTTACAAAGCTTTCCATTCATCCATTACCTTCTTCCTTGACTTCTTCCACTTCATTTTCCTTGTTCTCAGAGGCAATAGTTAATGAGTGTACATCAGAGCCCAACAAATAAGGATTTCCTCTGAATCACATTAAGAGCTGTCAAGATCATAACCAAGATGTACTTCAACAAGGTTTTGTGAAACACCTGGGTATCTCAGAGGTGCTCCAGTCACATATAGATTTGCACATTTCATAAATGTGTGAATGCCATAACCGATGGCAGTTGTAAATTTGAGATGCTTCACGTATCTCCTAATTTTCCCAGAGCAAATCTTTGTGACTGAGGCCCTGATGTTCCTACAAGAAACGTGTTTAATTCCGTACTCCTCTGCAATAGGCATAGTAAGTTCTTCCATGTGGATTGTTCTGAACCCAGTTTGCTTTCTGATATTGTTAACCAAACAACATAGCAAAGAATCCCATGGTGCATGTTTCCTCCATAGTCCACGGGATCACACGCCTCAGTAGAATTGCAGCTACCAGGGAGTTTGCTACTACAGCTTGTCCTTAGTCTCACCTCAGTGAAGTAGTGAATTTCCACTGCCAATTGCTTTCCTTCTTTAGTATTTTCTGTGAGATGTTGTGGAACAATGCTATTTTTCAAGCATGCGGACCTCTCATCCTGTTCGTTTTCCTCCTCGCTCTACTGACTGCACACATGTAGGCAAACAGGAATCACAGTGATTCTTGGAGGCGAATTTTAAAAAAAGTACAATATTGCTCTAGATATGTTTTTTAGAGCTTGTGTCATCAATGCATAAAAAATAAGAATAAAGAGAGTGAGTTTAGGATCAATCCTCTTCAGCCGTTTGCTTTCATGTGTTTTTCATGGCATGTCATTGACTGGATAGACTGTATATCAAGGCTATGGCTTTTTGAGGATGGTTACATCAAGTAGTTTTTTTTTTTTGTTAAACTGTAGATGCAGCATGACTTGTAGGTTGACACTGTGTCCCATAGCGTGCTCTTTGGTGTATTCACTCTGCTGGCACAATAGCATTGTAATTGCTGATTCATGACTTTACTGCCTGCTACTTAAATGGCTAAGCCTATATTGAAATAAGAGCGGAGTGGTATCCACAATTCACGCATCAGCATTAATTTGTTTTACTTTGTTGTCATGACAGCATGTTGTTGGATTTACTAAGGTTAAGTATACAAAACAAAGATGTGCGTTCATATAGCCTTTCATAAAAATGCCCGCAAAGTACTGTTCCTTTGTAGCAAATGATAGCAGCACATGTTGGTGCTTCTCAATAACCATGCCATAATTTGTAAGCAGGAAATCTAATATAAAAATTAAATGATGAGGCAAGACCTCATTATGTACTCACATACCTAATCAAGCACACTTAAGCTAACCTACCATACCTAACTTTCCACACCTAACCTATCATACCTATCTGCCTACCATACCGAAAAAACTACAATACCTACCAGTCATACTTAACCTAACTATAACCAGCCTACCAAACCTTCCAACCTAGCACACCTACCAAACCCGTATACCACCTACATACTTACCCCTAGCTACTTCCCTGTCATACCTAACATATCTACCTATTAACTACCAAGAATACCTACAGTAGCTACTATTCCTACCTACCACACATACATACCATTCCTACCAACCTTAACTTCTCTACCTCCCATAACTACCATACCATACCTACCATACCAACATATTGTTTGAAATGGGGTTTCTGGTTGGCTAGCGTATGCACCTCAGCCAGGCAGAACCCACCACTCTAGTCAGAGTAAGAGTGTTACACACACAAGGTAACCCCTTCTCACCCCCTTGGTAGCTTGGCAGAGCAATCAGGCTTATCCCAGAGGCAATGTGTAAAGCATTTGCGCAACACACACACACACACCAGTGACACACAAACTTCAACACAAAAGAGTCTCCACACAAGGTTATATAAAAATATCACTTGTATTATATATAAAACTCATAGACCGCAGTTACATGAACCACAATTCACCTTGTCAGCTAGGCAATATTCATAAACTCCCATGTATCATACATCCCTTTGCATCGTATGTAAAGCACATTAAACCACAAATCACACAAATCAATAATCACCTTGTCACTAGGCAATTGTCATAGTAATGCATAGGTCATGAACCACATAAATCACTGTGCCAACTAGGCAACTGTTGTTAGAACGGGAAGGGTTCAAATCCCCACTCGTTGCTACCCAAGGTTAGAATTGGGGGTCCCCAGTTGGCTGAGGTAGGTACCTTAGTCCAAATAGGGACCCTTGCTTCTAAGTCAGGGAAAGGAAGGACACCTTCTCAGATAGCCCCTGCTCACCCCCTCGGTAGCTTGGCACGAGCAGCCAGGCTTATCTCCAAGGCAATGTGTAAAGTATTTGCAATCCCGCTCTCAGTAACCCAATGATGACACCACAAATGGACTCCACACGAGTTTCATCAAAAACAAGTATAAGTTTATATAAAAAGATATACGATGAGACCACACGATAAAAAATCCAACATATGCGTATTTGTAATATTTCACCTGGCCGGTTCTTAGGCCAGCAAGCCCTTGTAGGTTCTTGCAGTATTAATGAGCAATTTTCATTGATCCCAATGCAGTCCTAATGCAATGCTATACAGTTCGTAATGCAAGAATCAGGCACTTCGTAATGTAAAAATAATGCAGTTCGTTATGCCAAAATAATGCGATGCGTCATGCAACAATCAGGCAGTTCGTAATGCAAAAATAATGCAACAATCAGGCAGTTCGTAATGCCAACAATAATGCAATGCGTAATGCAACAATCCGGCAGTTCGTAATGCAAAAATAATGCAATGCGCAATGAAACAATCAGGCAGTTCGTAATGCAAAAATAATGCAATGCGTAATGCAACAATCAGGCAGTTCGTAATGCCAACAATAATGCAATGCGTAATGCAACAATCAGGCAGTTCGTAATGCCAACAATAATGTACTCCAGCACCGTTCACGGTGCTCTGGACGGACTCTATGCCACTCGTACTGACCCGCGGTCAGCTACTGCCAAAATATGCCCCCAACACTGGTCTGGTGTAAACAAAGTGCAGCTCCACACTCCGGCCTCGGTACTGCCGCTCCTCGGCAAGTATGGGCCGCGATTCTCATTTGAGTGGGGGCTCGCGCTGCAAGGATGGGAAAGGCAGAGAGCGTTTCTCTCCAAGACCGCACCCCGCCCCAGGTGGCGACACACGCACATTCGCTGAGCGTTACCTGGGGGGTGCGATCTCGCCCTCCCCTCCTCGCGGCTTGGGCCTCCGGGGCGACTTCGTTGATCTGGGGCAGTGGAACACAGTCCCCCGACGTGATGGTTCAAGGTCTCTCCTTGGCACAGGCAGGCTCGGGCCGGCAGCACCGCTCTTCTGGGGATGCCGGTCTGAGCCGATGGCAATGATGAAGGTCTCAGGCTGCGGCAGGGCACACGCACACAGCGTCGCCGAGACTCACTTAAGCTTCGGGTGTACACGATCACAGGGCAATCCTCACGAAGGTCTCAGGCTGCACGAAGCACATGCACACAGCGCCGCTGGGACTCACTTGAGCTTTGGGTGTACACGGTCACAGGACAATCCTCACGAAGGTCTCAGGCTGCACGAAGCACACGCACACAGCGTCGCTGAGACTCACTTGGACTCCGGGTGCACACGATCACGGGGCAATCCTCACAAAGGTCTCAGGCTGCACGAAGCACCCGCACACAGCGTCGCTGAGACTCACTTGGACTCCAGGTGCCCACGATCCCGGGCAATCCTCACGAAGGTCTCAGGCTGCACGAAGCACACAGCGTTGCTGAGACTCACTTGGATTCCGGGTGCACACGATCACAGGACAATCCTCACGAAGGTCTCAGGCTGCACAAAGCACAAAGCACACGCACACAGCATCGCTGAGACTCACTTGGACTCCGGGTGCACACGATCACGGGGCAGTTCTTACGAAGATCTTAGGCTGCAAAACGCACATGCACACAGCGTCGCTGAGACACTCCTCTGGAAACTTTTGCGTTCCTGAGTTTCCACAACAGGGAGCCAGCTCTCCTCGGGCCCTTGGGGACAAGTTACTTCAGGACACAGCACACAGCAAAGTCCTTTCAAGCAGGAGGACACAGCACACAGCAAAGTCCCTTCGCCTCTCCTTGGTTAAATCAGCAAACTGCAGGCCAGCCCCAGAACACACAGCAAGGGTCAGTCCTTTCCTTCAGTCTCTTCAGCTGTTTCTTCCTTGGCAGAGGTTCCTCTTGACCACGAAGTAGTTTCAATCCTTTACAGTCTTGATCAGTCCATTTCAGTCTTGGAGATTCCTAAGTTCAGGGGTTTCAGCTCTCATAGTTATACCCCTAAATGTCTTTGAAGTCTTTGTGTTCAGGGGGCACTGACCCCTGTCCAAACCAGTTCTGGGTGCCTCAGTTTGATAGTGGGGGTCTGGATCAATCACTCAGCAGGAGATGGAGCCATTGTTTTATGGCGGCAGCCCAGGCCTCTTCACCTCCAGGGGCTACTCCTCCCCCCTACACTCCAGCTGCAGGTCAGCCTGTTGCTGTCTCACCTCCTCCCCTGGGTCAAGACATTCCCCAGATCCTATCACTTTCAAATCCAGACAGTCAATCCACAACCAGGCAGAGACACACAGAATTGTTAGAACACAAAAAACCAGCCACTTCCAAAAGTGTGGTTTCTAAACACACAATACAAAAACCATCTTCACAAAAAGATGTGTTATTAAATTGTGAGTTCAGGCACACTAAACTTCACCCCTCCATCTTAAGCCTATAGGAAGATATGCTGGAAACACATTACACAGCCTTCCCCATGCTGTCCTATGGGCAAGATGGCCTTTCAACAGTGAAAAACGAAATGGAGAGTATTTCACTGCCAGGACATGGTACACACCTCAGTACATGTCCTACCTTTCACATACACTGCACCCTGCCCAAGGGTGTACCTTGGGCCTACCATAGGGGTGTCTGATGTGCATAAAAAGGGAAGGGTAAGGCCTGGCAAGTGGGTGCACTTGTCAGGACAACATGGCAGTTTTAGGAAACTGCGCGCAGGCACTGCAGTGGCAGGCCTGAGATCTCTCTTTAAGACTACTGGTGTGGGTGGCACAATTAGTGCTGCAGGCCCACTAGTAGCATTTGTATTACCAGCCCTGGCACACAGAGTGCACTTTACTAGGGACTTTACTAGTAAGACAAATATACCAATTATGGACAACCAATTACCATTACACTTTACACAGGGAGCACTTGCACTTTGACACTGATCAGCAGTGGCAAAGTGCCCAAAGCATCTAAGTTGGCAACACCAAGTCAGAAAAAAGGTCTAGGGGGAAGGCAAAAAGTTTAGGGAACTTTAGCCAAAAAGGGCCAAGTCCAACAACTG
Source organism: Calotriton arnoldi (assembly GCA_963921515.1). Lineage (NCBI taxonomy): Eukaryota > Metazoa > Chordata > Amphibia > Caudata > Salamandridae > Calotriton > Calotriton arnoldi. The sequence continues at coordinate 1,031,543 of CAWUFW010006503.1, read as the reverse complement.
TCATAATAATGCATAGAGTATAAATCGATTTGCCGCTGTTATAACATCATAGGTAGGGCAACGATATCAAGACATATATATGGCCCCTGTCACAAGAACATCATCACTGTGCACCCTCACTTTATCTATGGTGCAGTTTCTAAGAATAACAGTACCAGGAATCCTGACCATGCAGGACACCACAGTAGGGCACAGATTGCTGTAGTTATATGCTCCTATCCAGCAGCAGTTTGTTCTTTCAATAAGCAGCCACAGCGCTCCTGCCCAGCTTTTACAGAGTATACAGTAGTTTCTAAACAGAAACCTGAGCAGGACCGGGACCTCCATTGAGGGTTTCCCTCCCATCCTGTAGCAGATTTCCAATCTCTCAAGGCCCCCGCGGTGTGTAGATACAACGGAGTGGGGGTGCCCGTTCGGGCTCGCCACAAGGAGCCCTTCACCAGGCTCCACCATTAACCGAACTGACCCCAGCAGCTGCAGAGAACCTGTGGCTCAGCTACTGACAATCTCAAACCACTTGGCCCGTGGTGCAGGGGGCGTTCCCTTGCCCCAAGCCCTCACCTGGTTCCGTGTTGGAATTCCCACAGACAGCACAACACGTGGCAATCTGACCTGGACGGTACCTCTTTCAGCAGTAGCAGACTGCCGACCTGGGACTCTCTTGCCTGTCCAGACAGCTCCAGGCTTCCTTGTCCTTCTGGCGGTACACCTCACGGCTCCCTTTCCGAAGGGAGGGTCTGCGCTGCAGAGGGATTTCGTGTTGCGGCACTTAGGTAAGCAGCCCGTGCTCCTTCCTTTTTTTACTGCGGGTGAGCCCTTGCCTCAGGCTCAGGCAACCGAGGTCAAAAAACTCACCACACGCTCTTTTGTAGCAAAAGGAAATGGACTTGCCCAATGTAGCGCTTACAATGCACTTCTTTTGGTTTTCCCTGGCAACGACCACATGGGGACAATCCAGCAGCGAAAGCGTGCGTAGCGCTAGTAGAACTGCTTAAGTGCCCCCTGGAGGATGATGCCCTCCCCCCTGAGTGAGAGACGCGGATGGGATGAATGGTGGGGTGTCCCCATACTACCATGGAACCTGGGAGCCCGCAGAAGGTCGGAATATGGTGGTTCTCCTTCCTTGGTTTGCTTCCTCAGACCTATTATGCAACCGATTTTACTATCTCGCCATGCTTTTGCTAGAATGCAGAGAGTAGAGCAACATGCCTGAGAGGGTGGGGGAGGGGGGAGTTTTGTTAGGGAGGGAGGGGGGAGGGGAGGGGGAGTAGGGGGTTTGTCTTTTGGCCTTTTGCTTTTGCACATGGTAGCGATGAACATGATTACTGGGTTGTCCCATGGGGCCAGAGGTTCCTCGAATAGAGGGCTGTGTCGACTGTCTGTGTGAGCTCCTTCTAATATATCATGTACGCCCAGATCACTTGAGCTATGGGTCCCACCTGTTGGTAGCCTGCGATTGACAATGGACAATCCCCACTCGTGATACCATGGACTAAAGGATGCTCATAATGCCGCACATGATTGACTGATAAGGCACTATGTATATCTTGTTTGTTGTGCTCCAATTGCCACTTGAATAAAATTTGTTTACAAAAAAAAAATGGGGACAATCCAGCTCGGCACACGCTCTGGCAAGGCAGCGCTAGGACTGACAGAATAGCGTTCTCACTGCCTTGGGTGTCCAATAAAAGCACTCAGCATGTGCTTTGCTTAAAAATAAACAGAGTGAAGAACACAGTGCTCACCACACGCTGTTGGGGCCAATTAGTACAAGGACAATCCAGTCCTTTCTCTGTCCCAGGCAGGAGCAACCGCTGCAGGCCATCCTGCCCCACTCAAGTCAGAAGAAGCGCTCCTCACACAGCTTCTCCAGCTCTCCTTCCAGGCAGGTTTACTTTGTTTGAAGTCTTTGATTTCCCTGAGACTTCCAATTGGAGGGAAGCACACAAAAGCCCTTGGAGATTTCCTTCACAAGCAGGATACCACAGCAGGGTAAAAAGAGTCAGTCCTTTTCCTCCACCACAGACAGAAGCAGCAACTGCAGGCCAACTCACGCCTCACTCAGAAAAGGCAGCGCTCCTCACACAGTCCTTCCGCTTTTCTTCTTGGCAGGGTCCTATTGTTCTTTGAAGTAATTTAAAGTCCTGGGGTTAAGGTCTAATACTTATACCCCATTTTGTAATTCTTCTTTGTGGCAAGGGTCTCTGAACCCAGTCCAAGCCAGTCCTGTCTTCCCTGGTGCAGCATGGCCACAGGGGGGTGTAGACGGCATTGTGAAAAGGAGACACAGCCCATTCAGGTGCAATCGAAACGCCTCCCACCACTCTAAATGCAGCCAAGGTCTATTCTTCCCAGATCTGAGTCACCCAGGGCACACCTCAACCCCCCTAGCGACTGTCTAGAGTGAATTCACATCCCCAGCTCCTGTCACTCTAACACCAATTGCTGAATACACAAACAGTCAGAGGCACACAGGATGGTAGAGTAAGAAAATGACCACTATCCAAAAGTGGCATTTTCAAACACAGAATTAAAAAAACACATTTACCAAAAGGTGTGTTAATAAATTCTGAGTTCAGAGAGCCTAAACTCCATTTCTCTATCTTGTTCTGATGGAAAGTTATACTTGTAAGATGTTACAAAGCAACTCCCATGTTAACCTATGGGGCAGATAGCCTTTCAATAGTGAAAAACGAAATACACAGTATTTCAGTATCAGGACCTGTCAAACCCACCACCACATGCCCCACCTTTCACAGACACTGCACCCTATCCATGGGGGTACCATGGGCCTATATTAGGGGTGCCTTACATGTAAGAAAAGGGAAGGTTAGGGTCTTACAAGTGCATGCATTTACCAGGTCAACATGGCAGTTTACAACTGTGTGCACAGACATTGCAGTGGCAGGTCTGAGATACATTTACAGGGCTACTCATGTGGGTGGCACAATCTGTGCTGCAAGCCCACTTGTAGCATTTAATTTACAGGCCCTGGAACACACCGTGTACTTTACTAGGGACTTACCAGTAAATCAAATATGGCAATCATGGAAAACCAATCATAATTACAATTTATACAGAGAGCATATGCACTTTAGCACTGATCAGCAGTGGTAAAGTGTCCAGAATCGTATAGCCAACAAAAACAGGGTCAGAAAAATAGGTGGCAAAAGTCAAAAGTTTAGGGATAAACTTGTCAAAAGGGCCAGGTCTAACACATATCATACCTACTTCACATACCTATCTTACCATACCAACCTGCCACACCTACCAAACTTATCATTCCAAGTGTAGCTACCTACCTACTTACCATACTTAAAAACATTTACATAACCAAAACTGACCTATACCTTCCATAACTCACCTATCATACCTAGCCAACCTACTGTACCTAACTTATTTAAACTATCATACCTAAGCACCATACTTAATAAGCCTACATTCCGTGTCTACTATTTTATCACACCTACCATACCTATCATACCTAGCATGCCTATCATACCATACCTACAATACCTACCATATCTGACATACATACCATAGAAACCTTCCAAAAATACCTACCAACCATATTCAACCTACCTTGCTTACCATACCAACCTGTCATACCAATAATATGTAACATATCTACCCACCATACCATACCTACTTAATTACTATACCCACTTAGCTATCATATCTACCTATTAGATACATGTCTACCATATCTAACATACCACAACTACCATACATATGTACCTAGCATACCTAAAATACTTTACATACCATAAGTTACTTACTATAGCTAAACCCCCATACCTGACCGACAATACTTAACCTAACCATAACTAATCTACCATGCCTTCCATACTTACATACCATACCTAATCTAATGTACCTAACCAGCCTTCTGTACCTAATCTAACATAACCCACCTATTATAAATACGCACCATACCAAACAAACCTACATACCTATTTCCATATCTACTTACTTATCATACCTACTAGATATGCACATCTTCTAAAATTACTGTACCTATCTACCATGCTTAACCTGCTTTACCTAGCATACCTACCTACAAGGCCTAACGTATCATACATAAGCTACCTCCATTACCTAACATGCCCATCTACCATCCTTAGTCAAGCTACATACCATATCTACATACTTGCCATACCTACTTGCCTACAGTAAATATACCTACCATACTATATCTACCATACCCACCTACCATCATCACCAAACATATGTGCCTACCATAACAACAATATCTTCCCTAGCATAACTTTCCTACCATAACTTACCTACCTTACCTAATCTACCATACCTAACCTACCATATCTAAACCTCCCTCCACCGCCGTAGTGTGTATATCTAATGTCTACCCTAGAGAGGCAGCTTTATGAATAGGTCAAATTATGGCCAAGTTGTAATGGCTGGAGGTAATGCCGTCGCAACAGTGTACTTGTGTCTAACACAAGGGACTACCTCGAGGGACTTCTGGTAGACATCCAAAGGCACTGCAGCCTGCATCAGGAGAGTGCTCAGTAATGGTAGGAAATAACAATGTAAACACATTTGCGTCTTTAAAAATAACAAGCACTTTTGATTTTTCGACAATGCTTGTTTTGTTTTTCTTTCACTTCTCAGTTAAAAATGCACATGGTGTTTAAAGACTATCACGTTAACCAAGACTTCTACACCACTCCCTCTAACTATCTGCAAAGGTCCCCATAACCCGGACTTCAGCACTTCTTTGTGCAGGTCCGATACCCTTCTATGTCTGTTTGCTGTTATAAATTTACCTTTGTGCAGCTTTGCATAGTTTGCTGGCCTTTCAATACAGGTCTGTTTCATATGTGGGTGTTCTGTTGCTACATGCACACTTCTTTCTCTTTAGTCATCACAACTGGCACATCTCAGCCTACTTGGCTGACAAGCTTTAGCTTTCCACACACCAGCAGCAAGAAAACCATCAAAATGGAGATGAAGTACAAAGAGAAACAAGCATTGTCAATATCAATCTGTCATGCATGGAAGCAAGTCCTAAGTGAGATGTATGTGAGCAGTGAGGCAAGCTGTGAGAAAGAACCACTGAGTAGTTGTAAAGTTGGTGAAAAAGGTCACCGTCTCCTCCTGAAGAGAGATATATTTTCAAAGCCTGCATTGAAGGAATTTGTTACCTGGAATCTTACAGATTACTGATGGAGCAGGATTTCGCAAAAAGAAACCTGCTCGAATGAATACCCCCATAATTCGTACTAACAGTAAGTAGTAATAGAAAATTAACATGCACCTTACATGAACACAAGGGAAAAATGCTTTGCGCATGCATGCACTAACGTGAGATAACGCATGAAAGAACTAAAACCATATTTACATTGTGCTTTGGAAAAAACGAGAAATAATGCATGACTAGGCCGCATGTGCATTTCATAGTTTGCATGTTTCAGCTTGCTTTGAAATTATAAATAATACCGCTTTTTGCATAAAACTATGCTAGGAAAAACGCCTACAGGGAATAGTGCAAAGGTGGGTGGTAAACAGTGAAAACTACATTATCATATAATTAATGAATGTTCATTTTCCATTTGCTATAGTGAGCTGGATGAGACACCATTTTCCCTTAATTTAGCCGAATGAAGGAGGGGCAGGATAAACGAGTGAAATTGATCTGTCAGAGGCACACTGAAGCGCTGAGCACAGCAGAAGAGATGCAAGGGTTGAAGGCCAATGTGATGATCGTCTGCCAAGCGATGTGACTAACCGTGGGACAGAAAGACTCCTTCCGCGGACATTGCTTAAATTTATGTACAATTGTAACATAGATTAAATCGTGTGAACATAACTATTATGAAATCATGGGAATGGGTGTAGAACAATGAACAAGCCCAAATTTTGAGAAAAGTCACAGTGGTGTGATGATCCACCTCTAAAATTCTCCAATCATCTGCTTAGTTTCGTAAAATGTTTCAACTGATGTGGGACGGACATGTAGGATTTAGGGTATAACTGGGGTGCCTTTAGGGGTGTGGTTAGGTTAGGCTGGCTACAGAGAGAGAGAGGGGAGATGTGTCGCTGTCCGTCGGTTTGCAGAGAGGCCTAGCTGTTCCTGTCCTGTCCCGTTCCTGTCCCTGTAATCTTTGTTCCCTGATTCTATTTCAGGGGACTCCCACCATCACTTTGGCCAGAGGGGTGGTTTTCTACAGATCCTTTGGGTTAGTATTATTCTGACTCATTCTTGAAAAATTACCTGCAAATGTATTTTGTCTCAGAAACTTTTGTCTCTTCATCTATCCACTCCTTCATGCACAATGTCATTATTTGATTGATGAGTTTGTCTCTATCTGAAACTGCTGATGTTTTCTCCCCCTTTGTGAGATCATTGTTTGCACTTGTGATCGTATGCATTGAGCATTTTTTCATTTAATTTGAGATAAAGCTTTATTAACTCCAACGAGAGTCTGTGTTTATTTAGCTGATTGAATAGTTAGTTAGATAGTAGTATCATTACCATCAACTATTCAACTAATTGGTTCATCGACCAAGTAGAAGGAAAGTTGATGTATAAATTAGATAAGTATTTTAAAATGTCATACATGGATTTTAGAAGGAAAAGAATTGAACATATATAAATTGACCCCAGCGCATCAGGGATTTCGGTGAATGTGTATGGGCCATTGTTCTGTGATATTATTGAGTATTGATCCCTGATCAGGTATTGGCCGTGCGCTGAATCAGTTTCTTGGTAGCAGAGGACGGTTTATATTATTGATTAGCTTGGTAATGATTAATGATTATTGATTATATGATCTTAACACGAAAAAGTTAGTGTCCTGTTCTATGTTGTCTAGAAGTACAGGTACGGAGATACCCAAGGAATCCCGGGAATGGAATTTAGCCTGAAATAGGCAGAAGAAGAGTGTGTAAAGAAATCACACTGCAGAAGTACTTTGTCTGTTGTAATAATACCGAAGCTACGGAGGGCTGAAGGTGTTATATTTAGGGAAATTTCGTGTGAGAGTAGAGTGTCTGAAATAGCAAAGGGCCCACTTTCGAAACTCTAGCCTTATCCCCAGGAGAGTAACAAGACCTCTTTTCACACCAAATAGTCCTCTTGTGAAATTTTGGCCTTATCCCTAGAGGAGTACCAGGTCCTCCCGGAGCTTGTTTGAAGGGTAAAATAGCGCTGGTCATTATTAGGACTTGTAGTGAAGAAAACTTCTTGGAAAAGTGAAAACTGTCTCTTTATTAGTGGAACAGACAAGGTAGCATTGTTTTTGTGTTGTTACTAATCGAACTCTTGATTAAATATACTTAGAAATATATTGCCGTATTATTTTGTAAAGGGAGGGTCAGTAGAAGGAGTAATACTGACGTCAGAAATAGCCGCGCTGGCATTGGTCAGTGTATTGAGCTGTGATTGGTTGGTTGGTGTGAGCCGCGCTAGTATTGGTTGAGACTTTGCTTACGTAGCAGTGCTCTGATTGAATAGTTGGTGTGTGTCGCGCTGGGATAGGACAAGAGCTGACAAATAGAATAAGTAGAATTTCTGAAAGGTTTCCGTGTTTATTTTGTTGAGATATATTAGCGTAAAGAGTCAGGAAAATGAATTTGCTTAAAAAAATAAAGAATTTCTTTATAAAAGATAAACCAATTGTGACTAGAGAGGGAATTCCTATTCCACCTCCAAGAATGCCTGCTTCCTATATGATGTTGGAGCGAGGATACCATACGTGTATGTGGTTAGAAAACTGGGTGGAATATACGAAGGATGATGGTGTTATTGCTTTCCCACAACATGGTTCGTTTAATGTCAGGATTTTGCAAAATTTGAGAAATAGAATGAATTCACTAGAGCTGAATCCCAGATTAACTCAGTACGAAGCCTTAGAGGAATGGGAAGTTGAGGCATTTGAGAGAGAGAAATATAGAAGTAACAGAAGATACAGAAATTTGATGTTCGGATATCCTTTTGAGAGTAGAGAAGAAAAGTTGAAAAGATGGAGGAGAGCTGTGGTAACAAAGGGCTTGTACCCCGTTCTAGTTGCTGATGATCAGACAGGAGGCAAGTGTAAAGAGAAAAAGAAAAATATAGAGACTTCGAGGGATGGCCCGAACGAATCTGATGATGAGTTGTTAGAGGATATTATGACTAACAGACCTCCACCGTATGAGGAAAACTCAGGAGAGGTGACTCCAAGTGCCCCACAAATGGGAACCCCATTAACTCCACAGGTCACTGAAATAGCTAGGGTAGTACAAGAAAATGAAGTGAATTTGTTGAATAAGGCCAGACTGGAGCAGGTTCAGAAAATGAATCAGTTAAGTCTGAATGCGGAAGCATTGATGGTACCCGTGACGATTGGTCCCGTTGTCCCATTGTATGGAGAAAGGCAAAATCTGACCAAAGTACATACGTTGGCAGTACTGAGAAGTAGTGTCAGGGGTGAAATTGTGATGGTAGTGAATGAGAGTGGACAGGCTGATCTGAATACTACATTGTTGGATCTTCCGGTTTGTGAATTGATAACGGAAACCCCTAAAAGAGGTTTACAAATAGACCCAAGGAGAATAGGACCGGATGTCACTCCAATAGCAGGGAGTTCAGCAGGTCCTTCACCGGAGGAATTGAATAATTGGATAAAGGAAATGATAAAACCAAAACCGCAACCACAGAGTATAAATGTGAGTCAATTGAAAGTGGATTTGGAAGAGATGATTATTGGCACAATAAATCCAGATAGATTAGGGACTTACAGAGATGATGAACTGTTGTTTTTGTGTAAAAGCATTACATGGAGGGCAAAGAATCTTCACGAGAAAATATCCGAAGCTGCTAGTGAATATGGAATAGATATAGAAAAATCGAAGGTGTTGCAAAAATCATACAGGTTGGCCTTCACTGATAAGGATTTAGAGAATTTGAATGCGTCAGGAAAAAGATTGCAGATAAAAGAATTGATGAACATGCTGAAGAAATGGGGAGATGTAGATCGATGGAAAAATAGATGGACGAGAAAGAAGGAAGAAGCAGCTAGTAAAGGAGTGTCTATGTTTCCGTTAAAAGAAACAGAACAAATTGAAAGGGTGTGTCTGATGAGAGAAGTTCCAGGTGGTGGATATGTTCACGTTCCATGGTCAAGGCAGGATATATTGTCTTTTACGAATGATTTTCCCAGGTTAAGAGAGAAACCGGTTGAATGGTATAAACAAGTAGCGAGGTTTGTGAAAGTTTCGAAGGCTTTGTTGAAGGATTTAGATGGATTGTTTGAGATTGTTGTTCCAGCAGATTTGTGGACAGAATGTAAGATCACCGCTGATTGACCAAAAGAAGAATATCCTAGAGATCCTAAAACAGGTGCACCATCTGAGGAGGTGATGAAAAAGTATAATCAGGTAATCACCTTCTTGAAAGGAAAAATATCTCCGAGAGAAACAGATTGGGTTAAAATTGATAGAACGACCCAAGAACCAAAAGAGTCAGTCCATGCATATTATGAAAGGTTATTGCAGGTATTTAAACAGTATAGTGGGCTTGAGAATATTGGAGAAAAGGATATGGGACATTTTGCATATCGTTTTGTGTTCGGATTGAAACCGGAAATTAGTAATATGATTCAGCAACATTTGATTTGCTGGCAGAGCAAAACAATAGATGAAATTCTGAGGTAAGCAAAGTATTGTAGTGATGACATTGAATCAAGACTTAAAAAGTTAAAAGAGAAAATGATGTGGGCACAAGTGAAAGTGGCAGAGCAGCAAGAGGCAAATAATAGTCCTCAAGCTGGTTACCAGATGAATGGTCAAAATCAAACTGGCCAATTACCCAGTGGGGGTACAGGAAGAGGTAAAATGAGTAGAGAGGAAGCTATGAAGAAATTTCCTTGTCATGTGTGTGGAAAGCATGGACATTGGAAGAATGAGTGTAGATCTGCTAAAAAGAATAATGGGGCAAATCAAAATTTAATTCCACAGATGCAGAATGAGGTGGGTGTAAATCAGCAGCAGATAGTTACTCCACAGTTACAGGTGCCACAAGCTCCCATGCCAAACAATGTGAATGCTCAAGTGCAGAGGTACGGTGCAAATACTGGATTTCACGGAGGTGACCAAGGTGGTAAGAATCAAACTGTGCAAATTATTCCGCAATATTGGTTGCAGTGCAATGAGAATGATTCAGACTCATCTCAATGACGGTGCCTGAGGGGGGAGGAAGAGTGCGTACTTGGCGCATCCTTGGCGGTAGATCAGTCAGGTCCATTTGTTGATGGAAAGGTAGAAGGGAATGATATTACATTCTTAGTGGACACTGGTGCTACCCGTTCTACTGTGAGAGCAGCAGAAATTCCAAACCTACCTCTCTTGGGAGAAACTATCCAAGTTGTAGGAGTCTCAAACAAGCATATTAGAACACCAGTCACAAATCCAATAGAAGTTCATATTGGAAACTTCAGAGACATGCATCGGTTTGTGGTATGTGACTCGAGTCCAGTAAATCTCCTAGGTAGAGATTTATTATGCAAAATGAACTGCACCATCTATTGTACGCCGGATGGTATTGCATTTCAGACACCTGATGAGGATGTCGAATTTAAAATGATGCTATCCAAGCAAGGGACAGAAGTGGATGAGTTGTTTTCACTTCTCACAGAAAAGAATTTGCCAGAAGAGTTAAAAAGTGCAGTGAGATCAGATGTGTGGGATTTTTCAGGAAAAGAAATTGGCTTAATGACAAATAAAGATCCGATTCAGGTAACAGTGAAAGAGGGTGCTGTATATCCAAACACACCTCAATACAAAATGAGTCCAGAAGTAATTGCAGGAGTCACTCCCGTGATTGACCAAATGATTGAACAAGGAATTTTAAAGGAACTACTGAGCAGTTCTTGTAATTCACCTATTATAGGTATCAAAAAGCCCAATGGGAAATACAGAATAGTGCAGGATTTACGAAAAATAAATAAAATTGTAGTACCCTGTTGTCCAATTGTGCCAAATCCAGCAGTGATACTTTATCAAATTCCCTGTGATGCTGAATGGTACACAGTGATTGATTTGTGCCAAGTATTTTTTTCGATTCCTTTACATCCGGAAAGCCAATATTTGTTTGCATTCCGGTTCGGAGACCGTGTTTTGGCATGGTGCCGAGTTCCTCAAGGGTACACCGAGAGTCCCTCAATCTTTAATCAGATCTTGAAAAAATGTCTGGAGACTTTGGTCATGCCAGGAAATTCAGCCTTGGTTCAGTACATTGATGACCTTTTAGTGGCATCAAAGACACGAGAGGCATGCGTAACAGATACAGTTGCCTTACTGAACCATTTGGCAGAAAGAGGACACAAAGTGTCCCCAGCAAAATTACAATTTTGTAAACAAGAAGTCCAGTACCTAGGACACAAAATAGAAAAGGGAGTCAGAAAGGTGACACCAGAAAGAATCGATGCGATCAAACAGATGAGTCCACCTAAAACTCAGAAAGAAGTACGAATGTTTTTGAGAATGGTTGGATACTGTAGGCAGTGGAACAGTGGTTTCTCACTGATTGCAAAACCTCTACAGAGGTTGACATGAAAAGATGTGAAAGATCCGATTGTGCTGGATGATGAAGGTATGGAGGCCTTTACGAAATTGAGAAACAGTCTTTGTCGAGCACCTGCATTGGGAATGCCTGATTATACAAAAGAGTTTGTGTTGTACTGTTGTGAAAGAGATGGGTGTGCACTTTCAGTCCTAACTCAGAAACATGGAATGGCACGACGTCCAGTAGCATATTTTTCTGCTACTTTGGATTCAGTGGCTGCACCATTACCAGGCTGTTTAAAAGCAGTAGCCGCCACTTGTGTGAGTCTGGAACAAAGTGAAGCGATTGTGATGGGATATCCAGTCAAGGTGTATGTGCCACATTCTGTTGAGATTCTTTTAACTCGAACCCGGACCCAGTATATGACCTCTAGTCAGTTGACTAAGTACAAGAGAGTGATTCTGGGTGCTGAAAATGTGACTGTGGTGAGGTGCACAACTGTAAATCTGGCAACTCTACTACCAAATTCTCGTTGTGAGGAAGTGAGAGAAGCAGTGGATCATGATTGTTTGGATGTGACAGTACTGTGCACCAAACCCAGGCCTGATATAGAGGATGTTCCTTTGGAAGAACCAGACTGTGAGATATTTGTGGATGGGTCATGCCTAAGAAATGAAAAAGATGAATTATGTACTGCCTATGCTGTTTGCACCATAGCAGGAATTCTAAAAGCATCCTGTATAAAAGGGGTAAACTCTGTCCAAATTGCTGAATTGATAGCTCTAATTAGAGCGTGCAAAATTGCCAAAAGCCTAAGGGTGACCATATTCACTGATAGCCAATATGGGTTTGGGGTTGTCCATGATTTTGGACAGCTATGGATGCAAAGGGGAATTCTGACTTCTTCAGGTTCCCCTATCCATAACAGCAAAACTGTAAAAGAATTATTGGATGCTTTACAATTGCCCAAAAGAATTGCAGTGGTCAAATGTGCAGCACATAAATCAGGAGATGATTATGTGACAAAGGGCAACAGATACGCGGACCAAATAGCGCGTTTCTGTGCACGAAATTTAATGGCCTTAAACAGAGCAATTGAGAGGAAAAATACCGAATGCCATCTTATGTTTACTACCACATTTGAAACTTGGGATGAAGTGAGGCAGATGCAGGAAGAGGCAAGTGATGAGGAAAAGGAAATTTGGAGAAATACAGGTTGTAGAAAGCGAGCAGAAGACGAAGTGTGGGTATATTTTGACGAAAGACCAGTCATGCCAGATTCTTTACTTTCCCATATGGCCAGGGTATACCATGGAATTGCACATGTGGGTAGAGATGCAATGATCAGACTCTTCAAGCAGACATGGTATAACCCAAAGTTCAGGGTCATTGCAGAGAGCCTTTGCCAGAGGTGTATCACTTGTCAGAAGCAAAATCCAGGCAGAAAGACAGTTGTTAGTTGGGGACGAATTGGAAGAGCAGGAGGACCATTTACCCATCTCCAATTGGATTCTGTCGAACTTCCCCCATGTAATGGGCTGAAGTATTTGTTGGTTGTCGTCTGCTTGTTCTCTCGTTGGGTGGAGGCCTATCCCACGAGAAGAAATGACAGCCTAACTGTAGCCAAATTGCTTTTAAGAGAACTGATTCCTAGGTTTGGATTTCCAGTCACTTTAGAGGGAGATAGAGGAACACCTTTCAATAATGAGATAATTCGGATGATTTGTGCAGCATTACAAATTGAGCAGAAGCTGCATTGTGCCTATCGACCTGAAGCATCCGGAGCGGTCGAGCAGATCAATGGCACTATAAAATCTAGGCTAGGAAAAGTGTGTGCATCTACAACACTGAAATGGCCTGACGCTTTACCCCTTGTATTGATGAGTCTGAGGTGTTAGTAGCTTTGGAAACACTTCTTGACCAACATTCAAGGGGCACAGATGTAATAATAGCGGGTGATTTTAACATGACTTTTGAACCCCTTTTAAACGGGAACTCTAATTTTATTGATGAGGAAGATGATCTTTGGAGAATCCCCAAACTAGATCTAATCCCAGTAAAAAAAAAATGGACTGATGTGGTAGTCCAGATGAATTCCCTCTGTATGGAGAAAGGATTAAGGGCTGTAAATGGTAGAACACACTCAGATAGAGATGGTGTATGTACTTTTAACAATGGCTTCAGTCATAGCCGCATTGATTACTTACTGAATAATTGTCAGTTTTGGCATGTATTAAAGGACATGAAGGTAATTGAGCGGATAGAGAGTGACCATAATCCATTATCTGCAGTTTTTGAGATAGTGGTAGAGAAAGATGCCATTTATTCTAGCAGGGAATTGATTACTCTAGATTCAGTTCCTACAAATGACATAAGGCGTTTGAAATGGGTAAATTTAATAGCGAAGCCGGAAGTCCTAGATAGGATCTCATTAGATGTTGATAATGCAACAATAGATCTGGAAGATCTCTTGGCTAACATGGCACCACCTGAGATGGTTATCGGATTTCATGCTGAGTTTTTTAAATAGCTTCGTACCTATTTCTATAAAAACAGTAGAAATAAAGGTAGTCATCATAAAAAGGGAAGTAAATGGTTCAATAAGGACTGTAAGGAGGCTCGTAGCTCCCTGGGGAAAGCAATTAGGGAAGGCGATATGATTAAGGTCCGGTCTGCTAGGCAGAAATATAAGAAAGCCCAGGAGACGGCCAAGAAACTTTGGGACGATAATAGATGGCAGGATCTCAAATGTGCGTGTGAAAACAAAAACCATAAACAATTTTGGGATGTAGTCAAATGGGGCAGAGATGGCCGACCTTTAGAGCCGACAAAGCATGTATGCCAAGATCAATGGGTAATGCATTTTCAATCCCAATACGCTTGCAGTACAGATGATAGAGATATGTTTGAGCTCTCGTATACTTACTATGATGGTTCGGCTTTTAATGAAGCTGATGTTGATATTGCTCTGGGTACTGTGATGGGAGGTAAAGCACCAGGCCCGATGGAATCCCAGCCGATATATTCCTTTCCAATAAATTCAAATGGAACCGATATATCCTGATTTTAATGAATGAATATATTTAAAAAGGAGGATAAGTCTTTGCCTTGGAATTATAGACCCATAAGTTTAATCGATTCATTACAAAAGATCATGGGACGCCTTGTGTTAAACAAAATTCAGAGTTGGATTAGTGAGCAGGATATATTATCACCTTTCCAGGCAGGTTTTCGGTCATGTACATGCACCATTGACCAAACCTTTCGCTTCACTTTACTCTACTGGAAAACGGTGGTTTTGGAAAAAGGCAGCTTGTACGCTGCCTTTGTGGATTTAAAGTCAGCTTTTGACCTCGTTTCCCGTAATAGACTGTGGAGAGTAATGCAAGACCTGAAGATGCCACAAGAATTATTAACTCTTATAGCTAGACTCCATGAGGACAATCATGCAAAAATCAGGTGGGGTAGCCAGGGCCAGGTCACCCCCCCCCTTCCGAGTGGAAAGGGGGGTAAGACAAGGTTGTGTGATGGCCCCAACGTTGTTTTCCATTTGTATTGATGGGATTGTAAAATTTTTGGAAGCGAATCCAACGGACGCTCCTGTACTGGCGGGTGTGAAAATTCCCATCCTCATGTTCGCCGACGATACGCTGTTAATCGCTAAAACACCGAGCGGCTTACAGCGAGCCCTAACGCTCTTTGAGGAATTTTGCCATCTGCAGGGTTTGGAGATAAATGTATCCAAAACAAAGTTTATGACATTTAACCCCCATAGATCCTTTAGAGGAGCGATGGTGCTGAATAAGCGTCCACTAGAGCAGGTAAAAGATTTTACATATCTTGGGGTCATTATGCAGGGTGACATGAGGTGGGGTAAGCAACTGGACATGGCCACACTGAAACATCGCCAGTTGGCAGGTACCCTACTGGATGACTTTAATGCATCATTCACAAAACCAGTCAGCCGTGTCTTGACCATTTATAATATGAAGGCTGTTAGTGCAGTACTATATGGGGCAGAACTCTGGGGATTTAAAAACCTCTCAAAACTGACTGTAGCTGAAAATAGCTTCCTATGGAAAATCACTAAACTACCACAAAGCACACCAGCACGACCATTACTTTGTGATTTAGGTAGGAAGGCTTTGGCTGACAGTGCCAGATTACGCCCCCTGCTGTACTGGCGGAGAATTTGGTCAACTCCTGAATTGACACCTTATGTTGAGTGCCTAAAAGATCTAATAAGATCAGATCGTTACAAGAAAATCCAATGGTTACAGAATATTAGATCTATACTAGTAAACATCGGCATGGTTGCCCTTTGGGAGAATCCGGAAAACACTCCGTTTCCCTCCAAAGCACAACTGAAGGAAAGATACTGGGGATGGGTTGATGACAACTGTGAGAAGTTGGCCTGGCATATGCTGTCCACTAATTATAGTGGGCACCTTGCACCAGTCCAAACAACCCCTTATTGGAGATAGGTTAAAGACAACCTTATTGAAAGCTATCCTAGTGGTAGCTATGGAGAGCAGCCTTCAGGCTAAGTCTTGAAGGAATGTAAAGCAGCTTGTTTTACCAGTCTATAATCTCTTGAGTGATCAAATGAAAGAGCAACACACCAGGTATATATTCAAAATATATGTATTTATTGCTAAACACACCCCTCTAGTCTCTTTATGAGGCTAGAGTTCGAAATACATAAGTTATAAGTTATTTAAACACAGTAATAGCACAAATACACGTTTGGGCCCTAGGGGCGTACCAAACCATATACCAATAAAGTGGTATAAGAACCACGACTGAACTAGACACTAGGCCTAGAGCCTCTAGAAGTGCTTGGACCACAAGGAACCACCCAAGGTAGTGACACAGGGGACCCACGGGGACGCGTGCAGTGTAAATACACAACCGCGATACGCCGTTGACTTCTATGGAGAAAGTCGCGATCAGGAAATTAAAGAAAAGGGACACTTAAAGGAGGACTTGGAGCAAACCCTTTGAGAACTAGTACTTTGAAGAGTCTCTACCCACGGGAGCACCGGAGTACTCGTGTTACCTCACCCAGGGAAGCCGGGTGCATAGGTGCCTTTAGGGGTCGGGTTTCGTCGTCGATTTGAATGGCGATCTGCTGCAAAGTGCTGCTGGCGACCAAGTGGAAAGTGTCCGGGTGGATCCAAGAGTGGATCGGAGATCTGAAGAACCTGAAAGCAGAGGGGACAGAGTCTGGGTCACTAGCCAGTGACCAGGAAGGCGATGGACAGATGCCCACCGATGTCGAGTGCTTCAGGTGCGTTGACGGTCGTCTTGACTCTTCAGCCACGAGGTCCAGGAGGCGTTGTCGGCGACCAGGAGCAGGATTCGGGCTGGTACACGATGTCTGTCGAGTGCTGAGGTGTCGGCGACCGGATTGGACCCAACAAGCCTTGGCAACGGCATGTCTTGGTGAAGATGAAGATCGTCGATGGTGCAGACCAGCAAGGTCTGGGGAACTCACCCAGCAAAGGTAAGTGAGGGCAGGCCTGGAGCAACCAGGATGCCCAAGAAGAAAAAGATTGGCCTTCGTTAAGGGCTACTAGCCAACGGGCTAGCGACCGCGAAGGAGCCTCAAGACGTTGCACGTGGATCTGGCTCACAGGACACTCGTGGAGTAGAGGCCAGTGATCTTCAGTGCAGTTGGTGTTGGAGGCTAGGGCTACTCGGAGCCCAAAGCACGACTTTGTGGGAGACCCAGAAGAGGATGCACTTGCAAATGTGCTCGGTGTCCAGGGGTCACGGTCTTACGTCACCCACGATAGCTACGGGCCTCAGCTTTGCTGGGGACTCAGGAGTAGCCTCGGGGAAGTATGAGAATCCACCTCTGGTGATGCGAAGACTTCAGGCGTCCGACGGGAGCTTCAGAAATGCAGACCGGACAGATGCGTCTTTGGTGCCTGCCAAGCAGGGAGTCACTCCTTGACCCCAAGGGAGATTCTTCTGTCCTCTAATCTTGAGTAGAGCGTCGAAGGTCCAGGATTCTGTTTCAGAGTTTCGTCCAGGGATAATCTAAAGTCCTAAGGACTGGGTTCCTATACTTATACCAAGTTTAGGGGTTGGACTACTCTGTGGCCCCACCTATGGGTGGGTCAGGGCAGAGGGTGGCTACACCCCTTTCCCTTTGTCCAGTTCACGCCAAAGCAGGGGCTGCAAGCCCCTGATCCGGTTTGAACTGGGGTATGCACAGGGACACCAAATGTGCCCCCAGTGCAGGACTTCAAAGCACCCGAAAGTGCTCCCGCCCAGCCCCAATACACATTATCCTGTCTGGGGAGGTGGTCACACCTCCCTGGGACAGGAAACCTATTGTCCAGGCCTCCCCTGCCGGAGTTTCGTCCAGCAGCAGGAGGCCAGACAGAATTGGCGGGGGGGGTAGTATTCCAAGATGTTTGACACCAAACACGACATGTTTAGGTGCAGCCATTCCAAAGTTAGCATTTAACGCGAGGTTATAATGCGCTTAAGAGTATATGGTCAGGCTGCACTACAAACAGCATCAGAGAAGGGTCTCCGAACGCTGCAGAGGGCCCTGCTCATGCAGGGGCACCCTCTCACATAGGAACCACGCACTCTGCCTTCAGGATTGATAAGGCCTGCCATAGGAGTGACTTATAGGTTTATATGTGTGTATGTATGTAGTGATATAGGTAACCTATATCACAGTAAGGAGTGCATGCACCACCTTACCCAGGCTGCAGTAGCAGACCTGTGGTGTCAGTTTGGATGGCCTTCCAGGGGTGGCACAATACATGCTGCAGCCCCTGGTAGGCCTCTGAGGTACCTATGCCCTTGGTACATAGTATACCATATACTAGGGACTTATAAGGGCACTCCAGATTCCAATCAGAGATGTGCCTAAGGCACATGGAAACCTTTTTACAGAGAAAGCAGATAGACTGGGGCCCTGAATAGCAGGATCCCAGTCCAACTAAGTCATAAACCAGCAAAACACCATAAAAAAAGTGGGGGCAACCATATAGTCAGATTCCACCTTCCTACATAACCCCCCAAACGAAAGGAGATAAGGCTAACCTTGACCAGTTGAGCCTTCATTGACTAAGTGGTCATATAAGGAAGCACCTGCACTAGCATGGTTGCCCCCTGTCTTATGGTCCACTAAGCAATCCCTCACCCTAAGGGTATGAGAGGGTCTCCACCATGGGGAATCACTACCTGTGGTGTGCTTAGGTAAAGTACAAGGCTGGTGAGGTGTCTGAGTAGGGAAGTGAGGCCCTAGGAATGTTGGCCTCAGCTTCCTCAGATCACTGGTCACCATGTATGCCTGTCTTTCCATGACTGAGTTGACTTTGCTCTAAGGGTCAACCTTTGGCTGCCTACAGCTGGGGGTTGGGTCCCTCTGGATGGACTACTGGAGGGACATGGCAGGTTTGGAACCTTCAGGTCCCAGGTTTGCCCTTGCCTACCAGAGTCCTTCTGGGGAGGTCCCTACATAAAGGCATGGGGGATCCCTCAGTGTGTAGAGGAGTTTTCACCTGGCTAGGGCTACTAGACTGGGTGCCCCTAATCTGCTGATGGGGCGGTTCCTCTGGACAGGGGGCCCACTGACCTCCCTGACCTCTGCAGCCCTGGGCTGGCTGAGGCAGGGTAGAGAGGGGCAGGTTACCTGCTCCAGAATGGGTACCACCTTGGAAGGGTCCTCTGCCATCAGGGGTGTGGCCAGGCCAGGCCTGACTACCTCTGGGGCAGTTCCTTCACTAGGGGTAGGGTCAGTTCCCTGAGGAGGCTGACCCTTACCTACTGTCTGGAGGGAAGAAGACTTTTCTTCAACCCTTGTGCTCTCTTTTGGGGGAGAGTGGGCCATTCTTTCAGGCTCCATCTCTCCAAATCCTTGGGCTGGGGCTGTGGCCATTACAGCCCCACTAACATTTACAGGGACGCCCAACATCCTAAGGTGGGTTTGGTGTTCAACTTCAGCCCAGGCTGAAATCTCCAGATCATTGCCCATCAGGCAATCCACAGGTAAGGTGGGGGACACTGCCACTCTCTTTGGGCCTGTGACCCCGTCCCAGCTGAAATTGACTATGGCCATGGGGTGATCTGTTCTGACACCATCAATGTTGGTCACCTGGTATTTAAACTCAGGTAAAAGCTGGTGAGGGGGGACTAGTTTCCCTGCCACCATGGTGACACTAGCCCCTGTGTCCCTAAATGCCACAGCTTTCCGACCATTAATCATTGGCTCCAGTCTGTACCTGCCCATTGGTGTGGGACCCATGGTAAAGGTGGCAAATCCTACACCACCATCAGAGTCAGAGGAGTCTGTTGAGGGGTCCCTGTCTGAACCAGGGCCCACCTCTGTTCCTGTTGCAAAAGCACCTAACTTTTTGGGTGCACTACTCCCAACTGGAGGATTACTACTGGTAGTACCAGGAGGGGGGTAGTAGTTGCTGGGGGAACATTTTCTTTATTGCCAATCCTGGGGCAACTGGGATCAGATTTCCAGTGCCCAGGCTTTTTACAGACATGGCAATATGGTTTCTTTTCAGGAGAGGAAGGAGTTTGGGACCCACCCCCAGAAGAGGAATTTTGGGGCCCTGTAGTGGACTTATCCTTAGATTTATCCCCACCTTTCTCTTGGGACTTAGTAGAATCTTTCTTCTGGTCACCACCCTGATTTCTAGTCTTTACTCTGGTTCTGACCCATTTGTCTGCCTTCTTTCCCAATTCTTGGGGAGAGGTCAGATCAGAGTCCACCAGATACTGGTGCAAAAGCTGGTTTTGACAATTATTAAGGATCTGCTCCCTCATAATCAAATTGTACAATCCTAAAAAGTCATGCACTTTGTTGCCATGTATCCAACCTTCCAGAGCCTTTGTAGCACAATCTACAAAATCAACCCAGTCTTGAGTCTGAGCTTTTTGGGTGTCTCTGAACTTCAACCTATACTGTTCAGTGGTTAGGCCAAACCCATCTATCAGAGCACTCTTCAAGACTGTGTAATTGTCAGCATCCTCTTCTCTTACAGTGAGGAGCTTGCCTCTACCTTTGTCTGCAAAGGAGAGCCACAAGATTGCTGCCCACTGCTTCTGGGGGACCTTCTGAACTTTACAGGCCCTCTCCAGTGCAGTTATCCATTTGTGGATGCCATCCCCACTCTGGTAGGTAGGGACAATCTTGTTTAGGTTTCTATGGTCATAAGACCTTTCCCTATCTCTAGGGATATTGCTGCCACCATGGGACTCTAGTCCCAACTTTCTTTTCTCTCTAAAGAGATCTAGGGACTCCCTGTCTAAGGCTACTTGCTTCCTTCTGAGTGCAAGCTGAGCTTCCTCATACTGAATCAGCCTCTTTCTCCTCTCATGAGAGGATTCCCTCCTATGAGATGAGACAGAGCTCCCTATTGAGGTGCCAGAGTGGTTAGACTCCTGAGAAGGAGATCTAGACTTTCTGGGCACACTCATAATCCTTCCTGGGGGACAAAGAGGTTATCATTCTGATCATCCTCTTCATCTTCCACAGGAGGGATTGGGTTATCCAGGTCAGGGTCATTGTCACCCTCCTGGCCAGTTTCAGAGGGGGCTGGGGTATTGTTACCCCTGGCCCCTTCCTCTTCTTCTGCCCCACCCTCAGCTCCTACCCCTTCAGTCCCCAAGGGCTTACTAAGGTCATAAGCCACCAACAACTCTTTAAGGTGTTGGGTGGTGCGACTTTGGCCTGTCCTTAATTTCCTCAAGTTACATAATGCTCTCAATTCCAAGAATGGGAGGGTATCATACTTGGAGGGAAGAAGCCCAGTGGCTTCTGGTAAAAGTTCTCTAGATCCTACCTTTAAAGACATTACTAGTGTGGTGTGGTGTATGCACTACCTACTCTAGTGTGGCCTACTAAACTCTCTTGAGTTGTAGAAAGGGTTGTGCTATCCCTTAACACACAACTCTAAGTTCAGTAGAACTTACTGTATTCTAAGCTTAAATTATATGTACCTTAGGTACCTTTAGTGGTTTTCAGTTGATCAATTCAATTGAGATTATCTGGTAAAACAATAGCAAGCTGGAATCCGACACTCTGCACACCAATGTGAGAAGTTGGCCTGGCATATGCTGTCCACTAATTATAGTGTGCACCTTGCACCAGTCCAAACAACCCCTTATTGGAGATAGGTTAAAGACAACCTTATTGAAAGCTATCCTAGTGGTAGCTATGGAGAGCAGCCTTCAGGCTAAGTCTTGAAGGAATGTAAAGCAGCTTGTTTTACCAGTCTATAATCTCTTGAGTGATCAAATGAAAGAGCACCACACCAGGTATATATTCAAAATATATGTATTTATTGCTAAACACACCCCTCTAGTCTCTTTATGAGGCTAGAGTTCGAAGTACATAAGTTATAAGTTATTTAAACACAGTAATAGCACAAATACACGTTTGGGCCCTAGGGCGTACCAAACCATATACCAATAAAGTGGTATAAGAACAATGACTGAACTAGACACTAGGCCTAGAGCCTCTAGAAGTGCTTGGACCACAAGGAACCACCCAAGGTAGTGACACAGGGGACCCACGGGGGACGCGTGCAGTGTAAATACACAACCGCGATACGCCGTTGACTTCTATGGAGAAAGTCGCGATCAGGAAATTAAAGAAAAGGGACACTTAAAGGAGGACTTGGAGCAAACCCTTTGAGAACTAGTACTTTGAAGAGTCTCTACCCACGGGAGCACCGGAGTACTCGTGTTACCTCACCCAGGGAAGCAGGGTGCATAGGTGCCTTTCGGGTCGGGTTTCGTCGTCGATTTGAATGGCGATCTGCTGCAAAGTGCTGCTGGCGACCAAGTGGAAAGTGTCCGGGTGGATCGGAGATCTGAAGAACCTGAAAGCAGAGGGGACAGAGTCTGGGTCACTAGCCAGTGACCAGGAAGGCGATGGACAGATGCCCACCGATGTCGAGTGCTTCAGGTGCGTTGACGGTCGTCTTGACTCTTCAGCCACGAGGTTCAGGAGGCGTTGTCGGCGACCAGGAGCAGGATTCGGGCTGGTACACGATGTCTGTCGAGTGCTGAGGTGTCGGCGACCGGATTGGACCCAACAAGGCTTGGCAACGGCAAGTCTCGGTGAAGATGAAGATCGTCGATGGTGCAGACCAGCAAGGTCTGGGGAACTCACCCAGCGAGGGTAAGTGAGGGCAGGCCTGGAGCAACCAGGATGCCCAAGAAGAAAAAGATTGGCCTTCGTTAAGGGCTACTAGCCAATGGGCTAGCGACCGCGAAGGAGCCTCGAGACATCGCACATGGATCTAGCTCACAGAACACTCGTGGAGTGGAGGCCAGTGATCTTCGGTGCAGTTGGTGCTGGAGGCTAGGGCTACTCGGAGCCCAAAGCATGACTTTGTGGGAGACCCAGAAGAGGATGCACTTGCAAATGTGCTCGGTGTCCAGGGGTCATGGTCTCACGTCACCCACAATAGCTATGGGCCTCAGCTTTGCTGGGGACTCAGGGTAGCCTCGGGGAAGTCTGAGAATCTACCTCTGGTGATGCGAAGACTTCGGCGTCCGACGGGAGCTTCAGAAATGCAGACCGGACAGATGCGTCTTTGGTGCCTGCCAAGCAGGGAGTCACTCCTTGACCCCAAGGGAGATTCTTCTGTCCTCTAATCTTGAGTAGAGCATCGAAGGTCCAGGATTCTGTTTCAGATTTTCGTCCAGGGATAATCTAAAGTCCTAAGGACTGGGTTCCTATACTTATACCAAGTTTAGGGGTTGGACTACTCTGTGGCCCCACCTATGGGTGCGTCAGGGCAGAGGGGTGGCTACACCCCTTTCCCTTTGTCCAGTTCGCGCCAAAGCAGGGGCTGCAAGCCCCTGATCCGGTTTGAACTGGGGTATGCACAGGGACACCAAATGTGCCCCCAGTGCAGGACTTCAAAGCACCCGAAAGTGCTCCCGCCCAGCCCCAATACACATTATCCTGTCTGGGGAGGTGGTCACACCTCCCTGGGACAGGAAACCTATTGTCCAGGCCTCCCCTGCCGGAGTTTCGTCCAGCAGCAGGAGGCCAGACTTCTGTCTGTGGCAGTAGCATCCATTTTGTGATGCCAGGCTTTAGAAAGAAGTTACCGGCCAGGCCAGGGTTAACATGTCTCTCCCTCTAGAAGGGTGCAATGCTACCCCCGCCGCCAGAATTGGCGGGGGGTAGTATTCCAAGATGTTTGACACCAAACACGACATGTTTAGGTACAGCCATTCCAAAGTTAGCATTTAACGCGAGGTTATAATGCGCTTAAGAGTATATGGTCAGGCTGCACTACAAACAGCATCAGAGAAGGGTCTCCGAACGCTGCAGAGGGCCCTGCTCATGCAGGGGCACCCTCTCACATAGGAACCACGCACTCTGCCTTCAGGATTGATAAGGCCTGCCATAGGAGTGACTTATAGGTTTATATGTGTGTATGTATGTAGTGATATAGGTAACCTATATCACAGTAAAGGGTGCATGCACCACCTTACCCAGGCTGCAGTAGCAGACCTGTGGTGTCAGTTTGGATGGCCTTCCAGGGGTGGCACAATACATGCTGCAGCCCCTGGTAGGCCTCTGAGGTACCTATGCCCTTGGTACATAGTATACCATTTACTAGGGACTTATAAGGGCACTCCAGATTCCAATCAGAGATGTGCCTAAGGCACATGGAAACCTTTTTACAAAGAAAGCAGATAGACTGGGGCCCTGAATGGCAGGATCCCAGTCCAACTAAGTCATAAACCAGCAAAACACCATAAAAAAAGTGGGGGCAACCATATAGTCAGATTCCACCTTCCTACAACAACCTTTTCAGGAATAGTGATCCCTCGACATTAACGGGCCAATTCCTAGTTGCTAAACCAACACAAAAGTTAGAATCTTACTGGGACACCATAACGAAGCCTCATGATAGAAAGCTCTTTTTTTCAACTGAGAGTGGGCACGTTAGCTGTCAAGTCTTTCACTGTAAGATGGCACACAGCAGATGACACTTCTTGCCCCATTTGCCATGCAAACTTGGAGTCTCTGGCCCATTTGTTATTTGTGTGTCCTGCTTACACAGTTCCGCGGCGTATATGGCTGGCCCCAATCTGTAGAGTTTTGGGTACTCGAAAAGGTGAGGTAGCACTTAGATTAATTCGTACCGAAACATGGTTACCACTTGTCATATCCCTAGCTAAATATCTAGGATGGGCATGGATTATAAGATCAAAAGCGATTGTGGCGAAATAACTAATGCATATTGTATGCCGTATTCTTTATTTATTGTTTTATTTATTTTTTCTTGGCTGCTAAAATGTGGTTGGGGTTTGAGTTTTCCTCACGTTTTAATGTTTTAATGTTTTTATGTAAAAATTCCTCTTTGTATACATGTACATATTCTTGAGAGGAGCATATGAATCTATTTTATTCAAGACAGAGCACAGCACAATAGATTAAATTCCTGACATCCGTCAGGAAAAGTTTTTTAATGCTAAACAATATAGTCAAATATCACACACAATGTACAATCAATTCTGAATCGTGATAGCGTTGACACGTAGATGTAGTAAGCAGAAAACAGCCGACACGTGTTTCGTCGCTATGCGACTTCCTCAAGGCCAAATCTCGTATAAGTAGGAAAATGCAGTCAAAAAGCGTCTTTCGTCTTATAAGTATCAAGAACAAGTAAGCAGTATCCACGAGTCTTGTAATTAAAAGTTTTGACAGTTTAAAAGCGGGAACAAAATCAATCCAAACAGCAAAAAAACGCTATGATGGGCGGAAGGAAAGCCATATGGTAAGGCTCCTATACACACTGTACCCGCAACGTAGACCGATAGTAATCGTGCTACGTCCTGCTCGTTTCCGATTCAGACAAGTAAGGAAACGAGCAGGATTGATTTTGTTCCCGCTTTTAAACTGTCAAAACTTTGAATTACAAGACTCGTGGATACTGCTTACTTGTTCTTGATACTTATAAGACGAAAGACGCTTTTTGACTGCATTTTCCTACTTATACCAGATTTGGCCTTGAGGAAGTCGCATAGCGACGAAACACGTGTCGGCTGTTTTCTGCTTACTACATCTACGTGTCAACGCTATCACGATTCAGAATTGATTGTACATTGTGTGTGATATTTGACTATATTGTTTAGCATTAAAAAACTTTTCCTGACGGATGTCAGGAATTTAATCTATTGTGCTGTGCTCTGTCTTGAATAAAATGACTATTGTACATGGAGGACTTGCTCTCCATGCACTTACATAATGCTGTGGGTGGCACGGTATTGATATTGAGCACGCCGGAGGACTATTTGCCCGATACAATTATAAATTAGGTCAGAGGTGCTGGCTGCGTTGTTTAATCACTGCCATCAGCCTGTTTTGTTTAGCCCATATGAATCTATCTTGTTGTTTCTATATATTTATATGGATTTTTTATATTTGTGGGAAATTTCCCTTTTAAAAGTTTTGTATACTTTGGTCATAAATCTTGTACTGGATTCAGCTTTCATGACTATTTGTCGAATAAAGCTATTATGACTGACTGACAAGCATACATACCAGCGAACAAACTGATGAGTATATCTGATGATCTAGTGCTTGATTATTGCAGAGGAATGGCTGCTCTGGTGTGTTCTGTGGCTCACCAGGTTGGAGAAAACACCACCACAACACAGCCGAATCAAGCTCATGATCTGAGTCCTGGTGAATGGGTTCTTGTCAAGAAACACGTGAGGAAATCGTGTTTAGAACCCAGGTGGAGTGGTCCTTACCAAGTTATTCTGGTGACGACGACAGCAGTGAAGTGTGGTGGTTTGCCAAACTGGATTCATGCAAGCCATACCAGACGAGTCCCAAGTCCACTTGAAAGACAAGAAGAGCAGCAACTCGTAAACCAAAGTCAAAGACCAGAGGTTGAAGTGTGTGAAGCTGAAGAATCTAGAGTAACAGATTCTGAAGAACAGACTAATGACAAACAGCCAAGCACAAGTCAAGTAAAGTGGGCACCAGCTACTGGGTCTCGTGAGACTGCTGTTGAACCAGAGGAAGGTGAGACTGTTGTTGAACCAGAAGAAAGTGGGTTCACGGTTAAACCAGGAGAAAGTGAAATTGCTGTTGAATCAGCAGAAACAGAATTTACTGAAAATCCAGAAGAAGAAGAACAGATAGAAGAAAGGCCAAACAAAAGAACTTGTGAACCAGATGGAGAAGGTGAAAGGGTGGTTCAAACCAAGAAACCAAGAAAAGGTGACAATTGGCCAAGTGGAGTGAAAAGACTGAAATACACTCTTGTGAGGAGAAAGTCAAAGAAAAGACCAGAGCAAAGTAATGAGGTCTCAAGTCAGACAGAACAAGAAGAGTCAGGAGAAGAATTAGTACGAAAAACAAGGAGAGTAAGAATTCCAAGCAGGAAATACAAAGCACCAGAATGGACTTACGTGATCTTGGAAGAAATTGAAAGCTCAGATCCAAGTGAAGAAAAAGACAATTCTGATACTGAAAATGTTTATGAAAGCAAATTGAGACCACCTTAAAAGAACTGTGACAAAAACTAAAGGTGCAACATTGTCAGTTGGAAGAAGAAGTGAAGAATTCTGAAGACCTAAAGAAAAGAAAAAAAAAGAAAGGGGGTAAAGAAGAAAGTCTGAAGTGTGGAATTACACTATTTTTCCTAGAATTTTAAATTTTTAGAAAAGTTTAGTGTTTATAGATTTAAATGGATTTTTATATAATTTTTCGGTAGAATACAAAATGGCTGAAGAAAAGGTGACTGAACATCCAAAATCTAGTCTAAAACGTAGATGTATTAAAGCTTGCTTATGTAGTGTTTTGTTATTAACATTCATGTGGATATTACTAACTGTCCTTGTACCTATTCTAATGGTAACTAATAATAGAAATAATACTAATGATGTAACAAGTGAAAGAGTGAATGATGTTACTAAAGGAACACCTAATCCTAACATAGAACAAATGGATGGAAGCATTCTCATCTTGATAAATCAAAACGTGATTTCTCTTTAAATGTGTTTACTAAATTGTTGTACGAATACATTGATATGATGAATGTGAGTGATTGTTATGTGTTCATGCAATTACCTTCGTCTGTCTCAGAGGGGGTGAAGTATCATCACCTTCCTTTAACATATGGTGTGTCTTGCAGTGTCTTAACAAGTTTGTTTTACGTGACGGGGAAGCTCGAATATCATTATTCCAATATAGATTTAGTGTTCTCAGAGATACCTGTTATTAAGTAACTAAATAAGGTTTTAAGTAGTAAAAATCACGTTATATGGGAGAGTTCTTCCATATTACCAAAACTTTAGATATGCCTATAAAAACAATTTAACATGTAGTTTACAGGTTGAAGAAAAAGTATTTATAGAAATGGTAGAAAGTAGAAGGGAATGTTTTCAAAGAAAAGCTGCTGAACAGAAGTCACACATACCACCATGGGCTTTCAGGGAAGGAAATTATGAGAAAGGCAAAACATACGCTGCAATGTCCCTGGACTGGCATCAGAAGGGAAAAATATGTTTGCTTAGAATGAAAACTAACTATAACAATTATTTCATTGGTACTAGTGAATGTGAGCATACCTTCGAAATTACTGGAGGTTGGGGACTGAAGGGTGGAACTGATCCTGTCTTTCCAGGAATCTATTATGTGTGTGGTAAGAAAGCTTACTATAGGTTGCCTGCACATAGGTATGGTAGTTGTTATTTTGCTATCGTTTTTCCCAAGGTCTACCATATGGACCGAAACAACAACAGACTAAGTGAAATAAAACAAGGACTAACACTTAACAAGAGAGCAAGTTTCTCAGAAATAGTAGGTGATATTTTTGGTGCACTGATACTCTCAGTTGGAGTCATTCTAAATTCGCACAAAATTCGGAAGTTATCCACAGTGGTTGATCGTTTATCAACAGATACTGCTGGTGGTTTCTTAATGATTGACACAGAGATGGTTGCAATCAGATCAATGGTTTTGCAAAATCGACTTGCCCTTGATATCTTATTGGCAAAAGAGGGTGGAGTCTGTGGCATGTTGAAAATTCAACACTGCTGTACCTATATCCCTGACAAAAGTAAAGGAATCGAGGGATATGTAAAGAATATTACGAAATTACATGAAGATTTGACCCAACTGGACGTTGACGGTGTTTGGGAAAAACTAGGTAAAAGTTTCTCCTCTGTAGGTAAATGGTTTTCTACCTTTGGAAGTAGTTTATTAGGAAAAATAATAATGTCAAATATTTCAGTAGCTGTAGTAGCCTTAGTGATAATAACAACATACAAATGTTGTAAGTGTAAGAGTGGAAAAAAGGAAGTGACAGAATCAGAGAATAAACGAAGAGCGAGAAAAAGAAAAAGAGAGGAAATAGGGCTAGAAGAATACTATAATATGATGAAAGATATAGATGAGAGTGCCATAAAAAGAGAGAAGAATACTGAGTTAGAAAAATGAAGATGGCACTCGGTATGATAGATATTTTTATGATGGCTCCAGGAAGCCATCAAAGGGGGGATTGATGGAGCAGGATTTCGTAAAAAGAAACCTGCTCGAATGAATACCCCCATAATACGTACTAACAGTAAGTAGTAATAGGAAATTAATGTGCACCTTATATGAACACAAGGGGAAAATGCTTTGCGCATGCATGCACTAACGTGAGATAACGCATGAAAGAACTAATAACCATATTTACATTGTGCTTTGGAAAAATATGAGAAAAAATGCATGACTAGGCCGCATGTGCATTTCATAGTTTGCATGTTGCAGCTTGCTTGGAAATTATAAATAATACCGGTTTTTGCATAAAACTATGCTAGGAAAAACGCTAACAGGGAATAGTACAAAGGTGGGTGGTAAACAGTGAAAACTACATTATCATATAATTAATGAATGTTCATTTTCCATTTGCTATAGTGAGCTGGATGAGACGCCATTTTCCCTTAATTTAGCCGAATTAAGGAGGGGCAGGATAAACGAGTGAAATTGATCTGTCAGAGGCACACTGAAGCGCTGAGCTCAGCAGAAGAGATGCAAGGGTTGAAGGCCAATGTGATGATCGTCTGCCAAGCGATGTGACTAACCGTGGGACAGAAAGACTCCTTCCGCGGACATTGCTTAAATTTATGTACAATTGTAACATAGATTAAATCGTGTGAACATAACTATTATGAAATCATGGGAATGGGTGTAGAACAATGAACAAGCCCAAATTTTGAGAAAAGTCACAGTGGTGTGACGATCCACCTCTAAAATTCTCCAATCATCTGCTTAGTTTCGTAAAATGGTTCAACTGATGTGGGACGGACATGTAGGATTTAGGGTATAACTGGGGTGCCTTTAGGGGTGTGGTTAGGTTAGGCTGGCTACAGAGAGAGAGAGGGGAGATGCGTCGCTGTCCGTCGGTTTGCAGAGAGGCCTAGCTGTTCCTGTCCTGTCCAGTTCCTGTCCCTGTAATCTTTGTTCCCTGATTCTATTTCAGGGGGCCCCCACCATCACTTTGGCCAGAGGGGTGGTTTTCTACAGATCCTTTGGGTTAGTATTATTCTGACTCATTCTTGAAAAATTACCTGCAAATGTATTTTGTCTCTGAAACTTTTGTCTCTTCATCTATCCACTCCTTCATGCACAATGTCATTATTTGATTGATGAGTTTGTCTCTATCTGAAACTGCTGATGTTTTTCTCCCCCTTTGTGAGTTCATTGTTTGCACTTGTGACCGTATGCATTGAGCATTTTTTTCATTTAATTTGAGATAAAGCTTTATTAACTTCAACCAGAGTCTGTGTTTATTTAGCTGATTGAATAGTTAGTCAGATAGTAGTATCATTACCATCAACTATTCAACTAATTGGTTCATCGACCAAGAAGAAGGAAAGTCGATGTATAAACTAGATAAGTATTTTAAAATGTCATACATGGATTTTAGAAGGAAAAGAATTGAACATATATAAATTGACCCCAGCGCATCAGGGATTTGGGTGAATGTATATGGGCCATTGTTCTGTGATACTATTGAGTATTGATCCCTGATCAGGTATTGGCCGTGCGCTGGATCATTACCATAGTAGGAAAGAGATTGGTGTTGGTTATCCACTGTGACAAACTATAGATATATAGATTTATTCAGAGAGAAACCTGACCGAGGGTATTACAGCACTTACATGAGCAGCAGTGTATATTACAGAAACCTTTTCATTTAGTCATGGGGAGAGTCACTGAAATGCTTACAGTTGAATGCACTTATGAAAAGGAACATGTCAAATCCCACCCTGGTTGATATCCTTACCTGAAGATGGCACACTGTTGATTCACTCGCTTCTGAAGGGGTCACATTCTGCTTGGATCCACAACATCCCCTTTTCAATTAAATCCTCCCCCACTGCAGGTCAGGTAGCTGGGTCAGATCATGCCATACTCCTGTCACATTCTGGTGGGTCTCTGGAAATTGAAGTGTCTCTAACCTTTTTATGGAGCCACATCTGACTTGAGCCAAGTTGCAGATCCACTTCAAACTCCCTTAAAAGGGCAGATTTAGAACTTTTTTGTCTGTCATACAAGAAGACTGTTCAGCTGTCTGTTTACATTAATTAAACATTACTATACAGTATTCTCAGTTTTACTTACAGTAGGTGTTGTGTCTGAATAAAGGATGGACACTGGTAATCTGTAACGATCTTCTCTTTATTTCTCTTCATTTATTTGATGTGCCGAAGCTCCCTACAGGACTTACCCCTCTCCTTCCTCCGCCGCCTTCCTGACTCCTCCCTTCATCTTCCTGTCTACCACCTCCATGGTCCTATCGCTACACTAATGTATCATGCATGCAGACATTACATCTCCCCCTTCTGGCAAAATGTTCAGTGAACAATCACTCTTAAAGTTCTTCAATGAGCCGAGTGGGTCGCAGAGTGGTTCGCCAAGTGGTTCTCTGTGACCGGTGTGATGGATCTGGTTCTGTCGACTTCCTCAGGCCCAAATGGACATCAACTCTTTCACTGCTACTTAATTCTTGGCTTGATTCATCAGGGTCATCATGTTCTGACTCATCCATTAGGGCATTGGCTGCTGGGTCACACTTCTTGAATTGAGACACATTTCCTGTGGTTCTCTTGTCTTCAGAAGCAACTGTGACCATGGTCCCTTTATGGCTGATTACTCGCAGGGGTTGGCCATAGTATCGGATATCTCTCTTTGTTCTTGTCGGACTAGCACCCAATCTCCTTTCTGAATGTTAGATGGCCTTGTGTTCTGTCAAGATCTGCGTATTCTTTCATTTGGCTTTCTTGGTCTTGTCTACTACTGCCAATGCTGCATAATCACACTGCTGAGGACCTGGGTGTATTACAATGTCTATGATGGGTATTCTCATACGCAATGTCCTACGCATGAGTGGCTGGACACTTATCAGTGGTGCTATGAGGCGTGGTCCGATATGCTCATAGTACTTCATTCAGGGCGAGCTGAACATCTCGCCTGGTTAGTTCTGCCTGTTGTATGGTTTTCTTTAGTGTGCCATAAACCTCTCTACCATCCCATTGGCTTAAGGCCACATGGGAGTGATTTTCCGGTGTTTGAAGTTAAGGTAGCTGGTGAATTCTGCAAAGTCATGTCCATTAAATGGAGGGCCATTGTCAGTTTTAACTTCTTTGGAGATGCCCCACGCGGCAAAGGCCTCATCCAGGACTGGGTTGATGATACTTCGTGCTTGTCCATTATGATGATGATGTACCTGCCACAATTTAAAGGGCCAAAGAAGTCAATGGCTGCATGCTGCCACACGCCGTCTGGCATATCGGACATCTGCAATGGGGGACATGGTTCTTCTTGCCCTACCAGTTGGCACTGAGGGCAGTCCCGAAGTGTGGCCTCAACCATTTGATCGAGAGAGGGAAACCAGACTCGTTCCCATAGTACCATTTTGGTGGCCACTATGCCCTGGTGCTCTTCATGCTCCAAATTAATGACACCATGCCGTAATAGTTGTGGTTTGACAATCCGATTATCTCGTAGTAGTAATACGTTGCCAGTGGTTGTAAGTTATTCTTTGACATGTCAGAAGGAAACCAGATGATATGAGTTAATTTCTTTGTCATCATGCATTTCAATGAGGTGTCTCCATGAGTTAGTTCGAAGGCGACACATTTTATCTTGGAGCATAGCATCTTTAGCAGTGGCTTCTGTGATTTCTTCCAGTGGAACAGCAGGTGGTCTTGCTTGATCAATGATGAAATGAATGTATTCATCAGCCAGCAAGTGTCTTGTCTTTGATGACGTCCTAGGATGTCTTGACATGTAGTCAGATGGGTTTTTCTGCCTTTCCTGGCTTGTGGACAATGGTATACGTGTATTCTTGAAGGCGAATACCCCTGTGCTCAGTCCTAGGTGTCATCTTCGCTCGAGGGTTGCCAAATATGGTTGTGAGGGCCTGGTAATCCGTAATGAGAGTAAAGTGCTTCCGATAGATAAAGATATGGAAATGCTCACTGGCCCAGATGGCTGCCAGGCTTTCTTTTTCTGGCTGTGAGTATGCTCTCTCTGTGTCTGTCAAACTGCGGCTCACGCATGCTACGATGTGTCGTTCGTCATCTTCATTTTCATATTGGGCTAGAATAGCTCTGAGTCCCATCGGACTGGCGTCAACAGTGATTTCAGTCTTCCTTTGAGGATTGAAATATGCAGGGTTGATGGCAGATCCTACAGCCATTTTGATACTTATAAATGCTTGCTCACAGTTTGCAGACCATCAAAAGGGTTGACATTGCTTTGTGAGTTCTCGTAAAGGATAGCTGATGATGGCATAGTCCTTTATGTATCAAGCACAATAGCTGGCCATTCCCAGGAAGGACCTCATGTCACTGGCGTCTCGTGGACAGGGAGTGCCAGTTAATGAAGTGACTTTTTCAGGGTCAGGCCTCATCCTTCACTGGAGAAAATGTGACCAGAGAATTTCAGCATGGATTTGTGAAACACATTTATCTCGATTGAGAGTCAGATTAGCTTCCAGAAGAGCATGGCACACCCGATCCAGAGCATTGTTGTGTTCTTTGATGGTGTTACCATACACCAGGATGTCATCACTGTATTGAAGGAGTTGGGAATGTGATCAATGACTCACCTCCCTGCTTCTTGAAATATTTCTGCGTCTGATGAAATGCCAGAGTTGAGGCGTTTGTATCGTAAAAGGAGCTGATGGGTCAAAAATGTGGTGATATTCTGGGACCTCTCATGAAGCTTGAGCTTATGATAACCTTTGGTTAGGTCCAATTTGGAAAAGACCTTTGCCCATTCAGCCGAGTAATCATATTACTGTTGTGAGGACCCATGTGCCTCCCTCGTTTGATAGCCCTCATGTCAACACAAAGGCGCAAATTGTTTTCCAATCCCCGTTTAGGTACTACCACCACTGGGGACACGCAGGGGGTTGGGCCGGTCGTTCAATCAATGATGTCAGCCCTGAGTAAGTCCTGTAACTCATTGTCCACAGCTTGTTGAAGGTGAAATGGCACTTTACGGTGATGTTGAGCCACAGATTTTACCTGTTTGTGAGTAGCCAGACTTTAATATGAGCCAACTTTCCAAGCCCGGTGAACAGTTTGGGAAATTTGCTTGCGATGTCTGGTTCATCATCCACTCTGTACAGTATCTCCACAAGTTTTAGGGGTCCTGCAGTGGGCAGACTGAGAAGGCAGTCGGCAACTTTGGGCCCAACGATGACATGGATTTGGGCATGCACCATTATGTCCTTGTATGTCAGGGATGTGTGAAATTGTCCTAGGCATGGTAGTGCTTCTTTGGACATCCAGGTGTACACATGCACAGGAGCCTTCTACAGCTTGGGTTTTGGGTTCATTTTTTAGTATTCAGTGATGCATATGTAGTTGAGAGATGCTTCGCTGTCTAGTACGAACTTTACCAGATGATTTCCCATTTGAATTTGCAGTCTCAGGTATTTCTTTAGTCTGTCGGGATCAGCTACCATGCACACATATTTGTCACTGTCTTGGGAAATCGAGGTGAGGGACGTTGCCTCCCGCAATGATGAGCATTAAGATCTGTATGTGACATGGGATCATAAGCTGGATCGCAACGAGTTGGTTGAGAGTTCTTGCCTGTCACATTCTGCTTTCACATGGTGATGAGAGCTGGAATCTTTTGAGAATTGCGCCAAGTCCTTTTGAGAGGCTCAGCACACAATTTCAAAGTGATTCCCTTTCCACAGCGGTGACATCGCTGACCCATGGCCAGGCAAGAGCCTGCACGAGGATATTCTTGGCCACAACATAAACATTCTAGCTGTTGCCTTTGACTGCTTCCACTCTGTTTTGTGCTGTGAGTACGGTCTGTGGATTTGTGAGTTCATCCTTGTCCTGACTGGCGTCATGTTTTCAGTTGAGACTGGAGTCGGATCGCTTGTTCCCGTTTTTCAATTTTTCCTACTTTCATTTTCTTAGCATGTTCTTCGGCCTGATAATTGACTCTCCTCAGTTCTTCAATGTCGTCCAGTGAGTAATGTTTCTTCAGTAAATGATGACGTAGCGATTCTGATTGGCATCCCTTTTATGATTCGGAGGCGGAGGGCGTCCTCAGTAATGAAGTTGTCGAATTTGCAGTATCAGGCTAAGTGTTTGAGACCCGTAATGAAGTGTCCCATGGGTTCATCCTTTTCCTTGGAAGCTGGATTGAAATTGTAGCGTTCATACTCCAAATGGCGTTTGTGGAGAAACTTCCTCTTAAGTGCATCTTTCATGTCTTGATAGGACGTAGAAACAGCCACTGGCAATTCTTTGATGTTTTGACCAGTGTCTTTACCTATCAAGTTACGCAGGGCAATGGGTTGCTGATCTGGGTTGGTGACTTGCGACCCTTTCATGAAGTCTTCAAAGTTGTCCAGCCATTCTTGCCAATGAGGACCCAGCAGCTGCTAGTTATGACAGTCAAAGGCTCCAGAGGGCTTAGGAAGGAGACACCAAGCATCGCTGGTCTCGGTTGAACATTTCACGATGTATCTGGTGAGGACGACAAGTGACTCTGTGTTTGCTCCAACGATGTGCAGCAGGGGTATTTTTCAATGAGTCGTGTCCTTTTCAGGGACAACCAGGGTGTGCAGTAAGAAGAGCAAGAAAAGTATGCAGCGATGAGACTCCTTCAGATTCAGTGATGTGGGAGGTCAGGGATCAGCCAGGTGCTGAATTGCGTGGGTCTTGAGGTAAACGCACGTTGTTCGCATGTAAACCATCCCCAGGTATATATATAGGCTGCCGGGAGTATGGGTGCCTGACCCAAAGATGACTGCCGGGGTAGAAATGAGGTTCCTGAATGAGCTGCCTGACTTTAAAATGGCCGCTTGGGAGAAACATAGTTGCACAAGGCATTGGGAGTGCAGCAGAACGCATCTCTAAAGGCAAAAGAGGAGACTAGCTTACACCGATGCAGCAGATGAAGCAATCAGGCCAGCGTGTAGGTAGGCCGGATTCCAATGGTGCATGTGTGGACGAATCTTCTGGTGCAGGGGTGAAGCGTTCAACCATGGCTGCGGGAACTGCATGAAGTGATAAACAGGGGGACTCCTGTTGTGATGAAGAACGAGAGGGAGCCGGCAAATTGTGGAATGGTTTCTGCCAGACAAAGAGCTGGGTGGGCTCCTACTGCCAGGATGAGTCACAGTGGTGCAGGTAGCACAGAGCGATGAGGTTCAGAGGAGGCACACAGCAGGCATGAACTTGAGCAGCAGCACCGTAGGCACAGGCAGGTCACAGGCATTGACCACCCATGTCGGCATTTGCCATATCTGAATAAAGGACGGACACTGGTAATCTGTAACAATCTTCTCTTTATTTTTCTTCATATATTTTCTGTGCCAGAGCTCCCTGAGGCACTCACCGCTCCCCTTCCGCCGACCCCTTACTGACTCCTCCCTTCCTCTTCCTGTCTACCACCTCCCTGCTTCCGACCTTGCCCCAGCCTGCATGGTCCTAGCACTACGCTACTACATTATGCATGCAGACATAACAGTAGGGAGTGAGCTAGGCCTGCCAGTTGGTGGCAGTACATTGATTAGACTGCAGTGTTGTCCCTAAGTGGCCTTCGTATGTATGAACTCCCTACTCACTGACAGTCCTTCCCTCTGTCCTTCCCCTCCACGTTACCTCCTTCCATCATTAAGACAGTGGTCTAGAGAGGGCTCAGAGTTGAATTTGTTGCTTGTTTCCTGAATGCTGGAGCTTGAGCAGTCGACCTGCCTGTTTATTAGTGCCCTCGAGCCCCCGGAATGATATTACATGTGCTCAGTTTGTGGGTAAAAACAGGCCACTGATCAATACATTCTGCCCTGCAGAGAGATGATCAGAAATGCTGATGCTAGTGGTAGTTGTTAACAAGCATTTGCACTGCAATAGGTCTCGCATTTGCAAGAGTTAGAGCTATTGGCATTGTAAATGACAATGTCTTTCACCTATGTGTTTTGGTTCGCAGTGTAGTGGATGTTTGTGGTGTGGAGTGAAATTATGTGGGTTGTATTGGAATTGTTAGTTGTGGAATGGTGTGGTGTAGAGTGGATTTGTGTAGTGGAATTATGTGGCATGGTGAATAGATAGGGGGGAGAGCTGAACAGAATAGAAAGAACGGATGATAGAGAGGGATAGGTAGTTTGTGCAGGAAGTGGTGATTGAATTTGAGATAGAGGAGCAGAAAGAGTGTAAGAGCAGGCCACAGACGCATAAAGATTGTACACAGAAGACACCCCAAGAAGAGGAGGAGAGCGTGGGTTTAAGGGACAGAAAGTTTGAAAAGGCATGGCAAAGAAACTGTGCTTGAAGACCTGAAGTCAACCACATGAGAGAGGTGGTAAGAGAGTGTGAGAGAGGTGAGAGAGAGTACGACAGAGAGAGAGATAGAAGGACGAGTGAAAGGAGCACTCGGGGTGGACGCGAGAGGTGGACCAGTGCACAGCATGAGGAGGTACAGTAATGAAGCATGTGTGAGCAGGCAGTATAGAGAGGAGAAAGGGAGTGTGAGGGAGGGAGGGATTAGAGGGGGCAGTGGTATTGTGAGATGAGAGGGGATAGTGGGAGTGTGAGGGAGAACTGAGAGGGGCAGTGGTTGTGTGGGTTTACATTAGATGGGCCTCAGGCTGATTTAGAGTTTGGTAATCGATTGTAAGGCGACGGAGTACCTTGCCCGCCAAACTCAAGGTCAGCCCACCCGATTTGGAGTTGGGTGCACCGCAAGTTATACGCCGACAGAGTAAAATTTACTCAGTCGGTGGAAAACTTCCTTTGAAAGCCCGATGGAGAAGGAGTCGGCGGAGATAAGCCATCTGACTAACCGTCCTATATAAAGTGGACGGTTGGATGGCTTTTTAAATGTTTTATTTATTGTCTGTCACCGCCAAGCAAGGGCGTCGTGAACCCCCGCTTTAGCAGCTACATTGGGAGTGGGGTTCTTTCTGGGCCACTGCAACTCAGCAGACAAAAGCTAAAGAGCAAGCAGGAGACAGGGAGAAAAAAATAAATATGGGTAAACAGAAAGGGAAAGAATATTAAATGGAAGGAAGGGCAAAAGGAAGGATGGATGCATGAGTGGGTGGATGAATGAGTTGGTGGGTGGATGAGTGAGTGAGTGAGTGAAAGGATGAGTTGGTATAAGGATGAGTGAATAGATGGGTGGATGGAAGGTAAAAGGATGGAAGATTACAGGGATGGATGAGTAAGTGAATGGTCATGTAGGTGGACAAGTGAAAGGATGGCAGATTAAAGGGGTGGGTGGATGAGTAAGTGACTGGGTAGGTCGATGGACAGGTGAAAGTAAAGGGATGGATGGATGAAGGGGTGAAAAGATGAACAAATGGATGGTATAGTGAAGGGCAGAGTGAATGAATGCCAAAGTGTATGGATGGAAGGCAGAGTGGATGGATGGATATCAGAGTGAATGGATGCCAAAGTGGGTGGATGGATGGATATCAGAGTGGATGATGGATGGATGGCAGAGTAGATGGATGGATGAAAAGCAGAGTGGATGGATGGATAGTGGAGTAGAAGAATGGATGCATGGCACAAAGGATGCAAGGCAGAGTGCATAGGTGTAGGAAGCTGGGCTTCTGTTGCAGTAACCCCCCCACTTTTTGCCAGATTTTTGATGCACGTTGAGTTGATGTGCCCTGTCTCCCTGCCAATCAGGTTCCCAGGGCCTGTGTTCTTTCCCAAAACTGTGTCTTTGTACCCCCAATTGGCACCTCTCTGGCCACATGTAAGTCCCTTGTAAAAGGTGCCATGGGTACAAAGGGCACTGTTACCAGGGAAGGCTTCTAAGGGCTTCAGCACATATTGTGCCACCCTTAGAGGTCCTGTACCTTAACACACACACACTGCCATTGCAGGCTGCGTGTTTTGGTGCAGAGGAAAGTGAAGAGTCGACATGGTACACTGTGTACCATGCCTGCAACCCACTGGCTATGGTATAGGTAAGACACCCCTCTAGCTGGGTGCACTATACCACTGGTGAGGGTACAGTTGCATGAGCACTGTACCCCTACAGTTTCTAAGTCTATTCTTAGACATTGTAAGTGCAGTAAAGCCATAAAGACTATATGGTCTGTGAGTTTGTCATTACGAACTCCACAGCACCATAATGGCTTTACTGAATTCTGGGAAGTTTGGTAGCAAATTTCTCAGCATAATATACCCACACTGATGCCAGTGTGGGATTTATTATACAATGCACTCAGAGGGCATCTTAGAGATGCCCCCTAAAAAACGACCAGCCTCAGGTGGGTTCCCTGACTGGTAAACACCAGCCTGCCACCACGAGACATGTTTCTGGACCCCTGGGCTGGGAGCCTTCGCTCCTGGGCCCAAAAACAAAGCCTTTCCTGGGTGGAGGAGTTCACACCTCTCCCAGGTCAGGAAGAGCCATCTGTGACAGGGGAGCTTCAAAGGCCTTGCTGCCTTTGTAACGTGACCCCAGCCTCTCCTGCTATCAGGAGCAGGCCCCCTTCCTGTCTCACCCCCTTTTTGGCAGGAAGACAGGCGGGAAAAATTTGAGCAGCCCAGAAGGTGTGCCCACCCCTGCCAACCCCACCCCTCAGGTCGGGGAGGCGAGGTGAAGCCCACTCTTCAGTGCCCGTCATCTTGCAGATGGCAGCCACTCTCCAATCAGGATTAGGGATTGTGCCCACTCCCCCACGTGGGGTGAGCACAGTGAGGGTGTAGTCACCCTAAGGTCAGTAGCCCATTAGCTACTGACCTCGAGACCCCTAAAACGACCCCTAAATACAGTATTTAGGGGCAGCCCTGAACCAAGAAGACAGAGTCCCGCAGCCTACGAAGAAGAAGGACGAAAGAAGACGCCCAGCAGAGGAGACTGCAGAGAAGAACTGACTTGGCCCCAGCCCTACCGGCCTGTCTGCAGTTTCTAGAGATCCTGTGCCAAAAGTCAGCTTGTCCTGCAGCCAGCAACCTCCAGAACCCCGGGGAGGACTGACTGCCTTCCACAAAGACTGAATCTCCTGTGAACAGCAGCTCTGTTCAAAAGAATCCCCGAAGCAAGACTCCGAGCCTGCTGAAGACAAAGAAACCTGACAACTGGAACCACCACTGCACCCGTTGCCTACGACCCGAGTCCGAGTGGCCCATCAGTCCCAGCGACGTCCCCCAGTGCTCCAGAGTCTGAGTCCACCGTGGGTTGACCCCTCCAGGACTCCCCAACGTCTCTGGACGGAGACACCCCCAACCGCGAGTGGCCCGGTAATGTAAAATTTGACTTCAAAAGGCACCCCTGCATCCGGCCTCCTTGTGCCCTGGAGATGAGGACCTGAGGTCAGGGGCGACTCGCATAGGGTGTGCTGCTTGGCGGTGAGGTGGGGGAGGGGCAGGGTGGGGGGGTAGTAAACTCGGACATACGACGGAACGGAGGAACGTAATAATTACTTTCCTCTGTTCCGTCGTATGTCCGAGTTTACTACCCCCCCTCCCTGCCCCTCCCTCGCCCCACCGCCCTGCAGCACGCCCTATGCGAGCCACCACTGCCTGAGGTGCACATACATCCCCGAGCCCTCCAACTTACCTGCCCAGCTGTTGATTCCTCCCGGAAGACTTCTTGAACCGAGCCTGCAGCCAAAATCCAAAACCATCAACTCCTATTGAAAACAACGGGGCACCCAATGCCAAAACAGCACCCTGCACCCGGCACCTCCTGTGCCGCTGTGGGTGCACTTTTTGTGCTAACTTGAATCCCCCTTTACCTTGAGCTTAAGTCCAGGAGCTTTGCTCACTCAACCTTGTGGCCTGCTCGTGAGCAGCCATCAACCAGAGGCCCCCTACCCCCCATTGGATAACATTTTAGAGTGGCATAGATAGCAGTGGCGTAGAGTACAGTGATGCAGAGTAGAGTGCAGTAGCATAAAGTGCAGTGACATAGAGTGCACTTGTGTAGAGTGCATTGGCGTAGAGTGCAGTGGTTAAGAGTAGAGTGGCGTAGAGTGCTGTGGCATAGAGTGAAGTGATGCAGAGTGGAGTAGAGTGGCATAGAGTGCAGTAACACATAGTAGATTGTTTCAGAGTAGAGTGAAGTGGCATAGAGTGTAATGGTGCAGAGTAAAGTGGTGTAGAGTACAGTGGCATAGAGTGCAGAGTAGATTAGAGTGGCGTACAGTTAATTGGTGTAGAGGGCAGGGGCATAGAGTTGAGTGTTACAGAGTAAAGTGCATTGGCGTGGAGTGTATTGGCATAGAGTGCAGTGGTGTACAGTGCAGTGTTTTAGAGCGGTGCAGAGTACAGTGGCGTAGAGTGGAGTTGTGCAGAGTAGATTGGTGTAGCTTAGACTGGAGTGCTGTAGAGTGCAGTGGCAAAGAGTGCAGTGGCGTAGAGTACAATGGTGAAAGTGCATTGTCATAGAGCAGAGTGGTACAGGGTAGCGTAAAGAGGCATAGCATGAAGTGGCATAGAGTGCAGTGGCAGAGAGTGGAGTGGTGCAGAGAAAGAAAAGTAAACAAGCGCCCTCTGGCGACAGCGCCTGACACTTGATCTCGGTCTTTGAATACACAGCAAATGTAACAAGATTTAAAGGACTGTTCACAGAAAGGGAGTTCATGGAAGAATACAATAAGCACAGTTTAGGCAACGGGAGGGACAAACTGAACCTAAAGCAAATAAAGCCAGCAAATAGAAAGACAGAAAATATGAATTACAAACCACAAAGCCAATGGTAATCAACATGCAGAATGCATTCCAAGGCCAACGTTCTGTAAGTCCCCAAGATGTCTTAAGGAAACCAGACAGCTGCGCTGTATGGTATGCTGTAATCTAAAAAGGAAACACATCTACAATGACGGGGATTGTGACGGATGGCCTCAGGGAGGGTGAAGGGAGAGGGAGAATTACATGTGGAGGCAGGAAAATGGATGAACTCCGGCTGAAAATCCCTTTAACTATTTTAAACACAAAAGTTTTGAAAAATCAAAAGGTCTTGGCTAACACCAGATCTTAAAAAAAGCTCTTCTGTCTAGCGTTCGGCTGCCAGCCTCTTGCCTTCGCTCATGTATTTTTTGTACTGTTTTTGTAAATCGTTATTACAAATAGATTCAGATGGCTGAAAAGATAAATAGAGAGGCTGGCAAAGACCACTAAAGAGGTTGTATAAATAGATAGATATCTATCTACCTCTCTACTTGTCTAGATAGATAGATAGATAGATAGATAGATAGACAGACAGACGGATAGACGGACGGAGGATGGACAGACAGATAGATAGATAGATAGATGGATAGATAGATAAGGACATTTACATAATTGCACAGGTTCAATTAGTAAAATAATAATTAAATGTCTAGATAAGCAGGACATACAAGAGCACTGTAAGCAAACCAGAAAGCCAAACAAGCAGGACATATATACTAAATTGATATTTAAGTATAACTGTAGTCCTCAATTAAAATGCGTACCAGCATGACATACAGGAGTGCAGTTATAAATACATTTAATTGCATGCATATTATAGAGAAGATAACTTTATAAAGAACATTTTTAACTGGACACTGTTGGACTTGGCCCTTTTTGCAGGGTTATCCCCAAACGTTTTGCTTCTACCTCCTATTTTTTTCTGACCTGCTGTTGTTGGCTTTGAGACTCTGGGCACTTTGCCACTGCCAGTGCTAAAGTGCATATGCTCTCTGGGTAAATTGTGTTTACAATTGGTTCTCCCTGATTGGCATACTTGATTTGCTGGTAAACCCCTAGTAAAGTGCACTGAGTGTGCCAGGGCCTGTAAATCAAATACTAGTAGTGGGGCTGCAGCACTGATTGTGACACCCATGAGTAGCCCTGAAAATGTATCTCAGACCTGCCACTGCAGTGTCTGTGCTCAGTTGTTTAACTACCATGCCGACCTGACAAGTGCACCCACTTGCCAGGCCCTAACCTTCCCTTTTCTTACATGTAAGGCACCCCTATGGTAGGCCCAAGGTCCCCCCCTGGGCAGGGTGCAGTGTATGTGAAAGGTAGGACATGTACCGGTGTGTGTGACATGTCCTGATAGTGAAATTCTGCCAATTTAGTTTTTCACTATTGAAAGGCTATCTGTCCCATAGGATAGAATAGGAAATACTTTGTAACATCTTACAAGTATAACTTCCCTTTGGGACAAGATAGAGAAATAAAGTTTAGGCTCTCTGAACTAAGAATTTAATAACACATCTTTTAGTAAAGATGTTTTTTAAATTGTGTGTTTGAAAATGCCACTTTTAGAAGGTAGGCATTTTCTTGTTTAACCATTCTGTGTTCCTCTGCCTGTTTGTGTATT
This sequence comes from Calotriton arnoldi, assembly GCA_963921515.1. NCBI lineage: Eukaryota > Metazoa > Chordata > Amphibia > Caudata > Salamandridae > Calotriton > Calotriton arnoldi. Next base: position 988,230 of record CAWUFW010006503.1, on the reverse strand, counting down.
GACTGTCTGGGTTTGGAATGACAGGGGCTCGGGATGTGCATTCACTGTAGACAGCCACAGGGGAGATTGATGTGTGCCTGGCCCTTCCTGGATGACTCAGAGCTGAGCTGAATAGACCTTGGCTGAATTTAGATTAGTGGGAGGAGTTTTCCTTGCAGCTGAATAGGGCCTGTCTCCCTTGCACAATGCTGTCTCCACCCCCTGTAGTCATACTGCACCAGTGAGGACAGAACTGGTTTGGACTGGGCTCAGAGACCCTTGCACAAAGAGAACAAAGATATTTTGGGGTATAAGTATTACACCTGAAACCCCAGAACTTTAGATTACTTCAAGGAACAAGAGGACCCTCCCAAGGAGAAGAGCTGGAGAGCTGTAAGGAGGAGTACTGCCCCTTTGCTGTGTGCTGTGTGGGGTTGGCCTGCAGTTGCTGCTTCTGTCTATGGTGGAGGAAAATGACTGACTCTTTTTGCCCTGCTGTGGCATCCTGCTTGTTAAAGGATTCTCCAAGGGCCTGTGTGTGCTGGCCTCCTGTTTCTAAAGACTCATCCTGTGTACTACGCTTGTTTTTTACTTCACACGATCTGTTTATATTGGTCTAAACTCCCTTGCGCTGCTGGGGAAGTTGGTGTGCTCTTCCAGAAAATCACTGAGCGCTGGATTGCCAAACCCTAGCTGAGGAGGTGCTTACTGAATTAACCAGCACAGTGAGTGCTGTGCCGTTCACCCTTTTTACTTTAGAGCAAAACGTGTGTTGAGCGCTTTACTTTTCCAGATGGGAGGAGCGTTTGTTTGCTCTGATCCTTGATCAGTGCGTGTGGGGAGCGCGGTTTTCACTTGAAGAGCTCTCTGCCGGTTTTCAGCCCGTGCCACACTGCATTCACAAGAATTACAGCCAGGGCTCTGCTTACTTGGCCCTGGGCTGTACAGGTTTACGGCGCAGGTGCCGCAGGTGCCGCAGGTCGGAGCAGCTCACCTCGAGATAGCGCGGCGCTGAGAGCCATAGTCGGAGCTGCCGAGGGAGCTGCCCAAGTAGGAAGGGATTCGGGCCTGGAGTCCCCCTCGTTGCTGGGCAATGCCCAAGTCCAGGTGGGTGGGGCCAGCCGCTGCAGGAGACCCGGAAGTCAGTGGTGACAGAAGTGGAGCCGACGGAGACCTTGCCCATGCCCAGCCAGCAGAAGGCTGCATCAAGCTCAGCGGCCCTCCCTGGCAGCCAAGACAGTACAGGGCTACTCGTGAGCATACCCAGGCCCACAATGGGTTAAGGTACCGTGGGGGTATTTCTTTGGGGATTTAAATGTTATGTCCGGCAGCAGCTGCCACGCTCATTCGCGAGCAGCTGCACTTTGTTCAAATTGCGGATGCGGGGGACAAAGTGAGGTCTCTCCGCCAACAGTGGCATCTTTGTTTTTGGAAATTACCCAGATTGTTCCTAACAGGAGTGCAGGTGTTCCTGCACTCCCCATTTCCTGATGCTTGGGGCCCGCATTCACGAAAGACATTGTGGATGTTTCACTCAGAGTGAAGTTGTGTCTGTCTGCATGGTGGCGGGATTTAGGCACAGAACTGTAGTGGTTGAAACCCCAATTGTGTTAGGGGTAAGTGCCTAGTGACGCAGTGACCTATAGGATTACCACCTAAAGTGATCTTCTGCATTTTTGGTGACAAATGTCTAGTGTCACCGTGACAAAGTGATGGATGGTCTAAATGTGCCTACATAGTACAAAATGATTTATGCCCTACTTGTGTCACTGTAGTGGCCTAGTAGGCAAGGTGATGTATGGCCTATGTGATGTCAGGAAAAGCGCCTAGTGGCGCAGTGATTTATGTGATGTGGTCTGATGTGCTTTACATGCTATGAAGTGATTTATGGTCTAATGTGTTTTTATGTACAATACAAAGGGGATTTTTGATACAACCTTGTGTGGAGTCTCTTTTTGTGGTGTGCCTAGTGTCACTGGTGTGTGTGTGTGTGTGTGTTGCACAAATGCTTTACACATTGCCTCTGGGATAAGTCTGACTGCTCTGCCAAGCTACCAAGGGGGTGAGTAGGGGTTATCTTGGGTGTTAAACTCCCTTATCCTGACTAGAGTGGTGGGTTCTGCCTGTCTTAGGTGCATTTGCTATCCTGTGATATAGCAGCAGTCAGATAAACAAAGTCCACTCCAAATGAAATTTACAACAGCATTAGCATTAGACTGGAACTGATAAAGAAGGAATGTGTTGACATCGAAAGCATTGTGCTATCACTGCAGTCTCCAAACACAAAGGTAAAACTAAAGTAATAATAAAGTACAAAGCAAAAACCGGCACTGAAGGCAACAAGCTTGTGTGCAGATATGCTCCTTGTGAAAGAGAAAAATGTAGTCACTCATAATAAACTCAGCCAGTGACTGAAGTAGGTTGATTCATTGCACCATGATGTATGCTGTAGTGGGTGGTAGAAAAATGTGAATCACACAACAGATCAATAGATGAAGATAGCTGGCTGAAAGTCCCTTTAAGTAAGTATACTATACCTTTAATTTTAGTAAAAGCAAAAGGTCTTTGCTAACACCAGCCCTAAACAATAGGTTGGAGGGGGGGGGCGTCTAGCAGCATGCATAGAAGGATGTAATGGCATCACGGACAAAAATAAAGATAAAACAAGGAGCAAGAATGGCACTCCCAAGGAGTAGTAAAGAGTTCAATTACATCAGTAATTGAATGGTAGAACAGTGGGACAAAGACAGACTATGGAGAAAACCACACAGTAAAATGCACAGAACTGAGATAGGCAGGAAAGCCATCTAATCATGAACAAGCTTTGACTCTGTGGGGTATTGTATACAATGGTGCTTGCGTCAGACAGCTGGAGCTGTCTGTAGAGAGACAGCAAAAACAAGACCACAAGCCTGCCCCATCTATGCATTAAGGATCTAAAACGTTCCATCTATGGACAAAGTACCTGGTACAACATTCCCTTATCATGATCTGAGCCACCTAAATCCTGCTCCAAAATAGAAAAGAGCTGAAGACACACCTCTTTAATGCACACTACATCACAATGCATTAACAGTCCACTTCTGTTCTCAGAACCCTGCTTGCTGGCTTTATCTTTGCCTTTGACCTTATGCAGCACCCCACTACCTTTTGGCTATATTCAGTGAATATAAATATCACATGTACACATAGCCTTTTAGATTTCTATTTGTCTTGATATCCACAGCTATTCTACTTTTTGCGTCATTGCTTTTTTCAGCTGTACTCAGATGCTTCTGCTACACTACCCAACCATTGTGTCCCATTATCTTTCTTGTGTAAGCACTTACCTATCTGTTTACTTAGACCACATTACTTAACCCTTTATCTGATGAGGCTTTTCCACCCCAGTGCTGAGCACTTTTTTGCCTAATTGGGGTCCCTCACTCCATAACTTTTTTTTCACACATGACGTATCCACGAAAAATGTGTGTCCTTTTTCTCAACATCATTGGGATTCTAAAGGTACCCAAGGTCTGTGGATTCCCCTGGAGGGGACTGAGAAAATATGCAAAATGTAGCTACATTTTGGGTTTTTGGGAAAAATGATGAAAAAGTGCTGCGCAATTTTTTAAAAATGTTTTCCTTAAAATTGGCATCAATAAAAGGTTTGCTGTGCTAAAATCACCATCTTCCCAGCTTTTAGGAACATGCAGAGCTGTATTAAAAACAGTCTTTACTACAGTTTTACCTTTTTTCAAAGAAGTTGCCATTTTTGCTAATAATTGAACCTCCTTCCAGTTTGTGGTGGACACAGGTTTGAAACTCATGGGTGATGCGGGAAAACTATACATTTCTGTAAATTAAACAAAGTTCTGAATTCACCAAAGGGTCATTTTCGCTTAAGGTTTTCCCAGAGAAACTAACTATTAAAATGGTAGAAATATTGAAAATCAGTAGGAGCAAAAAAATCTTTTTAACTATGTCTTCAACTAAAACATCTTGCCATGACGGCTGATTTACGAAAGCAATATACCGTTTTGTCGTTAGACCCTTCTGATCTCGGGGATATATAGGGTTTGTAGGTTCTCCAAGAACATGAGTTATTCAGAGCCACCAACTGGGCTGCACCTTACAATGGCTTTTCATTGTGTGCAGAGTATGGAGCAATTCATATGGTAACACATATAGAGTGAAAAATTAGTATGAAGGAGCCTCTCGGAATTTGTGGGTACCCATACTAGCATGTGATTTAGATTTCATTTTGCAAAACATCTTCTTTCTTACACACGGATTACATTTGGAAGGCATACATGCAAATAAATCCAGTTGGTAATAACAAATGTCCTATTGCTCTGTATTCCCACACATGTCCCAATAAAAATGGTATCCCATTTGTGTGGCTGGGCCTAGCACCTGTGACTCGATATACCCCAAAACACGACCTGGAGACATCATATTTTACCTAGTAGAATCCATGCTTTTTTTACAACATGGTAGCTGCGGATTTTGACCCTGAACTCAGCCGCCACCCAGGAAACCCTACCATACCCGATATTTCTGAAAATTAGACACATTTGGGAGTTCAGGGTGGCATGAGTTGGGTGGCTTTCACCATTTGTTTTACCCAGAAGGCCTTGCAAACCTCAGATTTTGGCTAAAAACAAATTTTGAATGTTCTGGAATCTACATGGAGCCGCAAACATTCTACCACCAAGCATTCCCCCATATCTCCCAATAAAAACGGGCCTAGCCACCACAAAAGGAAACAGCCCGAAACACACCATGGAAACATCAATTTTTCAACTAAAAACGAACCCTTTTTTCCAATATGGGTAGCTGTGGATTTTGGGCTCTAGCTCACAAGACACCTTGGAAAACCCACTAAAGCTGCACATTTCTGAAAACTGTACACCCTATGGAGTCCAGGGTGACATGACATGCGTGGATCTCATCAGGTTTTGTTTTTTTCCTAGGAGCCATTGTAAACCTCAAAGGTTGGCTAAAACACACATTTACCTCACTTTTATGTGATGGAAAGTTCTGGAATCTGTGGGGAGTCGAAAATTTTCTATCACCCAGCATTCCCCCAAGGCTTCTGATAAAAATGCTGCTTCACTTTTGTATGTGGGCCTTGTGCCTGTGACAGGTAATGGCCCAAAAGGCAACATCGACACATCAGCATTTTTCACTGAAAACCAACCCTTTTTTGCAATTTGGGTAGCTGTGGATTTTGGGTCCTAGCTCAGGGGTCACCTAGGGAAACCTACCAAGCCTGCACATTTTCTAAAACCTAGACCACCAGGGGAGTTCAAGGTAGCATGACTTGCATGACTCTCACAAGTGTTCTTACCCAGAAGCCCTTGCAAACTTCAAAGTTTTTGTCAAAACACGTATTTTACTCACATTTCTGCATGGGAAAGTTCTGTAATCTGTGGGGAGCCACAAATTTCCTACCACCAGCATTTCGTCAAGTCTCCTGATAACTATGGTACCCCACTTGTGTGGGTGGACCAAGAGACCGCAACAGAAACAGCCCTAAAAGGCCAAGTGCAGAGATCTACGATAGGAGTAGCTGCAGTATTTGAGGATGGCTCAACTGCCTCTCATTGGGAACCTACTAACCATAGGCATTTCTGAAAAGTAGACACACAAGCGGTTTCAGGGTGGTGTGCCTTGAGTGGATCCCACGGCATTTTCTTTCTCTGCAATCCTCAAACTTTGTCTAAAACCCCGGATATTCCTTACATTTCTTTGAAGGAAACTTTTGGAATCAGCGGAAATCCACAAAATTCCTAACACCCAGCGTTGCCCCTCTTATCTCAATAAAAACACTGCCCCAGCTATGTGGCTGGGCCTGGTGCCCGTGACAGGAATGGATCAAACCAAGGTTACCATTGACCAGGGCATTGTGGGTAACCATTTACCAGGGCACTCTGGGTAACCACTGACCTTGGTTTGATTCGTAGTTATCAGGAGATTTGGGGGAATGCTAGGTGGTAGGAATGTTGTGGGTCCTCGCAGATTACTGAACTTTCCCGCAGAAAAATGTGAGGAAAATATAAGTTTATACTCAGCCTTGGATCTTGCGAATAGCCAAAAGTATTAAACTTACTCAACGTGTAAAATACTGAAAAAGTGTAAGTTACCTCTGTGAGCCAGGCACAGTTAGGGTGTGTACGAATGGGCAAAACACAGAGGAATAGGTAACATCCCTGTGTATAAGTATATGGTAAATTATTGCAGAGAATAATTTCCAGTCTACATGTGAATGGAGAAAACACCATAGATTTAGCACTTATCCAAGGTCTGTGGAGAAGTGGTTCACATCCTAGAAAGGCTGAATTAGACATTTATCCTTTTGACTGGTCCCATTTACCATCTTTGCATGAAACTTTCCAAAGTATGTACCTGCCTACCTTTAATCTTGAAAGATGTAATGCAGATTATTCAAAGGACGCAGAGGGTAGAATTTAAAGGAGAGGTCCCAAAATGCATTTACTATTCAAATTCTGGTTAGGAAGATATTAACAAGGTTTTTTTGGGGGTATATCAAGCCACAGTTTTGTTTACAGCAGTCTAGGTGCTCAGTGATTTAAGCACATGCTGCTGACATCTGGTCAAGAGCAGGCCATTAATTCGAGTTCTTCAGCACCAACTGCCCCTTTCGTGCTTCTGAGGTTGATATAATGAATACCAGTACATTGAGTTATATTAACATCTAAGTTGTACCAAGAGTTATTTTCACTGTTGCATTTGTGAACAGGAAATAGACATGTGCTAGACCATAAACTATGAATCTGAGCTGGCCTCCAGGTCAAGAGCTTAGCATTTCTTGCTCTCACATTCATTTTGTGGTGCAGCATAACATTCTTCAAGCTAAACGAGTGGCACTGGGCATTGGTTCACCACTGAAAGGGGGACTGGGTACAGGGCACAGTCTAAGAGGGGCCCACAAAGTACAGGTTTGGGTCATTCACATTTGGAACTACAAGTAGTTCACTGGTCATGGCCAAAGGCCATGACCTGTTCACAATGCCCCCAGGTCATAGCCAGTATTTGTTCCATGCATCTATGCAGGGGGCCTGGCCAAATAGCATTCCCTGTGCCCATCACATATTGAGCATGACTACAGGCTATACCCTGCTGTTGTTGCAGGTGGAGGTACTTTAGTATAAACCCATGGAATGTACTGACAAACGTTTCATAAATTAGCATTACATTTCTGTACAATGTTCACATATTAACATGTCATTAAAATCCTTATTTGTTTTTTTTTAACTTCAGATGAAGAGACTTTACGGTTATCTTCCAAAACCTAAGACTATTGAAATTCCTGTTATAGTTAGTGCTTGCAACATTCATAGAGAGGGTTGTAGGTCACTTTCTGCCTCTCTCGCCCCTAGTGTCCACATGGTATGGCCGTAGGTCACATCCTGTTGTACTGCAAGAAGGCAAGACAACAGGAATAGTCATTGATTTGTGCCCTTTGGGTCTGCGGGGGTGGAGAGTGGTCAGAGTGCAACACTGAAAGCTATTTCCTATGGGTACTGTCAATATGCTTTCTGGACATGGCCACAGGCCATGTACTTCCATGTGCTGTTGGCATTTGAAGTGGGTGCATGGTATGGCTGAATGCTATTCCCTTTGGATAGTTGCCTGTATGCATGGGCCCGAAGAGTACCATGCACGCTCTGCACACACAAGTAAAAATATATCATTACGAAATCTAGAACATTTGCTGAAACAACTCATGGTGAGCGATGTTAGCGGATGCTACTGTTAAGATGAAATAACCTTACTTCACACCTTAAGCATGACTACACACACAACACTTTTTTCGACACCACATATTGTAGAATCAATTAAATCACTGATGACATAACATATGACCTCACCAATTACATCACCAGAGATGCCGATCATGTCCTGTGAATTCAACATACAAAGCATGGTATAGATTACTTCATGTCTGTTCTATTTCCCTTTATGTAGTGTATGCAGGAAAGGGTCAAAGTTTGTGCCCTGTGTGTAGAAAATACAGATCATGCCATATATGCCACATGTCCCAATGGGTACCATTCAAAGAACAAGGCCAAAGTACATCTCCAGTGAGCACTGCCTTCAGATGCATCTTGTGCCCTTATATGTCACAGGCAGAGAGCGTTTCTTGAGGACTGGCGCTGCACCATACATACAGGTGTGGCCTACTTGCCCTATGTCTCTGCATGGATTAGGCTGAGGTCATGGCCAAAAGTCATGTCCTTTGGGTACTAGGTGTAGGGCACATGCAACTGGTTAGACATTGTCCTGCATTTTCTGTCTGAAGGAACCATCAAGTCATTTATGATAACAAATGCTTTGTCATCAGTGATGTTATCATTGATGTGTTCTGACATGTCATGATCGAGTTTAGGCACAATCAATTGGAGGTCTTAAAGCAGCATTGCTAACTATGAGTCCTCAAAGTTTCAATCTGCATATACATATATTCACTGAATAAACAAAGATGTTTTAACCTTATAGTTAGGTGAATATGTCCGTGACAACATTAATGTTTTGAAATAAAAAAAACAAGTTCACCATTTATAGTCAACAGAGCTAATTATAACTTGCGCCCCGCCATGCACTGCTTATGACCTCACATATTACCTCAATCATGACATGTTCTATTACATCATTTATGACATCACTGATGACATTATCCAGTGAGTGTGCTAGTTTATTTTATAGTTTACATATTGGCGGGTAGGTACTGTTTTACTTTTCGACTTAATTCTATACTGCCTGTGTCCAGGTACTGGGTGTAAATGGTTAAAAAACGGATGCTCTTCTACTGCATCATAGGTGTGTAGAGGTATTGAACTTGTTATAAAACTTTATATTGAAGAGTAACTCTGTGTGTGGAAGATAGTTGACAACTTCTGTCCAGTATGCCCCACAGACATTTTTTGGCTCTGCTGAAAAAGTTTCCAAAAGAGCAAAAATTCTACATAGTAGATACTAAAGGACATATTTACAAGCCCCTATCACCACCACAGCGTCACTTTTCAGGATGTTGTGGTGGCGATAGGGGCTTCACCTTATTTACAAGGCAGCGTTAAGCCACTTAACGTGGCCTAACACTGCCTTGTAAATAAGGCACCCTTTCACGCTATACTTAGCGTGAAAGGAGAGGGCAATGGGTATTGCTGTGGGGGTTCCACCGCAACACCCATTGATTTTGACGCTGCTCCATATTTACAAGGGTGGCGTAAATATGGGGAAGCGCCAAAATTAAGACCAGGGAAAACCTGGTCTTACCCTGGCGAAACGAGGGAAATGTTTAATTTCCCTTGTTTTTGCTATTTCCATGTGTGCTGCGTTGTGCAGCACACATAGAAACAGCAAAACACCAATGATTGTTTATGTGTAGGAAGGTGTCCCTTCCTGCACATAAACAATCATTTTTTTTTTAAATGGCGTCGCAACTTCTATGTGTGCTGCTTTGAGCAGCACACATAGAAGTTACAAAACCCCATTTAAAGATTGTTTAAGTGCAGGAAGGGACACCTTCCTGCACATAAACAATCTTCCCCTGCAACGCAGACACCGTTGCACCATGGTGCAAGGGTGCCTGCGTTGGCGCTAGGCAGCTAAATTTAGCACCAGCGCAGGGGGAAATGCAGGGCTGCACCATATTCTTGTAAATATGGTGCAGCCCTGAGTTTCTAAAGTGACGGAGCGTGTCATTAGCCTTCTTGGCCACTTCACTAGTAAATATGCCCCTAAGTATTGTAAGCAGCCTTGAGTTATTAGACAAAATTGTCTCAGCATTTCAATTTCTACATAACATTGAAGAGTGTGTGCACCAGATACTTACCTATGTACCTGTGCTTGTTTAGCTTTAGAAGATGGTGGGGCATATTATCAAGTAAGGGCGATAATTATCGCCTGCGCCACATATTGTGCTTTTTTGTATCGCACACTTTCACTGAGCAATTTCGCATTCTTACCGTCGTATTATCAAGACTTTGGGAACATGCGATGCTGTCTGTGAAAGTAAGCGATGACTCCTGCCAACATGCGGTAGTAAATCATGCGATACCTTGGCATCGGCGTGTCAGCGGTGCGTTAGCGGCGATAATAATTCAGGAAACGTGTGAATATGCCCATGGATTGCCTGCAAACTCGGGCGGCGCGTGCCAAATCATCACGTACTGCTAAGGCCTGCTGCTCTGCTGAAAGGGTACCAGAATAAAGGGTGGGCATGTACTGCTGAAAGAACCAGATATAGGCACTATTGTGCATTTACACACTACTCTGAAAAAGCATTAGAGGCACATAGCAGACACAACAGATGCAGGCACTTTTTGTGCAAGGCCACAGTACACTGAAAGTATACTGGAATAGAAGCTGGGCTCATACCTCCATATATCCCCACGTTTAGTCAGAATTTTATCAGGTGTTAAAATCCTGCGTACATCGGTGCTTAGCGCAAATTCTTTTATCGCGGGACAACTTTGGTAATACAGCGAAGTGTTGTTCGCTACTTTTACCGTGTAAATTTGGTTAGGAACGCCTACCTTGCATGTCATTAGCGATAAATATCGCTGGCATGCAAGGCGATAGAAAAACCGGCAGCTAACGCCGGAAAGCTGGCGCTAACGCATATTAGCGCAGCCTTGCTAATAGGGCAATAAAAATATCGCCGCTTTATCGGCAAAAAGTGCCGCTAAAGCGGCGATAATGCCCTTGATAATATGCCCAGGTGTATCTATAATGTTTTCTGCACAATATGAAGGCTGCAGGCAGTATGATCTTTCGCACCTTCAGACCTTGGTTATTTTAAGCGAATAGTGTCTCTTTAGACAAATCTTGCATTGAGTGTATACTGTTCTTAGTAGATACTTTTTCTACGAGCGAGTACCCTGACCTCCTTGGCCTGGGACCCGCTCTCCCTCCCCGCAGCTCCGCCTGGCCGTCTCCGCCGCTGACTGAGGCGAGCAGGGTTCGAGACCGCTCTCGACCAGCTCTCTGTGTCTGCCCTGGTTCCTTGCCTTGGTGCCTGGTTTCTTTTCTGCCGAAGTCTATTGCCTTCTTTTCTTTTTTGCCCTCATCCTAAACTCTCTTCACCCTCTTTCTTGGTATCTGCCGATTTTCTCCTTTTTCTGCCTTCTCCCCTCTTGCGCTCCTCACGGCCCCTCCCACTTGCCGCTTCCTGCCTTCCCGCCTCCCAGCTGCGCTTTCCCTCCCCCCTCCCCTTTTTAATGGCAGCCGCTGCGCAGAGGATCGAGCGAGTACCCTGACCTCCTTGGCCTGGGACCCGCTCTCCCTCCCCGCAGCTGCGCCTGGCCGTCTCCGCCGCTGACTGAGGTGAGCAGGTTCAAGACCGCTCTCGACCCGCTCTCTGTGTCTGCCCTGGTTCCTTGCCTTGGTGCCTGTTTTTTTTTCTGCCGAAGTCTATTGCCTTCTTTTCTTTTTTGCCCTCATCCTAAACTCTCTTCACCCTCTTTCTTGTTATCTGCCGATTTACTCTTTTTTCTGCCTTCTCTCCTCTTGCGCTCCTCACGGCCCCTCCCACTTGCTGCTTCCCGCCTTCCCGCCTCCCAGCTGCGCTTTCCCTCCCCCTCCTCTATTTAATGGTGCCCGCTGCGCAGAGGATCAAGTGAGTACCCTGACCTCCTTGGCCTGGGACCTGCTCTTCCTCCCCGCAGCTCCGCCTGGCCCTCTCCGCCGCTGACAGAGGCGAGCAGGGTTCGATACCACTCTCGACCCGCTCTCTGTGTCTGCCCTGGTTCCTTGCCTTGGTGCCTGGTTTCTTTTCTGCCGAAGTCTATTGCCTTCTTTTCTTTTTTGCCCTCATCCTAAACTCTCTTCACCCTCTTTCTTGGTATCTGCCAATTTTCTCTTTTTTCTTCCTTCTCTCCTCTTGCGCTCCCCACGGCCCCTCCCACTTGCCGCTTCCCGCCTTCCCGCCTCCCAGCTGCGCTTTCCCTCCCCCCTCCCCTATTTAATGCTGGCCGCTGCGCAGAGGATCGAGCGAGTACCCTGACCTCCTTGGCCTGGGACCTGCTCTTCCTCCCCGCAGCTCCGCCTGGCCCTCTCCGTCGCTGACAGAGGCGAGCAGGGTTCGAGACCGCTCTCGACCCGCTCTCTTTGTCTGCCCTGGTTCCTTACCTTGGTGCCTGGTTTCTTATCTGCCGAAGTCTATTGCCTTCTTTTCTTTTTTCCCTGATCCTAAACTCTCTTCACCCTCTTTCTTGTTATCTGCCGATTTTCTCTTTTTTCTGCCTTCTCTCGCGCTCCTCACGGCCCCTCCCACTTTCTGCTTCCCGCCTTCCAGCTGCGCTTTCCCTACCCCCTCCCCTATTTAATAGAAGCCGCTGCGTGGCCACGCGCAGCGGGCGCGCCAAAGGCAAGCCCGTATGTGCCCGTCCGCAACCCGACAGCGACCAGCGACAGGGACCCTGGATTTCGAACCATCCACTGCTACGACTCAGCTGCCCTCCTCGCACTCAACCCCGGAAGAAACAACAACTGGCAAAAGTCCACGCCGAACAAGACCCACGGCCAGTTCTCCTGCCGCCACTGCCGCCAGACCTTCACCACTGCCCCGATCGCCAACACCGCCAACACCCTAAGATGCATCCTCCTCAATGTGCGCTCCGTGCACAGACACGCCGTGGAGATCTGGAACCTCCTGGACACCCTCTCACCCGACGTTGCCTTCTTTACAGAAACCTGGACCAAAGCCTCCTCCACCTCCGACATCGCCATCCCGGACGGATACAAGATCCAGAGGAACGACCGCCCCAACCACCCGGGAGGAGGCCTCGCCATTGTGCACAAAAACTCCCTCCACCTCTCCACCTCCAGTGACACATTCCCCGCCGCCGAACACCTGCATTTCCAGGTCCAGACCAGCCCCAACTCCACCCTCCGTGGCACCCTCGCCTACAGAGCCCCCTGCCCACGGGCCCTCTTCGCCGACACCATCACTGACCTCATCACACCCCACACCATCGCCGCAATGGACTACATACTCATCGGAGACCTGAACTTCCACCTCGACAACCCCAGTGACCCCAATGCCACCACCCTCCGGGACAACCTAGCCAACATCGGACTGAAACAACTCGTCACCACACCGACCCACAAGGTAGGACACACCCTCGACCCCATCATCGCAGGAGGAAACAGCGTCCACTTCAGTCACACCATGCAACCCCCGTGGACCAACCACCACTGCGTTCACTTCCTCATCAACAAACCCAAGCCGCCCAAACCCGCTCCGTGCCCCCGCAAAGTAACTGGAGCAGAGTCACAGAGGAGCAGCTCAACTCCACCCTCAACCACAACACCCCCACCACCACAACCAATGCCAACCTGGCGGCCAAGGAATTCCACACATGGATCTCCAACTGCGCAGACAAACTCGCCCCGTTACGCAACTCCGACAGACAGCACCCCAGGACAGCCGCCTGGTTCACCAGTGACCTCCAAGAAACCAGACGCACCTGTAGACGCCTGGAAAAGAACTGGAGAAACAGCAAGACACCTGAAAACTACACCACCTACAAGGGCGCCATGACGGAATACCACCAACGCATCACAACCACCAAAAGGACCTTCATCCACAACAAAATCCTTGCCAATTTCAGCAACTCCAAGGAACTCTTCAGCGTCATCCAGGAATTCACCAAGCCCCGCAGCGAAGCAATGGACATCACCCCCTCCCAGGACCTCTGCCACAAGCTCAGATCCTACTTCCACCTGAAGATCAAAAACCTCTACGGCAATTTCAACGAACATATGTCTGACTCCACAGCCATCCCGCCCTTATGTGACGCCAGCCAGCCCACCATCTCCTCCTGGACACCGATCACCACCAAAGAGACTGCCTCGACCATGAAAGGCATCCACTCAGGGGCCCCTACAGACCCCTGCCCACCACACATCTACCACAGAGCCGCCACCGCCATCGCACCAGAATTCCGACTCACCATCAACACCATCTTCGAGACCGGCACCTTCCCCGACGACTGGAAACGCGTAGAAGTCAGGCCCCTGCTCAAGAAGTTCTCAGTAGACCCGACGGAGCTCAAGAACTACCGGCCCATCTCGCTCCTCCCCTTCGCTGCAAAAGTCGCTGAGAAAATCGTCAACGCAGAACTGACAAGGTTCATCGAAGACAACGTCATCCTCGACCCTTCTCAATCCGGATTCCGCAGCAACCACAGCACCGAGACTACCCTACTCGCCACCACAGACGACATCCGCACCCTCCTTGACCAAGGCCACACTGCACCCTGATTCTACTCGACCTTTCAGTAGCCTTCGACACCGTCTCCCACCGCACACTCGCCGCCAGACTACACGACGCCAGCATACAAGGAACCGCCCTCGACTGGATCCGATCGTTTCTCACTGACAGAAGCCAAAGGATCAGACTGCCACCCTTCCTCTCCGAATCCACGGAAATCAACTGCGGTGTGTAGGAGAGTAGGATCTGCTTCACATGGGTACCCCCACTTTTTGCTGATGCTTCACTGTTTTTCGACTTTAGTCTGTCTGGGGCCCTGCTAATCAGAACCCCAGCCTAGCTGCTGCCTCTCTAAAATGGTTTCCATGTACCTTAGGTACATCTTTGATTGGAATCTGGAGTGCCCTTATAAGTCCCTAGTATATGATATACTATGTACCCAGGGCATAGGTACCTCAGAGGCCTGCCAGGGGCTGAAGCATGTATTATGCCATCCCTGGAAGGCCAGCCAAAATGACACCACAGGTCTGCTACTGCAGCCTGGGTAAGGTGGTGCATGCACCCCTTACTGTGATATAGGCTACCTATATCACTACCATTGCACACACATATACACCTATAAGTCACTGCTATGGCAGGCCTTACCAATCCTGAAGGCAGAGGGCTTGGTTTTTTATGTGAGAGGGTGCCCCTGCATGAGCAGAGCCCCTCTGCAGCGTTCAGAGTCCCTCCTCTGATGCTGTTTGTGGTACAGCCTGACCATATACTCTTAAGTGCATTATATCCTCGCGGTACAATGCTAACTTTGGACTGGCTGCACCAAAACATGTCGTGTTTGGTGTCAAATATCTTGGAATACTACCCCCCTGCCAGTCCTGGCAGCGGGGTAGCATTCCACCCTTCTAGAGGGAGAGACATGTACCCACCGGCCTACCCGGTAACTTCTTTACAGAGCCCTGGCATCACAAAATGGATGCCGCTGCCACAGACACGGGTCTGGCCTCCTACTGCTGACTGAAACTCCGGCAGGGGAGGCCTGGACAATAGGTTTCCTGTCACAGGGAGGTGTAACCACCTCCCCAGACAGGACAGTGTGTATTGGGGCTGGGCGGGAGCACTCTCTGGTGCTTTGAAGTCCTGCACTGGGGGCACACTTGGTGTCCCCGTGCATATGCCAGTTCAAACCGGTTGCAGGGGCTACCTGCCCCTGCTCTGGCACGAAACTGGACAAAGGGAATGGGTGTAACCACCCCTCTTCCCTGACCCTCCCATACGTGGGTCCCCAGAGTATGTTCAACCCCTAACTTAGTATAAGTATGGGACCCCAGTCCTTAGGACTTTAGATTACCCTGGACGAAACTCTGAAGCCGAATCCTGGACCTTCGACGCTCTACTTCAAGATTAGAGGACTGAAGAATCTCCCTTGGGGTCAAGGAGTGACTCCCCTGCTTGGCAGGCACCTAAGAAGCAATTGTCTGGTCTGCATCGCTGAAGCTCCCGCCGGACGCCGAAGTCTTTGCATCACCAGAGGTGGATTAACAGACTTCCCCGAGGCTGCCCTGAGTCCCCAGCGAAGCTGAGGCCTGTAGCTGTCGTGGATAACGTGGAACCGTGACCCCTGGACACCAAGAACCTTTGCAAGTGCATCCTCTTCCTGGTCTCCCACGAAGTTGTGCTTTGGGCTCCGAGTAGCCCCCGCCTCCAGCACCGACTGCACCGAAGATCACTGGCCTCCACTCCACGAGTGTCCTGTGAGCCAGCTCCACGTGCGTCCACTCGAGGCTCCTTCGCGGTCGCTAGTCCGTTGGCTAGTGGGCCCTCCCGAAGGCAACTCTTCTTCTGCTTGGGCTTCTCTGGTTGCTCCAGACATGCCCTGACTTATCCTCACTGGGTGAGTCCCCCAGACCTTGCTGGTTTGCATCAACGTCCTTTCTTTATTTCCACGAGACTTACCGTTGCCAAGGCTTGTTGGGTCCAATCCGGTCGCCGACACCGCAGCAATCGACAAACGTCGTGGGACAGCTCGAATCCAGCTCCTGGTTGTCGTCGACGCCTCCTGGACCTCGTGGCTGAAGAGTCAAGATGACCGTCAACCTACCTGAAGCACCCGACATCGGTGGGCATCTGCTCATCGCCTTCCTGGTCACTGGCTAGTGACCCAGACTCTGTCCCCTCTGCTTTCAGGTTCTTCAAATCTTCGATCCACCCTTGGATCCACCCGAACACTTTCGACTTGGCCGCCAGCAGCACTTTGCAGCAGATCGCCATTGAAAACGACGACGAAACCCAACCCCGAAAGACACCTATGCACCCGGCTTCCCTGGGTGAGGTAACTCGAGTACTCCGGTGCTCCCGTGGGTATTGACTCTAGAACAGCCTAGTTCCAAAGGGGTTTGCTCCAAGTCCTCCTCTAAGTGTCCTTTTTCTTTAAAACTCTAACCACGACATTCCCCATAGAAGTCAACGGCGGCTCGCGGCTGTGTTCTCACACTGCACGCGTCCCCCGTGGGTCCCCTGTGTCACTACCTTGGGTGGTTCCTTGAGGGCCAAGCACTTCTACAGGCTCTAGGCCTTGTGTCTAGCTCAGTCGTGGTTCTTATACCACTTTATTGGTATATGGTTTGGTACGCCCCTAGGGCTCAAACGTGTATTTGTGCTATTACTGTTGATATTTGACTTGCAACTTATGTACTTGAACTCTAGCCTCATAAAGAGACTAGAGGGGTGTGTTTAAGAATAAATACATATATTTTATATATATACCTGGTGTGGTCCTCTTTCATTTGGTCACTCAAGAGATTATAGACTGGTAAAACAAGCTGCTTTACATTCCTTTCAAGACTTAGCCTGAAGACTGCTCTCCATAGCTACCACTAGGATAGCTTTCTATAAAGGTTGTCTTTAACCTATCTCCAATAAGGGGTTGTTTGGACTGGTACAAGGTGCCCACTATAATTAGTGGACAGCATATACCAGGCCAACTTCTTACATTGGTGTGCAGCGTGTGGGATTCCAGCTTGCTATTGTTTTACCAGATAATCTCAATTGAATTGATCAACTGAAAACCACTAAGGGTACCTTAGGTACATATAAATCAAGCTTAGGATACAGTAAGTTCTACTGAACTTAGAGTTGTGTGTTAAGGGAGAGCACACCCTTTCTACAACTCAAGAGAGTTTAGTAGGCCACACTAGTGTAGGTAGTGCATACACCACACCACACTAGTAATGTCTTCACTGCCAGGAACCAGTGGGCTCCTGCCATCCAGATATGACAACCTCTCATTCTTGGAATTAAGAGAGTTGTGCAAGATTAGGAAGTTGAAGACAGGCAAAAGTGCCAACACCCAACGTCTCCTGGAGATGCTTCTGCTAGATGATCTTAGAAGACCCATAGGGTCTGCAAGGGTAGGCAGAGAGGGTGGGGCAGAAGAGGAGGAAGGGACCAGGGATGAAAATGCCCAGGACCTGACCTCTGAAACTGGCAAGGGGGATGACAATGATCCTGACCTGGATAATGCAGCTACTCCTGAGGATGAGGAGGAGGATCAGAATGACCTCCCCTTTGTCCCCCCAGGAAGAGTTGGGAGTGTGCCCAGAAGGTCTAGATCTCCTTCTCAGGAGTCTAACCACTCTGACACCTCAATAGGGACCTCTGTTTCTTCTCATAGGAGGGAATCCTCTCATGAAAGGAAAAAGAGACTGCTTCAGTATGAACAAGCCCAGCTTGAGATCAGAAAACAGCAGTTGGCTATAGACAGGGAGTCCCTAGATCTTTTTAGACAAAGAAAAAAGATGAGACTAGAGTCCCATGGTGGCAGCAATTTCCCCAGAGATAGGGAAAGGTCTTATGACCATAGAAACCTGAGCAAGATTGTCCCTCCCTACCAGAGTGGGGATGACATCCACAAATGGATAACTGCACTGGAGAGGGCCTGTAAAGTACAGAGGGTCCCTCAGGAGCAGTGGGCAGCAATCTTGTGGCTCTCCTTTGCAGACAAAGGTAGAGATAAGCTCCTCTCTGTTAGAGAAGAGGATGCTAACAATTACAAAGTCTTGAAGAGTGCATTGATTGATGGGTTTGGCCTAACAACTGAACAATACAGGTTAAAGTTCAGAGATACCCAAAAGCACAGACTCAAGACTGGGTGGACTTTGTTGATTGTTCTGCTAAGGCTCTGGAAGGTTGGTTAGTGGGCAGTAAGGTATGTGACTTCAAAGGATTGTACAATCTTATCATGAGGGAGCAGATTCTTAATAACTGTCAAAATCAGCTGTTGCATCAGTACCTGGTGGACTCTGATCTGACCTCTCCCCAAGAATTGGGAAAGAAGGCAGACAAATGGGTCAGAACCAGGGTGAGGCAGAAGGTACAGAACCAAGGTGGTGACCCTAAGAAGCAAGATTCTAAGAACTCTGATAAGGGTGGGGAGAAGGGTAAAGACCAGAAGTCTTCACAAGGCCCCCACAAATCTTCTTCAGGTGGGGATTCACAGTCCAACAAGGGAAAAGGCCAAAATAAACCATGGTGCAAAGTCTGTAAGCAAAAGACACACTGGACCAGTGATTGCACCAAGTCCAAAGACTCTATTCCAGCCACCACCAATGCCCCTAAGGCACCTGTTCCCCCTAGTACAGTTACAAATGGTGGTGGGAGTACTCAAGCTAAGGGTTTAGTAGGGTTGACCCTGGGTAATGAGATGAGCTCTGGCCTAGTCAGAGAACTCACTCAGGCTGTCCTAGTCTGTGATGGAGGCATGGATGTGACCTCCTCTGTGAGTCCCAGTAATCTGGGCAAGTACAGACAGCAGCCTTTGATTAATGGAAAAGAGGCTTTGGCATTTAGGGACACAGGAGCAAGTGTCACCATGGTGACACAAGATCTTGTGGATCCTGGGCAGATTATACTTGGTGAGATGTACCAAGTGACCAATGCTAGCAGTGTCAGAACAGACCATACTCTGGCAGTTGTTAACTTCTCCTGGGGAGGGGTAACTGGCCTTAAGAAGGTTGTGGTAAGTGCAGACCTACCAGTGGAATGCTTGCTTGGCAATGATCTAGAAACTTCAGCTTGGGCAGAAGTGGAGCTCAGGACCCATGCAGAAATGCTGGGCATCCCTGCAGATGTGTTTGCTGTGACCAGGTCACAGGCCAAAATGTCTAGCACTGAACAGGCCTTGGATCCTGGAACAATGGACCAAGTGCCATCCAGGAGGAGGAGTAGTAGGGTTAAGGCAGTGCCTTCCCCCTTGGCTCAGAAGGAAGATCAGTCTCTTGAGGGGGATGATCTCAGTCCTGAGGAAGGAACTGTCCCAGAGGAGCTTGAGCCTGATCAGGTTGAGTTCTTGGGGACAGGGGGCCCTTCCAGGGCAGTTCTGAGCCAGGAGCAGCAGAGCTGCCCCTCTCTTGAACCCCTCAGACAGCAAGCTGCTGCTGAGGCTGCTGGGAATGCTAGTGGTCCCCATAAAGTGGATTGGGATGATGGACTCTTGTACTCAGAGTGTAGAGACCCCAAGCCTGGTGCCACCAGGAGGTTGGTTATACCTCTGAAGTGCAGGGGCTTCCTATTGACCCTAGCCCATGACATTCCATTAGCAGGTCACCTGGGCCAGAACAAGACTTGGGACAGAATTGTCCCTCACTTTCACTGGCCCCACATGTCTGAAGACACCAAGGAGTTTTGTCGCTCCTGCGTAACCTGCCAAGCCAGTGGGAAGGCAGGTGGCACCACAAAGGCCCCCTGATACCACTACATGTGGTGGGGATTCCCTTTGAAAGAGTGGGGATTGATATTGTTGGTCCCATGGATCCCCAAACAGCATCTGGGCACAGGTTTATCCTGGTGGTGGTGGACCATGCCACCAGGTACCCAGAGGCTATTCCCCTTAGGACCACTACAGCACCTGTGGTGGCAAGAGCCCTCCTGGGAATTTTCTCAAGAGTGGGCTTCCCTAAGGAGATTGTATCAGACAGGGAAGCAAACTTTATGTCTGGATACTTGAAGGCAATGTGGAAGGAGTGTGGAGTGACTTACAAGTTCACCACACCCTATCACCCACAATGCAATGGTTTAGTTGAGAGATTCAACAAAACCTTAAAGGGCATGATTAAAGGGCTCCCAGAAAAGCTTAGGCGAAGATGGGACATACTGTTGCCCTGCCTTTTGTTTGCATACAGGGAGGTGCCTCTAAAGGGGTTGGCTACAGCCCTTTTGAACTTTTGTTTGGTCACCCTGTCAGGGGTCCATTGTGCTTGGTGAAGGAAGGATGGGAGTTACCTCTCAAGCCCCCAAAGCAGGACATAGTAGACTATGTACTTGGTCTCCGCTCCATGATGGCTGAGTACATGAAAAAGGCAACTAAAAACCTTGAGGCTAGCCAGGAACTGCAAAATGCCTGGCATGACCAAAAGGCTGTACTGACTGTTTACCAGCCATGACAGAAGGTGTGGGTGCTGGAGCCAGTGGCCCCAGCAGCTCTCCAAGACAAGTGGAGTGGACCCCATACCATTGTTGAACAGAAGGGTGAGGTTACCTATTTAGTAGACCTAGGAACACCCAGGAGTCCCCACAGGGTTCTCCATGTCAACAGATTGAAACCATATGTGGACAGGGCAGACATGGGCTTGCTCATGGCTACTGATGAGGGACAGGAGGAAAGAGTGACCCACTCTCTGACCTGCTCTCACAGAACCCTGATGATGGGTCAGTAGATGGTGTAGCCTTGGCAGGCAGCCTCACTACCCAGCAGCAAACTGATTGCTGACAGGTGCTCAATCAGTTCAGACATATGTTCTCTCTGACTCCAAGTCAGACCACCTGGTGCACTCATGAAGTGGACACTGGGGACAGTCTGCCTATTAAAAATAAGATTTATAGGCAACCTGACCATGTCAGGGACTGTATTAGGACAGAAGTCCAGAACATGTTGGATTTGGGAGTTATTGAACCCTCAGATAGCCCTTGGGCTAGTCCAGTGGTCCTTGTACCAAAACCCCACACCAGTGGTGGGAAAAGAGAGATGAGGTTTTGTGTGGACTACAGGGGTCTCAATGCAGTCACTAGGACTGATGCCCATCCAATACCCAGAGCAGATGAGCTAATAGACACTTTGGCCTCAGCCAAGTATCTAAGCACATTTGACCTGACAGCTGGCTACTGGCAGATCAGACTAGCTGATGATGCAAAGCCAAAAACAGCATTCTCAACCCCTAGTGGGCATTATCAATTTGTGGTAATGCCCTTTGGTCTGAAGAATGCACCTGCCACTTTTCAGAGGTTGGTGAATACAGTCCTTACAGGTCTGGAGGCCTATAGTGCAGCATATCTAGATGATATTGCTGTCTTTAGCTCCACCTGGGAGGATCACCTGGTCCACCTCAGAAATGTTTTGGAGGCCCTGCAAAGGCAGGCCTCACTATCAAGGCCACCAAGTGCCAGATAGGGCAGAGTCAGGTTGTGTACCTGGGCCACCTTGTGGGTGGAGGCCAGGTTCAACCATTGCAGAGCAAGATCCAGACCATCATGGACTGGGTTGCTCCAACTACCCAGACTCAGGTGAGAGCCTTCTTAGGCCTGACTGGGTACTATAGGAGATTTGTCAAGGGGTATGGATCAATAGTGACACCCCTGAATGACTTAACTTCCAAGAAAATGCCCAAAAAGGTTCAGTGGACAGCTAGCTGTCAAAAGGCATTTGATGACCTGAAGCAGGCCATGTGCACTGCTCCCATTCTCCAGCGTCCTGATTACTCCAAGAAGTTCATTGTCCAAACAGATGCATCTGAATTGGGGGTAGGGGCTGTACTGTCACAATTGAATGATGAAGGTCAGGATCAGCCAGTAGCTTTTATTAGCAGAAGGCTGACCCCTAGAAAGAAACGTTGGTCAGCCATTGAGAGGGAGGCCTTTGCTGTGGTCTGGGCTCTGAAGAAGTTGAGGCCATACTTGTTTGGTACTCACTTCCTTGTTCAAACAGACCATAAGCCCCTCTTATGGCTAAAACAAATGAAGGGTGAAAGCCCCAAACTGCTTAGGTGGTCCATTTCCCTACAGGGGATGGACTTTACAGGGGAACATAGACCTGGGAGTAACCATGCCAATGCAGATGGACTCTCTAGGTACTTCCACTTAGAACATGAAGACTCAACTGGTCAAGGTTAGTTTAATGTCCCTGCGTTTGGGGGGTTGTGTAGGAGAGTAGGATCTGCTTCACATGGGTACCCCCACTTTTTGCTGATGCTTCACTGTTTTTCGACTTTAGTCTGGCTGGGGCCCTGCTAATCAGAACCCCAGCCTAGCTGCTTCCTCTCTAAAATGGTTTCCATGTACCTTAGGTACATCTTTGATTGGAATCTGGAGTGCCCTTATAAGTCCCTAGTATATGGTATACTATGTACCCAGGGCATAGGTACCTCAGAGGCCTGCCAGGGGCTGAAGCATGTATTATGCCACCCCTGGAAGGCCAGCCAAAATGACACCACAGGTCTGCTACTGCAGCCTGGGTAAGGTGGTGCCATGCACCCCTTACTGTGATATAGGCTACCTATATCACTACCATTACACACACATATACACCTATAAGTCACTCCTATGGCAGGCCTTACCAATCCTGAAGGCAGAGTGCTTGGTTTTTATGTGAGAGGGTGCCCCTGCATGAGCAGAGCCCCTCTGCAGCGTTCGGAGTCCCTCCCCTGCTGCTGTTTGTGGTACAGCCTGACCATATACTCTTAAGTGCATTATATCCTCGCGGCACAATGTTAACTTTGGACTCGTTGCCGTCGTCTCCAGCTGCTTCAACAACCTCTGCATCCTCCGTAAGACTTTCAAATGTATCCCCCCCCCCCGAGTCAAGGAAGATAGTCACCCAAGCACTCATCACCAGCAGGCTGGACTACAGAAACGCCCTCTACGCCGGCATAAACAAGTCTCTACTCCGCAGGCTCCAGACAATACAGAACACCGCCGCCAGACTCATCCTCGGTATCCCTCGACACGAGCACATCAGCAAACACCTACGGAAGCTCCACTGGCTCCCCGTCGAGAAGAGAGTCACCTTCAAGATACTCACCCACACCTACAAATGCCTACACAACACCGGACCCCAATACCTCAACGATAGAATCACCCTCCACGTACCCAAAAGAAACCTCCGATCCACCAACCTCGTCCTCGCCGAGACCCCTCGCATCCGCAGAGCCAGAGCAGGGGGAAGAGGCTTCTCCTACATCGCGGCCAAGACCTGGAACGAGCTCCCGATCAACATCAGACGTGCCCCCTCCCTGAACTCCTTCAGGAAGGCTCTCAAGACTTGGCTTTTCAGCTAAACAGAACTGCTGCCCCCACCTCCAGCGCCTTGAGACCCACACGGGTAAGTAGCGCGCTTACAATTCCCTGATTGGTTGATTGATACTTTTTTAATAATCTGTGGACAATTTGTCATGAGAGTTTAACTGGGTGCAAACAGTGTGGTGCAGAGTACACTCTCTCCATAGAGTAAACGGTGTTTACAGTACCCACTTTTCTGCTCATATCCCCTTCCTTTCTCAATGTAGGTTCGGTGACTGTGAGATGTTTGATGCAGATAAAGACTCTCCATTGTAGGTAAATTAGTTTTTGAAGAGACGTTGGGTATCTTGAGTGACTTGGCTTTCTCTTAACACTTGTATACGGATTGAACACCTTGTGCAATAAGGGTTTCCCATATATCTGTGGTTGATTGTTAATGTGAAGTAGGCTAGCCATTAAGTGTATGGTGTAGGGTCAATGTTGCACATAACTCATGCTTGCTACACCCAAGGGAATTGTATCTGTGGTGGCATTAATGATGCTTCATATTATTCTGAGCTATTTTGTACTTACTTTCAGGCCTCTAATGCCATACTAGTTTGTAGAGCAAAAGGTGCAAAAAAGCTTGATGATGTCATCAATGATGTCATTTGAGATGTCATCAGTGATGTAATATGTGAGGTCATAAGCAGTGCATGGTGGAGGTGCAAGTTATAGCTATATAACTGTAACTGGTGATGTTTGGTGTTTTTTTAAATTCACAACGTTAATGTTGTCACTGACATATTCACCTAACTATAACGTTACTTTAATCTTTGTTTTTTCAGTGAATTTCAAAGGTTTTTTTAAAAACAGAAACATATCTTTTTATCACACCTAACTATAAAATTACTTTAACCTTTGCTTTTGTCAGTGAATTTCTAGTTTTTTTTTTTAATGCAAAGTAATATTTTATTACCATACGTAAAGCCAACATCCCACTGCTCAATGGCCTTCGCCTGTTCGTGGCAAAGGGTTGGCCTCAGGGCCTGCCACAAGCCAGGTCGTGCTGCCAAATCCCCAGCAGGCAGCTAAGCCTACGCTTCCCTCAGCATTTGGTAGGTACGCAATATAAGGTTGGCCTTCGGGCCCTAGGGACCCCATTCGAGGTCAAATACAAGAAAAAAGTAGATCGCCTCCCCGAGCCTTATTAGGCTCCAGGGATCCCATTCCCCGGGATGATACTAATAAAAAAGGGGAGGGTGCCCCGCTCCCCGAGCCTCTTTGGACCCTAAGGAGGACCGCATCCCCCAGGGCCTTATGTTTTTAAAGGGGGGGAGGCCATGTGGTTCTCCTCCCCGAGCCTTATTAAGCCTGGGGGACCCCCAGCCACAGGGTCTTTTTTTTTATTAAACAGGAGGGGTTGGTGTGGCCCACCCCCTCCCTGAGCCTATTATAGTTCTGTGGACCCCATCCCCCAGGGCCTCATATTTACAGTGAAAGGGGAGGGGGGGTACCTCTGGGTCCTCCTATAGGGCCTGGGGGGGCAGCATGAGGGGGACCCCTCATCTTCCCTGTCCTGATGTGAGGGATACTCAATTCATCATTGCCTCATCCACAATGAGTTTGTTGGTGACCTTATCATGTAGTGCAGCTGGGTGTTGTTTATTTTCTCAATAATGCAGTCTGCATCACTTTGTTTGAAATCTGCTGATTTGTAGTGGGGATTTAGTACTGGCTAAATTAAAATGACTTTAACAAATAATCTTTGTAAGAAATTGGGTTATTAGTTGCAAATGATGTAAGACCTTCACATATAATAAGTCCACAACTTCCTCTTTACTGGAAACCAAGTACCCCATTGTAGAACTTGACTCTCTCAAGGTAGTGAAGCAGAGCAGTGCAAGGCCTGCTCATGGGAGGTGGTGTGCACTACTACCCCCAGTTTGCTGATACCAACACTCAATGAATCATTTTCTAGTCAGTGCTTTTCCTTATATAAAAGAAAACTACTTTTATTATGCACAGACTATTAAATACTATGCATAAGTTACAAATATATGCAAACAGGTAGATGGAAATATTTTTGGTGACACCCTCATAACACTTTGCACACCTATTGGGTCTTGAACTTTATCCACAATACCTCTACCTATGCTAGATGAAATAGCACAATATAAGGGGTTGTCATTATCAATAAGGCAGGACTAATGGCTTTGTGAGGGTGCCATCACATTACCAAAATCAGAACACATGTTATAAACCACCATTGCAATACTATGGAAGTCAATGGCGTAATACCAACAGTCAATAGTATTAATCATAATATAGAACTTTGCATTGCCATTCATTATCGTTGTCTTACATGCATTAAAATAAATAAAGTGTCTCAGAGTCCCATTTGCACTTGTACGCTCATGCTACCGTAGCTTTAGAAACAGCAAACAAGAGTCACTGCACTCCAGAGCTCATGAGTAAAAGCTCCAACTCCAGAAATACTTGAAACACATGTAAAGCCTCTCCCAGGGTCAGGGACTCAATCCTATGGGAAACTTAGAGCGAGTTTAGTGGCAACATTTCTGGGGGACTGCTGTACTCCCCCTAGCCACCCCAAACACACTCTGATGTCATTGGTGGTGCCCGTGTCATTTCTGGGTAACGACAGAAAGGAAAATATGCTAATTTTCAAGCCCTCCAGGTGATTATGCGGTGGTCATGGACAGAGGGGTGAATATTTTATGAGTGGCATTATGCCTGGGCCAAATATGCTTTTGCGGCCTTGCGCCAAGTTTTCATTATAGGCTACAGGTACCCTGTCCCACCCAGGGCACTCACAGGCATTTTTTCATGTTGGGGGCCATGGAGGGGCCCCAATATGCTTCAACCTTTACCATCTCCCCCGCCTTATTTGAGCAAGTGCAGGAGCCGCAGTATTCTTTTCTGCTCCTTCCACAGACAGGAGCAAGCAACACTCATTCAGTTCCTATCGAAGATATGAGCAACTCTGTTCTCTCTTCCCATGCTGGCCATGGGCAAAAAGTAGGGGGCTGGTGCACCCTGCT
Organism: Calotriton arnoldi; assembly: GCA_963921515.1. Classification (NCBI taxonomy): domain Eukaryota; kingdom Metazoa; phylum Chordata; class Amphibia; order Caudata; family Salamandridae; genus Calotriton; species Calotriton arnoldi. Next base: position 961,701 of record CAWUFW010006503.1, on the reverse strand, counting down.
ACCCCAGACAGAGACACAGGGGAGATACAATGGACACTGTGCTTTGATTGGGCACAGGGAGATGGGATCACCGGGGCCAGGGGCAGTTAGGGGTAGGGGACTCAGATATATTCCCACCCTATAAAAAGTTTATATATTAGTTTGCGCTGACCCCTGGGTGCATGGCCCTCCACAGGGGAAGTTTGAATTTAGTTGCAGAGTGCTATGTGCTCATTTCCCCACCAAGTGCCCCTGGAGGAGTGTACTTTAGATGTCAGTTTCTCTGACCCCACCGGTATGATTTGCTTGATTTTGGCCAACAGAAGTACCTTAGGCCTTCTGGCCTCTAGATGCAATTTTTCTTCACAGCTGATTTTTGTTCTCCCTTGCCAGACCTCTCTTCTGCCTGGCTCCTGATGTTCTCTCCTACTTGGGGCATATTCCACAGCCCCTCCACAGACAAAAAGTAGAAACACCCTCCCAGCTGTTCTCACCAGATCCCACAGCCTCCTGGCTACCTAAAGGACACCTGTGTATCAGGGAGTCAAGGGCCAGCTCAGAGAGGTCCCAAGGGAGCCATCCAGCATTCCCCCCAGGTCTATTCCCCAGCTGCTCCTCAGGGGGAATATGAGGGCCAGCGCCACTGGCCCTCAATAGACCTATCCTAGTTCTGGGAGCCAGCTGAAGCCAAAGTCTACAGTCCATCTATGCAGATGCTCAGGGGCCTTCTTCCTCCCAGCTGGGCATAATTCCAGTGTGGTAGCCCCAGGTCTAGTGTCTTCTCAAAGTCAGGGATTTTTAAGTGGGTAGTGGAATGGTATAGAAGCCATGAACCCCTGGCCAATTCTAGGGTGCCACATCATCACTCCACCCCCGCTGTAATCCTCCTGCACAGCATTCTAGGACATATAAAAATGCTGATTTCAAGTGGCCTATAGAAAGACCTTCCCTGGGAGCCTCAACTCCACCCCAATTGCCGCAGCTGCCTGATCCCTTCCCACAAAAACCTTCATAGGGCAGACCTTCCTGTATTTGGCTCCAGAGATCTGGCCTTCAGCCTCTGTTTCAGTGGGCTTGGGCTTTCCCAACCCAGGTGCAGTGTGAGGAGTTAATTGGAAAATGCAGATTTCCATCCCACCCCTTCCTTTCCCAGGAATTGGCTGAATCACTGTAAATGGCTCTAATGTGTGGGGTGGCCTTTGATCTTCCTGATAGCTAGCAGAGTAAATACCTTCATACAGTGGGGGAGAGGGCACATAGGTCTGGGATTTGAGCATGGCTGAGCTATGGAAATATGAATGTCCCATTAGGAGTGTAGTTATGATGAAAGGGATTATAGATCGACACTCAGGATGCATGTTTACCCTAAGATTGATACCTCACTGAACCTTGTAGGCCTAAGTGAGGTAAAACTGTACTTTGGTACTGATTTCACCTATAATGTGTAATTTCAGTCAAGCACCACTGACTTTCAGTAAGCCCTACAGACCTACACTTTGAATGCCCACTCACATTACTGGGCCTACCAAAGGTCAGGACCAATCCTTGAAGGATTCTTTCTGCAACAGATTAGCTGTGCGCAGATACCAGGCCGCACAAGACTGTAAGGTCTCACATGTGCAGCCCACACGCATGCACACATGTGTGCTAACATGTTGACATGTAACCAGCTCAGAGCCTCTTACACTAGCTGCAATGCAGCAGCCTTATCTTAGAAAACAGTGAGTGACGGTAGTGCTCGCAGTCCATTTCCATTTAATTTACTATGAGTGAAGTTGGTGAGAATCACTCACAGTAAAAGTCCAGAACCGGTTAGTCCAAAAGTAAAAAATGCAGGAGTATTAAATGAGTGGAACCAATTTTGTGCAGTCTCCTACTGCTGTCTTCTGTTGAGCAAGTGTATGTAGTAGTCAGCTATACAGGTGAGTTTATCATTTAAATATGTCTTTAAGGGATTTTCCAGGCAGGCAGAGCGAGGGTAGGTCACAAGCATATCTCTGCGTTAAACTCATTCACACCACAGTTATTACGCAGTCCTATGCCATGACCTAAGGCACTACAAGTTCTTTTCATCTGGGTTGCTATGTGAGATCGGAACAGGGTGATTATCTATAGGTACTATTGACCTTTTCTGTCATTATTGATTCACACACCCTGCCTTGAGTAAGGGTAGGGACACTTGATTCCGTTGGACCTGAAGAAATGCCACGGATCCATCCTGGACCACGCAGGCATGAAACATGTCGACCTGGTAAGCACCTTACATAAGATTGTCACACTTCGTAACACTGTCTTGACAATCTACGCCCACCTGCTTTTAATCCTGTCAAGGAGACCCCTGATTAAATATATTTCTCGGAACCCCTTAGGTATTTTTAAACTACTTTTTTCAAAACACTCACTACTGAGTCCCCACACACCCGCACGCATCATCACGGCTAAAATAAAAGATCTCTGCTAAACAGCCCGGGGCATTGCAGAACCGGCCCCATGAGAAGCTAAACTGGATGATGAAGCATGACATCCACATGGGTGTGTGAGGGCAACACCTTCAAATAAGGAAGATCCCCTCATTTCATATACCCTCTAACCAGACGTGTTCTGTAAAGGAACAGCCACCCCCTTTTGTTCATGTATATATTTCTATTTGAGAGCATGGGTGCTGGACCATGAACTGCTCCTTGTCCCTTCCTCTTGTGATTAATGATTTAAGGGCTTTTTCATCATTACAATATATCTAATAGCACAAATCACTATGGAGCATCACTTTATCATGTAATACACCTCCACAGCTCTAGCCACATACCTAGCCTGCCAAATGTCGCCTTCATACTATGATCCAACATTGGCTGTGAAACAAAGATAGGAACTCAGTGCCTGGAACTGAGTCCAAAGTGGCACATGTACCGTGCAGGCCCATTGCTGTTTTTCCCTATGTTAGCATGAGCACGCTGCAGTCTTTGCTTTGCATACGTTACTATGCACACCTATTTTGCTTTGTGCCACACTGTACTTTAACACAGATCCTACTGTTGTGTTTGCGTTCTGTTCTTTCCTGGAATTTAGTCTGAACGCTGTAGACATGGTCAAACAACAATGGCCCTTGTTATACTGTTTTAGTCAGGGTCTAGCACAGAGACTAAACATACAAATGCAGCTGTTGTTTTGAAACACGCACTCTTTGTCATATAGGTATGCACAGACATGCAAATACACAGTCGAGATCACAACTACACCTGAGATGTAGAACCTTTATCTGTGCATAGGTCCGCTGTAAACACCCAGAGATCTTTATATATATGATCACTTTGCCTCTGTAGAAGGAAAGGGGGGTTAGTTTTCCCTGTCTTATACAATGACAGATCCATTTATAATTTATTGATTACTTACTATTCTGACCGGTTTTGTGTTAGGCATCTTTTTACTTATTGTGGCACGTATACTGCATACTAGAGCACAATAGTTAAACTAAATATTTTAAACTTCTTGCGTGTCTCTGTCAGATCTTACTGTGGACAAGTACGAGTGTGAGAGTGAAAGGGTGTGTTCTGTCACCGCGATTCCTGAGAGGGTCTGGAGTGTTGTGTTCTGGGGTGTCTAATCACTTGTTCCTCTGTGAGTGAGTAGGAGGGCAAGTGAGACACTATAGCTAGCCGGTCCCGGGCTCATGGGTACCATGGTGGTAGGATAACTCAGTCCCTGCCTACTAAGGTTCTCAAGCATAGTTCTGGGATTTCCCAGAAACCCTGCAACAAAAGTAGCCTTTACAGTAGAAATATATAAATGCACACCTATGTTTATTATTAACATTATTATGTCAGCCATTTATTTTCAGAAAGGTTCGATCAGCAGGACCAGTGGTATGCAAAGTGAATTAAAAACTGAGCAAAAAATAATTTACAAAAAGGCTCTAACTTTCTCCTTTTATCATTAGATTTATTCAATGAATATAATTAAAGTTACATCGGCAATGTAAACAGCAAAAAATTAATGTAGAACAGAAAAGTCAATTGTTCTCTGCAAATAAATTGTCAAATGAAACAATACATTATCCAGTTTAAAAATAAATAAAAAACTGGGTCACTTAGAATAAGTAACCAATGCATTGTCACTGGGGGTATACCCAGCACTGGTATCCTTCTTGGGGGACATACACAGGGATATGTCTGCATCTGTAAGGTTCGCTTGGAACGACTGTTGCTCAAAATCTTTCCCAATAACTTGTGGTATCAGGCAGGGATGCATCCTGGCCCCATTTTCATTTACCATCTTTATTAATCGGCTAAAGGCAGTTTTAATACATAAGTAATGTTATGTTCCCTGCGTAGGCCACAGAGCAATACCAGTTCTGATTTATGCAGACAATACTGTCCTCATGTCGACTGTCAGACTATATGGATCACTTAGATCTTTCTATAAATCATGCAAAATTGTATGTAATGTTTTCGGTGCTAAGTCCACTAAACACAAAGCCCTTTTCTGTAACAAACTTAATATTGTACAAGTACAAACATTTAACTATTTGGGTGTTTTGTTTAACAATAGGAAAGCCTGGTGTCCCATTCTCTCATCTAAAAGATTAGTGCTCACTCGCTCATGGGGAGCGGCTTTGGATTTTGGGGCACAGCTGGTCAGGAAACCAATTAGGCCTTTTTCTTCAGGTGTATATGGCCAAATTTGTAGCGGCTACAACTTATGGCAGTGATATTTGGGGGTACAAGGATTGTAACATCATTCAGGCTAAGGAGAATATATTTGCCAGACATTTGCTGGTGGTCCCGAAAAGTACCTCAACTTTTGTGGTCACGAAGAACTGGATCTTAAATGCATCTCAAACACCTCTTTACCTTCTGAACCGGACGTCACAACATCATGATTTGGAGCGATTGTACTCCAATGAATTGAATACAACATTGTATCCAAACTAGGAAATACCACCTGAAGACCACGCGGAAAACATCATCCGCATGCTAAGCCTTGAAGAAGTCCCATGGGGACGAAACGCGTCGGCTATCAGTTGCATGTTGTGTTTTTATGGACAGGATCTGATTAAAGAATAAAGAATCTATTTTCCAAAGAAGAACGACTCGTACAATGTTTTACTAAGACTGTTACTTTGCTCTCTCCATTTGCAGACTATGGACTATAAACCATGCTATTTGACTATCTAATTGCAAAAATTGAGTGCTGAACCACGTTGTGTGACCTCTGCATTAAGACCTTTGCTACGGTGGATGTTGGTGTGGTATAAAAGTAAAAACCAACAAAAAGACCTGACTGTGTTAGGACATATTAAAATTTCTTAGGTTCCAAGGTTTTTTTTTTTTATATCTCCACCCAACCGCTGGCCTTAACCAATTGCCAGTCGTATCCGGTCCTAAATATCCCACCTAAAAAAAAATTATTTTTCAAACACACATTTACCAGTCCACCCCATGTGCAAAAACCCCCCTCTAACAAAAGGTGTATGAAAAAAGCTGTGAAGGAAAGAAAGTACCTCACGTAAGCATCACCAGGGAGCTGCTGGTAGGTACTCACCAGTTTGCCCACGTTTCTCATCATCGGTAACTATAGCTTAGGAAAAGGTAGAAAAGAACTGCCCAAAAAAACAAACACACCCATTGAAGAGGGGAAACCATTCTAATGAGCATTTTTGCATAGGTATGCTGTCCTGCCTGACTGTCAGGCCTGCCTAGGATATTCTTTTTTTTTTTTTTTTTTTTTTGTCAACGAGAGGGTTATAAGCGCAAGACAGACAAAATACACGCAATTGAATATATACAGACATCTGAAAAAATGACACAATAATTATACACATAATAGAGAAAGAAAGACCAGAACAAAAAAACAGGAAATACCCCGGAAATAAAAGAAAAATTAATACATGAGCTCATATACATTGACTGGGAGGGATATTCAAGCCAGTCTAAACCACCCCTATATTATGCTCCTTATACATCTTAAAACAGAGATCCCCAGATTGCAGTACACTTAGCTATAGAGCGAATACCTCTCGTCTTAGCCAGCTCATATTCCATATCATATATTTGCCTAACTAGCAGCCACCAATCCATAACAGATGGGGGTTTTGATGATATCCACACTCTAGCTATAGTTAATCTTGCCGAAACTAATAAAATAGCAAGCAAGCTATTACATTTAGAACTCACAGAACTATATCCCATCATGATTTCAATGATCGACAAAGGTACTTCTATCTCCAACTTCTGACGCAAAACATTCCCAACCTTTTGCCAGAATATTATCAGTTCTGGGCATGTTACAAACATATGTTTGATATCAGCTGCATATAAATTACATCTCGGGCATTTTGTCCGTTCGCTAATTATACTATTATCCGGTGACCATTTAGCTATTCTTTCTGGAGTATAGTATAAGAGACATATCGTACGATGTTGCTGCAACCGTAAATTAGTAGAGTGCACAGCCTTGCCTATAATACTGAGAGCTTGTGATATAGTGCTGGCTGCTACCGGCATCTCCATCACCCTACTCCAACGATCAGCTAATCTCTCACAATCGTCTGATCTATGGCTGCTTAGCCATTTATACACCCTGCTGATCAGAGATTTCGAATCTAATGCATACAGAAAATCCCATATCTCAGAATCGGTTATGTTTATCAAATTAAGATCTCTCCAAAAATAGTCCTGAATCTGGTAGTATTTAAACAGCATATGGTCTGGTAGTTTATGCTTAATCTGCAGTCTCTCAAACGAGACAAAGCCACTATAGTCATACAGATCCCCTAAACATTTAACTCCACATCTAGCCCATTTTTTACCCATGGCATCATGGAATATCCCTGGCAAGCCTGGATTATGCCAAAGCGGAAACTTATTATGATAAGGAGAAATGCTACCACTAAACAGGATAGCACGCCAAATAAGTATACTGTCCCGTATAGTCTTGAATTTTACTCTCTTAAAAAAGTTTGGGTCGTTAATTCTATACAAAAACATATTACTCTCCCCCCCCAATATAAACTCATGACAAAAAATGGTGTTAGCAGGATTGATAAAACTACGGAGACGTATAAAACAGGCTGACCAAAAATATGTTTTAAAATCAGGAAACTCTAGACCTCCTTGGCTAAAGGGAGTTTCAACCGATCTATTGCTCGTCTTGCCTTCTTATATCCCCATATAAAACTACCTAGTATTCCATCTAATCATTTAAAGAATAAGTTTGGAACGCGTAATGGAATAGAGCGAAAAAGATAGAGAAACTTAGGCAGAATCTTCATTTTTATGATATTAATTCTGCCAATAATGCCAATAGGCAACTTATGCCATTTCTTAAGAGACTTAGGGGCCCATTACGATACCCGGCGTAAATAAATCCGCCAGGCATGGAAGCGGCAAAAATCCGCCCGCACACACCGCCTGAACACCGACCACGCCATTACGATTACACAAACCGAAAACCGCCATCGGCGGAAAAATCACACAAAATACCGCCCGCCAACGTCCGAGTCGGAGTCAAACCGCCCGCCACGGACGGAAACACGCACGACAACACAAAACCGCCCGCCCTCACCGCCGACACACCGCACGTGAAATTACGATCGCACCGACATGAGCGCGAAAAACCCACAAATATACCGCCCGCCAGCGCAAACAACGCCGATGAGAATCGACACGGCAGAAGCCATGGCGCCAACGTACCTGCACAGAAACCATCCGCACACAAAACCAATAGCACACAACATGGCCAACAAGTCCACACAGCAAGGCACGCACAAATACACAAGCACAGTACACATCCCGAAAACACCCCCGGACAAACAAAAAATACAAAGGCCAGAACCCCAGACACAACACACCTGAAAACAACAGACCATGAGGACACACCCACATAGGTGAGTACAAAAGCAGCACTCCCACAGACCACAACCCCTTGCTACATTGCAAACCAGAGAGGAGAGGAGAGGACACAGTGACACAGCAAGGACAGCAGCACACCACAGAAACGCACACATCACAACCACCACCACCACCACCACCACCACCAAACACCACCACCACCACCACCACCACCAAACACCGGCACCACAAACCCCCTGCACATTACACAACACACACCGCACCAGCACCACAAACACCATGGCACCACAAAGAATGCCCAAGTACACGCCCATTGAGCTGACGGTCATGGTCGACGAGATCATCAAGGTGTACCCACAAATCTATGGGAACATGGTCCAGCACACACCACTAGCCACCAGAAACAGAATGTGGAACCGGATCGTAGACCAGGTCAATGCAGTCGGGACCCTGCCCAGGAACAGAGGTGAAATAAACAAACGTTGGAATGACGTAAAGAGCCTGGTCAAGAAGAAGGAGGGCAAAAACAGAGAGCTGGCTGCCGTCACTGGCGGAGGGAATCCCGCGCTCTTTAAGACCTTCAAAGCGTGGGAGGAGAAGGTGCGAGTCGTAATACATCCGGAGATCCTCGCCGGATTAGCAGGGGAGTGGAGGCTTGTAAGTACAAACTAATGTATACCAGCACACCGCTATGTACTCACATGCGCAACTACCATGCCACAGCTCCCAGGGACAAACACCCCCATGTCCAGCACACAATACACAACACATCACACACACATGCAACAGACACCACCACACACAGCCCAAACCGAACAACTGTAAGATGCGTGGGGACATGTGTACACTCAGCCAGCCACGTAACCACCAACAGGTCCCCAAATATGCCAGAAGCGCCACAACGAGCACCCACCACACCCATGTGTCCGCCACAGCTGCACTAACCGACAAGTAACAGGTAAGTGGCAGGAACACAAAGTGCAGTGGGTGGGAGGGTGGACAGCCCAAGTACAACACACACCAGGCCCCAGTCCCACAGCACAGCAAGGAGGAGCATCCCCCACACCCCATAGCCACGTGTCAGCCACCGCAGTGCACAACGACAGCCGAAAGGCAGACATCACGGTCCACAGCAATCGGTGTCAGTGGGTGTCCAGCCACCCCCACGACCCACAACACCCCCCACCCCCACAGACCTGCAACATGGAGCACCCCCCGCTTAGAGCCATGTGGCATCCAGTACAGTGCACGCACGAACAACTTGCAGGTGGGAAACTGGACAGGGCTGGATTACTGGAGGCATGAGGACCATAACACGACCAACACATGGGACATGTCACGTAGCAGACGAACACGCAGCACCGCCCACCGTCACGAACAAGTGAACAATGTGCACACGGACATGAACAACAGACTCACACCCCACATGACCCATCACAGACATAGCAACACCCAAGGAGCCACGTCTGCATGCACAAGCCACACTGAATATAGTACCACACGGCAGCCACTGTGCAACTCATCACACACAACCGAAACACCATTGAAGTCCTGTCCATGTAGCCCCTACTGCCTGTCAACCACACACCCCACAACTACGCCTATGTAAGACAAACAACACTAGACGCAACAGAGCGGAACAACATAAATGCACACGAACACCACTGAACCCATCAAACTCACTGACACACCATGCACATACAACATACCATCCATCCCATCCGTCAGCCCCAGTCTCATGAAAGGCATGTCATCCGCACAGCTGCCACACATAATGCAGTCGCGCTAAGATACATGCCCATGACCAACCATGTGCCAGAAGTCAATGAAGCGCACGACACACTGTGAGCAACAACACACAACATGGGCCACACCCCCCCCCCGAGCACTGCAGTGATGCACATGGCACAGGGCAGCACGCACACCAAGGAGATGGGACAACTGCAATACGTTGGCTGACACACAACCATCACTCACTCATAACGATGCGTCCAATGCCATGTCCAGTAATCACAACAGACAGCAAATATGCAGGCCATGTCAAGCATGCACACACCTCAAACCATGCACTGTCATGCTGCCACAACACATGTCACGTTCGGCACCCATGGCTCACAGCATGTACCCCAAAAGCATATCCCCTCCCAAATGCGAATCTGGGGCATGGCCCCCATGTTGCCATATGCGTTCCTAAGCTGTTCCATTTGAACCCCAAAAGCATATTCCCTCCCAAATGCGAATCTGGGGCATGGCCCCCATGTTGCCATATGCGTTCCTAAGCGTTCCATTTGAACCCCAAAAGCATATTCCCTCCCAAATGCGAATCTGGGGCATGGCCCCCATGTTGCCATATGCGTTCCTAAGCGTTCCATTTGAACCCCAAAAGCATATTCCCTCCCAAATGCGAATCTGGGGCATGGCCCCCATGTTGCCATATGCGTTCCTAAGCGTTCCATTTGAACCCCAAAGCATATTCCCTCCCAAATGCGAATCTGGGGCATGGCCCCCATGTTGCCATATGCGTTCCTAAGCGTCCCATCTGAACACCAAAAGCAAAGTACAAACCAGACCCAGGATGGGCCAGGAGCCCGCATACACCAGAGTCACAATAAGTAGGGGCACAGCAACACACCCATCGGCATGGCCAATCCGTCCCATGCCACATGTGCACAGCACACAGTCCCATTGCCAAGCACACACAACTACAGATGCTACAGCCACACACACGCCTCCGGGAAACCCATGTACGAGATTGCACGAACTGTTAATGTCAGACGACAAATACATACTTCGCCAGGTGCAACACAATAACAAATCTCATTCTCTCCACAGGTGACGAACTGCTGGATGCTGGGGATGGAGCCAGCAGCCAGCACAGCCAGCCTACAAGCCCCCAACGAGGACACACGGATCTGGAGGATCTGTCCTCCTCTTCGGACACGGACCACCAAGCAGGCCCATCTGGTGTGGCAGGGCCCAGCCGCTCCCCAGGACCCCTCCTACCCACCAACCCATCATCCAGGGCTGCTGAACATTCCCAGCCCCCTGCTGCCACTGTCGTTGCGGCCACACCCACGGTCATTGTGGCCACTACCACTGCCGCAACCGCCACCATCGCCGCACCGACCATCACCGCCGCCACCACCGCCACGTCTTCGCTGGCACCAGCCCCAGCGCAGGTGGTGGCCCGGCCGACTGGATCCACCCTGGGAGCCACAGCGAGGACCGTGGTGAGCAATGTGGCTAGTGGGCAGGCCGGTGGAAGCAGGACTGGTAGGAGGAGCAGGGTCAGGGAAACGCCAGCCTCCCCTGGGAGCCATGCCCTGCCTCAAATGGCCAGAGTCCTTGGGGCCTATGAAGAGGCCCAAGGACAATGGCTCCGGTCTGCTTCAGACACGCGTGAGGTGCTGGGGGTGCTGAGGTCCATGGACGCCCGTATGGGCCAAATCGTGGACCTCATGGGACAGCTGGTGGTGGCGGTGAGGTCACAGCCAGGGACAGCAGCTCCCCTCCGCCACCACCTGCCGGGGCGCAGGGTGGAGCAGCAGTGTCCAGTTCCCCTGCGTCCACAGCCAGTGAGCACACCTCAACCACCAGCATGTCGCAAGCAGGCACCCCCTCGCAAACGTGGAAGGGGCCGTCCGAAGTGGAAACAGATCTCCCGGGAGGACTTCGCACGCTCCAAACGCAAGTGAGGCAGCCAGCCAGCCTTCCTTGACCAGCCACTGCATTGACTTGGACTACGATCCCACTCCACACAGCCATCTGGATGGCATGTGTGTGTTGGACTATGGACATAGAACCAGTGGGTACACCCTGATCATCACGCAGCCATGACCGACAGCTCATTGTCACTGCACGCACCACTTTTGTCATCACCTTACACACAATCACATGTCACAGTTTGTAATAAATGCACCTTTTTCACTAACTGCTGTTTGTGCCCTGTGTTTTATTTGTACGGAATACAACGGCCACCTTGGGCGGAAAGGCACCTGATGCGTGGCATGGCAATTGAATCCGGAGGGCCTGTAGGGACCTAGAGGTGGGAGACAGAACAGGAGCACATTCAATGAGTGTGTCACACACCCATCACACAGTACATGTCAACAACTACAAGCAATGTACACACATCGCACAGAGCAATAGGGCACAATGCCACAGCCACCAACAGTGGCATACTACCCTGGCCATGGAGCGTTGACACACAGCACGCAGTGAACAAACGGCCACCCTGACACAGCACACACACACCTGCACAGATACAGCCACATCAGCCGTCGTACATGGACACTCACCGTCAAGTGAAGTAGCGGGCGATGAGCTGCTGCCGCACATTACCAGCTTCCTCCTCTCCGCTGTCCTCCTCACTCGAGCTGTCCTGGTCTGCGGGCTGGGGCCCTGGTTGATCTCCGTCATCCACGATGAGGGGATCTGCTTCCGAATGGCCAGATTGTGCAGCATGCAGCACGCCACCACTATCTGGCACACCTTCTGTGGGGAGTACGCCAGCGCACCCTCGGTGCGGTCCAGGCACCTGAACCTGGACTTGAGGAGGCCAAAGGTACGCTCGACCACACGTCTGGTCCTCCCATGTGCCTCATTGTAGCGATCGTCTGCTGGGGTGCGAGGATTCCTCAATGGACTGAGCAGCCATGCCCCATTCGGGTACGCAGAGTCACCTGGGTGTGAGGGACACAGAGAACCGTTGCTATTCCAACTGGACAGGGGACAGCATCGCACAACCAGCACGCTACACCACTCCACATACTCACCGACAATACAGGCAAGATCCTGTTGCATATTGGACATCAGTCGTGGCAAGATGCTGTTGCGCATTATGTGTGCGTCATGGGCCGAGCCTGGGAACTTTGCACACACGTGGGTGATCACCATGTCCGCAAGGCACACCACTTGCACATTCAGGGAGTGCGTGTGCTTCCTGTTGCGGTACAGGTGCTCAGTGGCCTGTGGTGGAACAAGGCCGACATGTGTGCAGTCAATGGCTCCAACGACGTGTGGGATTCTGCCAAGGGCATAGAATGCACCCTTCACTGCCGCCAATTCACGAGCCCTGGGGAAGCGGATGTACCTGTTTCGGTACAGCATCATGGCTGCCAGTACATCCCTCAGCACCTTGCTGAACATGGGCTGGGACATCCCTCCTCCAATGCCCACTGTGTGCTGGAATGACCCAGTGGCGAAGAAATGCATGGCGGCCATCACCTTAGCCGTGGGGGTGACAGCAGTCGGATACACCCTGCGGGGACGGAGATGGGGTTCTAACATGGCACACAGTCGATGCAGGGTTGGCCTGTCCAGCCGAAACTTCCTAATAACCTCTGTATCGTCCATGTCCGCCAGCAATTGGTATGGGCGGTCAATGTTCGGTCTCCGCCTAGGGACAATGGCAGAGGACACATGTCAAAGCAACACGACACATAGCAATTTCGCATACACATCACTGACATGACTGAGCAAGCACATGAGCCACAGCCCAGCTGTCAAGCTGGGACGGCACGGCCACAATACACTTACACAGGTCTCCCAACAATGGCAATGGCTAGTGATACGAACCACTGCCATGTGCATGCACATGGGGATCTAGGCCCCAATGACTTGCGGGGCGTGCTGATGGGGACTGACTGCATATCCGTCAAGCGGCAACGCCACGGCAACATGAATGTCTGCTGAGCATGGAACTGCTTCCGCGGCTGGATGAGTATGGCACACGACGACGACGATGTGGGCACAGGCTGAGCGGCCAAAACAAGTGGGACCTGTGGCACGAGGGGATATGAGACAGTAGTAGGTGTCAGCACTGCACCCTATGTACAGCACTGTACGGATCACACCTCCCGAAACATTGACAGGTGTCCACATTGACAGCCCCATGCCAAGACGGCTGTGTGCTTGCAGTCACACGTCACAGGTGAGAGGTTACATTGCACGTGCCAGGTGGCAGACGTACATAGTGGGAGCTGGCATGTGTGTGCATGTGTCTCCTGTTCAGGATCCACCAGATGGGCGCTGACTCTGTACTGACCATTGGACACAGCATGTTCCGTGGAAGGCTTGTGTGTGTGGGATGGTGGCACTGGATGTGCCTCCGTTGGGTGGGGGGCCATGCACAGGGCGGGTACGTCGATGATTGCGCATTGTTGGTCACGGTGGGTGCACCAACTAAGATGTGTTGCCCTGTGTTCAATTCCTATGTCCGCATGATGATGGACTGTAGATGTGGGCAGACTACACATTGGTCGATGTGCTGTCTATATGCATGTGCCTTCACACCAGGCACAGCTGCCCCTGCACATGTGACCCCTGCTGGACTCGCTGCTGGGTCTGTGGAGCTGATGCACCTTCTGCGCGTGGGGCGGACAGCTCTCCTCACTTCCCTCATTGCGCATGTCATGACTTTGCCGCAGGTGACATGGATCATGGAGGGCCCACATGTACGCGTGGGTAGGCTACACATGATTGTACACTGGTCGCCACCCCCAGTCAGTGTTTCGAATGGGAAGTTTGTCGTGCTGGTGGTATGTTCGATGTGGCGGATGGGCGGGCCTAGGTGCGGGCTTACATTCCGGACATGGGGGTAGTTGGATTGGCGACTAGTTGCAGTACACACGGGACACGTCTCTTCCTTTCCACATCTGGGTCATCCCTTGTACTTACTGACAGTGATACAGTCATCTTCGCCCCAGCCCTCATGTCCTCCCCTCGCTCCCCCAATATGCATGCTCACCTGCGAGGCTAGCGCCTGCACAGGCAGCCCCAAGCTCGCACCAGAGAGGGCAAGGAGTGTATGTGTGGGTCCAGTTGCACGAGTGGGCTGTCTCAGGGTATGATGTGTGGCGGGACGCCGTCCACCTGCGTGGTGCCCCAAATGGAGACCCGGCCTGCATGGACTATGCATCACAGTCTTCGCCTTCCGGATCCGCCACCTGCGACACCCAGTGGCTGTGGCTGCCCTTGCGGCCAGGCCGCGTCCGTCTGCGGCTGATGGCCCACACATTCACTCTTTGGCCTCTCTGGGGAGGGCTCGGGGGTGGTGGCGCACGCGCTTGCACTTAGTCGCAATGGCATGTGGCGTGGTTGGTATGATGGGCAATGGATGGGATGGTGCGAGCCACCTCCCGTGACGTCAGTGCTGCTCGTGCTGTGGTGCGTCCCCCTACACTTCCATTTGACTTGTGCCATGCTAGACGTTGAGGTTCTATTGCCTGCGTGATATGACCAGGAGGAGCGCGAGGAGACCTCTCACACACCATGCTCCACTGCCAGCCCGTGCCCTGTATCGCCTGTGCGGATTGACTATGTTGGGGTTACACCTGGTCGACTGGGGCTGTGTGTGCCTTGTCAAGGGGCATGGCGGGCGCACAACAGGATCCAGCTTGTCCACAGAGGGTGGGCTGAGGTGCGCCTGGTACCGCTTTGTACGTGTGCCCGGCTGCTGTGCACACACGTGTTCACTCCCCCCGACAGGTGTCCTCTCACGATGCCCAGGGAAGCGGTGGTGTACTGTTCATGACCCCTCCCAACACGGCGTGCTCCAACTTGGCATGTGCGCATCTACCCGTCGCACCCACCCACCTGAGCACTGCGTCCATACGACTTCACACGACACATGTGTGTCTTCCACAGTAGTGCTACTCATTTGCGTTGACATCCAATACCAGTGGACTACATGGTCATGTCACGACTGCCGTGTACTTCACATACTCTCATCCTCTCTCATTCGTACTTGTGAAATGAGTCAGCGGAGACAGTTTTGGTTTCAAACATTATATTGAGTCTTCTGTCCTCTGTGATGCAGTATAGTGGACACTACTGGCAGCGGAATACATGTTGAGGATATACTGAGCATGATTGCAAATGGGATAGGGTGTGGGGTTACATGTGATTGGCTGTTGCATGTGGGATGTGGGCTTCAGAGTGACATTTGCTTGGCCAAGGCTGTGCTAATGTACATTTACGTATAGCTGCGGAGCTGCGGACTTTGACACAGACGGTATACATGTAGCCTACCAGACCGCTTGGCATCATGGGCACAGTCCATCTCAGTTCCATGTGACAGGTTTGCTGCAGTTGTTCCTCATTCACGCGTGCATGTGAGATGACATCAGGGCATGTGCTTGCGTGCATGCAGCGGCGTGCCACTTGTTGTTGCACTGTGGTGGTTACTGGACATGTCACAGTCACTGGGGTCGTGTTGTTGTTGTATGCACTTGTCGTCCATGCAAAGGTCCTGGTATGGGATTCCCGGGGCGGGGTGGGAGGGGTGCAGCACCCACAGACTCCAGGCGACCTATTCATGTCCACTGAGCGGTGTGTGTGTCCATGGGCGCTGGATCCATGTCGTGTCCTGGTTGTTCGTGCAGTTCCGTCCATGTGGGTGCGATACACAGAGCCCATGCCACTGCCTCCCACGATGCATGCGGTGTTCCTGGATGTGATGGGGAACAGTGTGCATGTCCCGGTCATATCCGATGTCATGGCGATGTCGTTGATGGTGTGGTTACAGTTGCCGGTCGTTTGGTATGGCTGTTGTGGTGGTGACTGGCCAGTCCGTGCGGAAGCTAAGCATGGGTGCGGGGTTGGACATCATAGGTCACTCGGGGAACCTGCGTTGTGGTCTGACGAATTGACAGGTTGTCAGGTATGCGATGCCGTCCAGCAGGGCTTCCATGTCATTGGTGGTGTACATGTTTGCCAGCCAATGTAGCGGATGGTGGCTGTCAAGGTGTTGTTCGTAAGTTGTCCCTTGGAGGACCATGATGGGGCATGCTGGGTGACATTCGATGTAGCTGTTCTCGATGATCCGTCGTGTGGAGGCACAGTGGTCCCATTTCAGTGCGGGTGCGATGTTGGCCACATACGCCATGCCCCCATAGGCAGAGCAGGCCCTGTCGTGTGCGTCCAGAGGGAGGAGTAGTGGTAGCAGGTCCGCCTTCAGACATGCCGGGTTGGAGAGGCATATCTCGACGGGATGCTGGTAGGGACACCTCCGACAGTAGAAGACGGGCATGACGCAGCTGAACAATGTGATGCGGTAAGTCAGTCGGTAACTTACGTTCAGCAGGGACAGGAGATCGCATCCCAATGTATGGAACAGGTTGGTTTTGTACAGCTTGAGCTGTTCGGCGTAGTTGGGTAGGTGTGCTGCGGTTGCCATTTCGCAGCGGTTCGTTGAGGTGGCGTGCTCCGGCTGTGTGTGCAGTCTGCAATGTGCACGCTCCGAGGTTGCTGTGAGCTCTGTGTAGTCGTAGGGAGACAGGACTTGTGTTCTGTTTGCTTGTTTGGAGGACACGGGCCCTCTTCCCACATGCTTCTCAGACAGTTCAAGGTCAGTGATGTGTGACTCCTTCCAATTAACTTGCATGTGGCCGACATGGGGGAGTGTTTTCTTCTTTCTTCCCCGTCCGTTGTGTGCTTCTGTGATATGCGCTATCTGCCCTGTGGTCGGTCTCCTCGGCATGCCTGTGTTGGTCTATTCTTGGACAATGGCTGTATTCACCGGCTTCTGTCGTAGGGCTGTGGTTTCGGAGTTGGAATGGAAGGTCATTCAGTGCTGTCTGCTCTCCCTTGTGTGGGCGGCGGGCTGCCTTTCCGCTCTGCGTTGGGCCTTGTGTGTGAATGTTATTCTTGGGCCACCTGTTGTCGGTCCCCGGGCTCTTTGGTGTTCCGTTTTATATGTCTTGTTCATATGTGCAGGGTGGTATGGGTGTTTCAGTGTGGTACTGGCGTTCCTCTTCCCGAAGGGGCCCTGCTTCTCCTAGTTGGTGTTGCCGCCGCTGTGTGCTACGCCATGTTTGTTACACTGGGGTGTGTCCTGCTGTTGCGTGACTTCACTGACATGTGTGCGTCGGTTGTGTGGCGTTCGGTGTTGTCTGTGAATTGGGCGTTGGGGACATGTCTGTGGCAGGCCTGTCACGTGTCATGTGCGTTCGGGGTGGGGCTGATGTGTGTGCTGCTTGGTTGTGTTCCTGTGTCTGTGTGCGACGCATGCATGGCGCTGCGGTTGGCCTCTGCGTTGTGCGCATGTGTGGCGGCATCATCGGCGCTTTGGGGCCATGACGGGGTGGTTGGTTCCTAGTCCCAGGTGGTGTGTACACATGTGTTCCGCGATGTTACGATTTGGCCTGTGTGTCATATGTGGATGCAATGGTGGATGTGTAGTGTACACGCGCTGGTGGGGGTTGTCCGCTTTTTCCGCCCTTGCACTGTGTGCGCTGTTTGCGTGCACTTGTTGTGTGTGTGCCTACCTGCGTCTCCGCGGTACGTTGCGTCCTTGGTGGTGCATCAGCAGAAGCATGGGGAGGGCCTGCAGTGCTGGATTCATGCTCGGGGAGCCGCTTCTTCGTTGTCCGTGCTCGGCATCCGTGTTACCGCTTCGGTTTGTCGTACGGTATCTCTTGGCCGTGGGAGCCGTTTGTTTGCGGCATCGTAATTTATGCGCCGGGCGGGACGTGTTTCGTCGGACGGTGTGTGTCAGTTAGGCTGCGCCGCTACGTGTACGGGCGCACTTTGATGGCGGACGGTGTTGCTGGCTTGCCGGCGGTGTTTGGCCTACTTTTCGCATCGTAATTGGACGGGCGTGTGGACTGCTGCGTGCCGGTGGTAACTGGTGCTTTTTGCATCCGCCAGCACGGCGGTGGTGCTTCCGCCCGCCATCGTAATGTGCCCCTTAATTGTCTTTTTTAATAAAACGTCGTAATTTAAAGAAAATATTCTGTCTACCTGTGCTGCTATCCTAACCCCCAAATAAGTAGCAACTGAGCAAACTCCCTGCACAGAAGCATTCGGTTTATAATTAAGAAGAACTTGGGTCTTATTAACATTTAGTTTATAACCTGAAAGTAATCCAAACTCACCGGCTGTTTCTGTTAGCATTTTTAGTGCTTCTCCTGGTTCTGTTGAGAAGACCGCTATATCATCTGCATATGCGATGACCTTGAGAGAGCTTGTCCCTGCCATATAAGCACTTATTTGAGGATTGTTTTGCAAAACCGAAATAAATGGCTCTATATAAAGAGCAAATAATAAAGGTGAAAGGGGACACCCCTGGCGAGTACCACAGAGTACCAGGAAGATTGAGGACTGCAAGCCTGAATATATTAGTTTGGCACATGGCTTATCATATAAAGCTTTTATCTGCTTCATAAATTGACCCTTGATTCCAAAGGCTGAGAGTGTATCCCAAAGAAATTTCCACCCCACTCGGTCAAACGCTTTTTCTGCGTCTAACAGTATCATACCGAGTGAGGTGGATCTTATATTTGCCATATATTCGGCGTTTATAAGAGAAATTGGCCGATACGACCCACACTCCTCTGCTGGTTTGTCCTTTTTCAAAAAGAAAACAATTTGCGTCATGTGCCATGATTCAGGGGTTTTACCATTAATTCCGACAAACTCTATTACCTGACTAAATGGAATCAACAGAACATCTTTGAAGATTCTATAAAATTCCAAGGGAATGGAATCTTCCCCCGTTGCCTTGCCAGATGGCAAAGCACTAATTGCTAATTCTATCTCTTCTATTGAGATGCCCTCATCAAGAGAATCAGATATCTCATTCCCCATATTTATCAAAGAGCTATTCTGAATATAGCTAAAGATGTCCTCCTGTTTTGGCTGGATCGTTGGAGTATACAGCGTTCGATAGTAGAGAACAAACTGTTCAAGTATCTGTTGTGGATGCTTATACAAAATACCATTTGGCCCCTTAATTACTTTGATATGAGCCTTGGCCCTATCGTCTGCCACTTTAAAAGCGAGAATCTTACCTATTTTCTCCCCAAATTCGTATTGTGACAAGCGGTATTTATTGTATCTGGCCATGCTTTTCTCCCTGAATGTATTTTTCAAAGTTGAACGAAGATCAATTAAAACTAACCCCAACTGTTCCATATCATCAGCGCCCCTCAAAACTGCTTCTGCATGTCGGTCCTCTGCCACACGAATCGCTAATGTTATCTCTTTAGTTACATTTCTTCGGTCTTTATTTTGCCGCCAAATATACTGTTGTGTGTACCCTCTAATAACAGCCTTACATGTATCCCATACCACAATAGGGGAAGCTGATCCTATATTTTCCTTGAAAAAAACCTCGAACTGACTTCTGATCGCACCCACATACTCCTCATCAGATAGTAAATACCTAGGAAACGAGAAGGCTCTAGGTGCCTTATTCTCATCAAAAGTCTTAAATGTAAGAAGAATAGGATTGTGGTCAGAGGTAACTTTCGGACAAATTTCCATATCCGTCGACCATACAATAGAATCTGTAGCCCAAGCCATGTCTATCCGAGAATATAATTTGTGTGGGGCAGAATAGTAAGTATAACCTGGTATACTAGGGTATAACGTTCTCCACACCTCCCTAATAGCCTGTAGCCGCCCTAATTCCCCTATTGCAGCCCGTGTCTTCCGCATTCTTTGAAATGCGCCCTGTCGTGTTGTGTCGATTCCATAATCCATAACACAGTTAAAATCACCCATCACCACCCGTTCCCCCTCCCAGTTCAGCATTTCGACATTTATCACATCAAAGATAGTAGGGTCATCTATGTTAGGACCATACACTGCACAAAATACATATTTCTTTCCTTTTATCAGCATTTGTGCTATAGCCCACCTCCCACTTTTATCTGACATAGTCTTGCAGATTACCCCCATGTACCGTTTGTGCTTTAATATGGCGACCCCCCGTATAGAGGCACTTTGTGCTGTAGACACTATCACTTCAAATCCTAATTGCTTTAACAATCCACGATCCTTATAAGAAAGATGCGTTTCCATTAGCATAACTATTTGGGGGTTATACATTTTTATTCTTCTGCTACTAATTGTCTCTTAATCTTACTATTCAATCCGGCCACGTTCCATGCTAAACACTTCAGCCAATCCATATCAACAATAATACTCTACTAGTTATATCTTCTAGTTTGATTAGTTTAATGCTGTTTTCGCCTGCCTTATAAACCTTTTTATTCCTTGTTACCCTCCCATTGACTTTTCCCTTTTTTGCCCCCTCCCACAACCACCCACAACCCTTAGCTCCAATGGAGGCTGGCCCACCCCCCTACATCTAGAAGGAGGAATCATCCTCTTTCAATGCTGCCGTTGGATTTGGCAGCAAACTGAGACTCCAGTCTCCACAGTGGCTCCCGAGGCTAAGCTTCCCTGCATCAATTTTAAATGTTAAATAACGAGGAAATAAACAAACATAAAAGCAAGAAGGGACCAATATAAACCAGACCAATATAGAGGAAATTTTTCTCAGAAGGTTCAGAAGGCGGATTTGTCTGGTCATGCTGGAGGGGCTGGGAAGCTTGGAAAGCCGGTATTGCGATTTCTTCAATCCAAACAGTCAGTGGAATTGCTTATAGCAGAAGATACAACGGAAACAAGCACTGGCAACAGACTTGCGGAAATTGTTATTCATGCGATAGATACGCAACAAAGTAACACAGTGTTTATATCCCCAGGTTCCAGTAAGATAAATAGTCCGGCGGAAATTTACTCGGTTCAGCACCATTCTTCGGCTGTTGAATCAGAATGTCATGACGGTAGTGGGAATTATGCCAGGATAGCTGAGGATATGGAGATTCAAGCCCCTATTCAAGCCTCTAATACCCCTAAAAAGCCTGAGAATTGCGGAGTAAATCCGGATGCCTCTTTCAAGGGTGTGGATCAATTTGCAGAAAGTATGGAAGTAGAAGTAGAATCAGAATCTGAATCTGATAAAGAATTGGAAGATATTAGTAAAAGGAAACAGGCGGTGCCCTCAGATGCTATTCTAGCGGGACTGGGACAGAAGGGAAAGGTACCGTCCACTACTAGTACCATATTAATAAAATCAGCAGCTGTGTCTACACTTATGGAAGATGCTTCAGTAGAGTTGAGGTCAACAGAGGGCAGCGATCATGGCATGGAGGGTGGTACTTTGGTGCGGAATAATGGGCTACTTGAAAATAATCCATTTACTTCAGTAGAAAATGTCACTGTCTCTGCCACCCACGTTAATGATTCTGTATTGGATAATTACAAAGTGCATCTTAAACCTGGGAGGCCTGAGATGGATCAAGGGTGTAAACAGGGGCAAATCACTAATGTATTGCAAAATTTAACTGGGGCAAGGCAAAAGCAAACTCCACGTTCAGCAGGTGGCAGAAAGAAAAATTCCAAATTTAAAACACCGAAGGATACAGGAAAAAAGAAAGCTTTAACTGCTCTAACTAGCCAGTCGTCAGACAACCAGAGGTCAACGCAATTGAAAGGTGCAGAGGTGGTTAGTCCCATACGACGATGGGTACAAGCCAAAGGTGGGGTTAAAACCCTGATATCCAGATTGTCGGAAGCTGGTCTGGCGGATGAGGTTTGTGGGACACTCAGACTGTCAGAGGGCGGGATGCCAGAGGGGACATCTGAGGAAACATGTTTCCATCAAGCTGCCCGTGTCTCCGGTGAGGAGGAAGATCTCCAAGGCAAAGATGCTCAAGTTGGCGAAGCATCGTTACTTACATTAATCCTTCAAACTCTTAAAGACCAAAGGGAGGAAACACAGGAGTTGTTTGCTCAAGTCAGGGTAGATAATCATGACATACAGCAATCATTAAAGGAAGTAACTTCGAAAGTTGGGACTATTACAAATGATATAACGAAATTACAGCTAAGAGTAGTAAGCACGGAAGAAACAACTTCTAAAGTATCTAACACGGTTCAACAGCATGATGACTTGCTTGTGACAATGCAGTTAAAAATCGAGGATTTGGAAAATCGTCAGAGGAGACATAATTTGAAATTGTTTGGCATTCCGGAAGGGCAAGAAGGGTCAGACCCTAGGGCCTTGTGGTACAGTTATTGCAGAAGGCTTTCCCGGACCTGGGTGACTGGGACTGGGATTGCCAGATACAAAGAGCCCATAGACTGCCAATGGTACAACGCAGGCAGGACGCTCGTTATCCACGCCCTTTTCTTATTTATTTTGGAAACTTTCTGCTCCGACAAGCGGTTTCTCTGAAGGCTAGGCCTAGAGCACCTGTTTCTGTTGATTCATTTTCTATTTTTTTTCGCTCTGATTTTTGTAAAGCTACAATGGACAGGCGTTGGCAGCTTAGACAAATGATTGACCCATTAAAATCTACTGGGGTACAAGTGTATCTGCAGGAACCGGCACGACTGAAGGCAGTACGGGAGGGGCAATCATATTTCTTTGTGTCTGAATTGGAAGCGAAGGAAGCACTCCGCAGATGGCAGAAAGGGGGGGCGGTATAAGGACAAGGGGCAGGGTCTGATTCAGGCTTATGTTGAGGGATGGGTATGGTAAAACCACAAAAAAAAAAAAAAAGCAACTCCCCAAATTTTAAACGTTTGATAAATACCTAATGCAAGTAATAATACCATACGAAGTGATATAGCAATTACTTTGAATACCTATTTACCTCTTACTAATCATGAACCATTCTGATCCCAGATTCCAGGTTCTGCTGATAGGAGTGCTCCTTGTGCAATCTTCGTCGAATTCTCGATATAGCTAGTTTTTCTTACCTTAGAAACAGCCCCTTCCTTTGCTAAAAGCATATCTAAAGCCATTCGGGTTGTAATTAACATACTAATAGCAAGCATCTCTTCATTAATACTAGCTAATGCACATGCTGTTTTATTCTCTAAACGATTTATTAAAGTAGACAGCTTTCTAATCTTCATGTCATTTAAAGCAATTCTTATAGGAGGAATCATTACAGAGAAAAATCCAAAATCTTTTGCCCTATATTATCAAACGTCATTCTACTAAGGTGCGCATCTTTCAAATTATTGCTAAATAACAGGTAACTGCCTGACCTATGGGGAGTGTAGAATAAGCTGTTTTATTACATATGTGGTAAATGCCTTTAAACATAGGATGAGCGCCTAAAAAAATGCTATTTATATCATAATAAAATTAACTATTTTCCAAAACACACAAAGAGAGAGTAGGAGGGTGGGCCACCGTACATCCCTCCAGGAAACTGAAACCCACCACATAGATAAGTACGGGAGCATCAATTTCACAAATCTCTCTATCTAGTTGCCTAACTGTTGTAGGAACAGACAGGAAACCAAAAGCTTTTCGAACTTATGCTGTGTTTACAAAGAAAGTCATCCTCTATGGAAGAGGAAACCTCGCACACATAATAGTGTCATGTTTCATCATCAGTATCCTCTCTCCACCACGGTAGGTAAATACCACAAGGGTGGACTCAACCTCCTCGAAGTCTTAAATGGAAGGAGGGAGTTCTTGCATAAGACTAACTGGATAAAGACGGGATCTAGATTTTATTAAAAATACCTTGGTGTTGCCAGGTTATTACCTTTATTCAGAGGTGCACCAGGTATCTCTAAAAACAATCTTGAACGGGTATAGTGAGGACAATGGCTCAGACTGTTCCTCATCTGCCAACATGTTTCTGCTCAATGATAAAAACCAAAAAGGTCTAGGGCATTCTTCAGGGCTAAAGGATCCCTTCTAAAATATATGTGACTTCTAACAGTCTCTGGAATGAAAAATTTGATTGAAGGTGTAAACTACCTTTAAACCCAGGAGATTCCTACCTTTTTCAGATTCTACTGTTCAATAGACACCTAGATCAGATAAGTGTATAAAAATCAGCAATTTTCTTTCTTTGAAACAGAACACGAGTGAATAAAGGATATTTGCTATCACATGCGTATTTAAACTATATATACAATTGAAATTATGGGCATGCAAGTACAATTTCACAACACACCACAACAAACAATAAAATGTGAAAGAGACATAGCATGGCAATCATCACGAGTACACATGCAACAATTTAGGTGTATTTATTTACATTTATTGTTAAAACCTCAAAACAATATTTAAGCAAAATGTTACTATTCCTTACCCTAAACTTTAGGGGATACCAGCTTTTCGGTCTCAAAGGGGGTGGTGTCCTTTATAGGCACACACTGATGTATAAGGTAAGAATTTTAGTTGAATTGAAATACCAATATACTCATGTGTGTAAAGTTATCAGGAGGAGGGCAATAAGAATTCGCATAGAGATACTTTGGGGGATATTCTCAAGGAATGGCGCTAATCATCGCTAACCTCGGTTAGCGATAATTTTCTTAACGTCGTGTACTGCGGGAAACTATCACCGTGTTAGCGGCATATTCTCAACACGCCGCTAACAGGCGATAGTTTCCCTACACCGGGTAAAATGTCAGCGATAAAATTAGTGGGACGACGTTAAAAATCCTGACGCTAATGTGAAAAAAGTGGCGATGTGCCAATTAGCGATCAGAAACTGATCGTTAATTAGCGCCAGGCTTGTATTTTTCCCGTTAGGCGGGAAAAATCACTATAAAAGGCCCGCTAAGCAGCCCAAACACAAAAAAAAAAAAAAGCAGAAACATTTGAGACGAACCATGGAGGAAGCTGGACCCAGCACAGAGGCCAACAACAACCTCACAAACACCCAGGAGGACCAGCCAGAGACCCAGGGGAAGGGCAAGGAGAAGAGGAAGATGCGGTTCAGTCAGCAGGAAAACCAGGTCCTGATTGCCGAGGTGACAGAACACCAACATCAACTTTTTGTCACCTCCACTGTGACATTGGCAACCAAAAATGCAATATGGCAGTCCATCATGGACAAGGTGAATGCTGTCGGAGAGGTGAGGAGGACAGTGGATGACTGCAAGAAGCGCTGGCATGATGTTAAGCGCAAGACCAAGCTGAAACTTGCAGCCAACCTGAAAGCAGCAATGCAGACTGGAGGTGGGAGTCCAGCACCACAGGAGGAGCTGGATGTGTTGGAGGAACAGGTGTCCCAAGTCATCAGCGAGGAGACGGTGGTTGGAGTTCCTGGACAGGATACTGCTCAACACGACCAGACACAACAGCAACAGGGTGATTACCAACCATGGACTGGGGGGACAGGGGGAGATGGGCACAATGACACTCATGCACAATTAAATATATTGCAGTGCACACCCACAATGACTGCGGATCATGTCCCGGATCCCCTTGGCCCTTGTGGCATAGACACATATCACCCTACTCAACCAATACATTGCAAGACACATATTGGTGGGCTCACAGACCTGGAAATGTGAACAGAAAAGTCAAACAAATATAGTCCAAGTATCATCTCAGACCACAAAATAAGGGCTATGTGAAAGAGCAAAGGCCCACATTGATTGGAGATGCGGCAGGCTGTCAAAATGGCCCCTTGCCTCAACACCACACATATGCATGTGCCCATATGTCGGAGTTGTGTGTAGGAATGTGCATGTGCATCAAGGGGGACACAACTGCACATACACAATCTTGCACACAACGCAGACACACGTGCACAATGCTGCATGTCTGCTGACATTGGTGGTGGCATGCCCACTCATGCAGATGATCAGTCACACACACAGTGCATCCTCATGTTTAGTATCAGAGAGATGCGGCCCTGTGCAGACGATTTGTATATGCGTGCTGTTGAAGCAAGGGGGCCATGTAGACATCCTGCCACATCTCCAGTAAATGTGTCCGCCTGCTTGTCCTTGAGATGCAGTCCTGTGTACACAGTGACGGCTCGCAGTGGGAGTGCTGCGGGGTGGTGGTGCGGGGCGGGGCAGGATGGGGGGTAGTATAGTTGAACACACGACGGGCTGGAGTTAGGCAAGCAAACAAATAATTCTAACTATTTACCTAGCGCTTGCTGCATCGCAAACTCGGCGATGCAGCAAGTGCAAGCTAAATAGTTTAATTCATTTATTTACTTACCTAACTCCAGCCCGTTGTGTGTCAAACTCCACTACCCCCCCATCCTGCCCCTCCCCCGCCCGCACCACCGCACCGCACCACCGCCCAGCAGCACTCCCACTGCGAGTCGTCACTGTGTACACAGGACTGCATCTCATGGACAAGCAGGCAGACACATTTACTGGAGATGTGGCAGGATGTCTACATGGCCCCCTTGCCTCGACAGCACGCATAGACAAATCGTCTGCACAGGGCCGCATCTCTCTGATACTAAACATGAGGATGCACTGTGTGTGTGACTGATCATGTGCACACACTCTGTTTCGGCGTGAGGAGGAACCCCACATCCGGCGTCCTGGCATCTTTAAAATAAAAAACAATCAGTTTTGTGAAATCGCTTTTTACAACATGATTTATCAATCATGTATGTCCCACTAAAGAATTGAATGTCAACATAACATAGTCCTGATGCCATTGCAGAATACATCCTAATACCATAAAGAAACTCTACTAAGTCTAAAAAATCACAGACCCCAAGAAAAACTGTGCTACATAATCCGTAGTTGAAACTTGGGCACCTTTGATAAAAATAGGATATCACCGTTGACATACTGTGGCCTTTTCCTGACGAAGGCACTCTCCAGTGCCGAAACGCGCGTAGAATACAAATACAACAATCAAATTGTAATTGTGCCACATTGTTCTTTCATGGACACAACAACTGGATATTAATAACTACGATCAATTCTGTTATCAAATTGCTGTTTTTAATAGAATTTAGATTGCATGAGATGCATGACTGCAGATATGAATGGAATAGTATGATTGAGTTATTTTTACTGCTCAACTGATTATCAATAAAATATTAATTTTGTACTTTCGTAAGAAAAATAGTAATTGTTGGTTCTTTCATTCAATATGTTTTCTAGCTTCTCATTTATATTGTAATATATGTGTTGTATAATTGTTGCCTTAAGTATTTACATTGACACTGTCTGTCCAGCCAGCAACAACAATAGAAACTCACGCAGCACTATACTCACAACGGGTAAGCCAACAGGAGTGCAGTAAGCAATGCATGCAAGACAAATCATGACTGACGGCATGCACACAAGACAAATCACAATAGACAAAGCTACCTGGATGCACATGTATACAGCATAGTGCAGCACACATTGAAACAGCAAGTAGGCCTTAGTAGCTAATGCGCCTAAAGGGGGCCCTCCTCACACATAACTAATCTCGCAACAAACACATGCACATGTGCAGTACACAGCAAAGGTGCGGGTCTGTGAGCCACACTAACAACGCAAGTGACAGTGCATGATGAATAGCATGCCTGCACCCCAAACATCTCAACATGGTGCAGGCCACGTCACTGAGGTGGCTGAGTGTGGACCACATCCTTAAAGGAGCAGGTCACACTCTGACACATCCTCGTGTACATACAACCCCTGACGTAAACAAGACATCTGCTGACAAACAATGCACAAGTGTCCCAACTCTGACCAAGACACATATTTACCCCAGCTTGCAACATCTCAGCATTGTAAATGCACAGAAGTGAAGGCTCACTGCCTGAAAGGGATAAGGGGTAGTAAAACCAAAGCTGCATGGGCAGCACACACATACAAATCGGAGCTCATTAACATTGACTACAATGTGGGACAAACTGCATCACTTTCACAACTGATCAGAGGACACAACTGGTGCCGCTTGTGTGTATAAACTGGCCGATCACATTTGTCATAGCTGTAAACTGTGAGATGACAATGTACAAGTACAACCTCATATTCATGATGTAGTAGAAAAAGTCAACATCCCGCAACAAATAGGCATCTCCTCCCAAACAGTCACAGTGTACATTGTCATGCAGTCTGCTTGTAAACTCATCCAATGCATGATCATACATGAAACACACAGTTAAACTGCATCTCCCCTTTACATTGCAGAGGGAGAAACATCACCTCCTGAACAGCAGCCTGTCCCACTCTTCACTGATGAAGAGGAGGAATTCGCCACCATCAACATGGACACCCTCCAACAGCTGCTAGACTCCATCAGCACCCCATCTCCAGGAGGAGGGCAACCCAGCTGCATCGTGCAAACCCCACCCCTGCACAAACCACACAGCAGCAAGCACCTACCACCACGGCTGTCTCCCAGGACCTCCAGGACCCACCCCTGGCATTCCAACGCCATGTGTTAGAGGTCCAGCAGCAGATGGCTCATCAGGTGCGGGTGGGGTTTGACAGCCTGGCGGCCAAACTTGATTCCGTACGTGGGTGTCTGAGTTCCATCTGGGACCACCTACAAAACATCATGGACATCCACAGTCCGCTCAATGCTCTCCAACACTCCATGGCTGACATCGCTGGAGTCATGACTCAGAGACAGGAACACCTGTCCAGTCAGAGTGGCTCCAGTGATGTCAGCCAGGAGTTGGGCCGCATACAGAGGATAATGGAGAACACGGAGCGGATGCAGGCGGAACAAATGGCTGCCACGGCTGCACACCAGCGAGATGTAGCTGGATTCTTCCATGCCCTGCAGATCATCATCACTGCATTGCTGCAGCAAGGTCTGGCGCAGATGAATGCTACTGCTGCTGCTTCTACATCCACATCTCCGCCCCCTGATGTGTCAGTGCCTCACATTGCTGCAGCCAATCTACCCACCCACATGTGAGGCACATGACACATCAGAGGATGAAGATGTGGATGATTCTGCCTTATTGCAAAGAAGGAAGCGGTAGCATTCATCTATGCCAAATGGCCAGTTTCTACTTGGTTCTGGGCTCAGCATCATGCCCCGGAATATCACCTTCCACTGTCCCCCGATACACTCTGTGACACTCACCTTGGACCTCGACATGGACTGCCATATTTTGTCTGGTTACCAATGACACAGCAATCAGACTGCTGGCTGAACTCTTCCTCATCCTTTGGACTTGTCAACCCTAAAGGACTCTGTCTGACCCTCCACTGGGCATCAATGTAATGTGGGGATTGTATGGCCAAGTACTGGTCCAGTCTCCAACTATGTCAACGGACATGTGAATAAATATTTTTAAGTCACACAGATGTCTGTTGTCCATGACCAATCCAGTATAGCAGTCTGTTAAAATGTAGGAGCAGTGATTCCACCAAAAGGTACACCCAGGAAAATAATACAAATGTACATGTTTTACAGATAGGCAGTGAGATGACCGGGTATGTGTGAACCAGCTGTGCCCCCATTGCTCCAATACAACAATCTAGCAATATCCCAACTTAGCCCCACATCCATGAAGGAAATAGGAATGTGTGTAAAAAAGTCAAAGTCTGTTGCAGGCCACAAGTAGTGTCCCCTTTACAATTGCAAAAAGAATATCTCTTGGCATATCTACTCACACTCTACAGGGTGGACGAAGCCTGTTGTGATGGTGCACATTGCAAGTCACATCCCAAGATGGTGCACACCATATACACATTGATGAAGATACGTAAGGGCACATGTCTACCAGCCACAAATTGAACCACAATGTCTGCCTCAGTGAAGTAGAGTTGGCAATAGGGACTCACCCCAAAGTGTAAGGCGTCAGTCAGCCCCTTCCTGTGGACGAACAATGCTTACTGACTTTGGAACCCTCACATGCTGTGACCACTGTGAGCGGCTAGGACAATGTGACAAGGGATGGGTGGTGCACTGCACTGAGCATATATTCAGAAGCAGTGCCACCATTTCAAGGGTGGCATCACTATGAGCCAATGCCAAAAGGTAACAGCTGGGAGAAGTGGCCATGACACTGGCACTACAGGGAGCAATGCAACATTTCACCTCTTGTGTGTAGCTGAACTGTGTGCATGCACAAAAACGTTAAAGGTGACAAAATCATGAATTTCCAACTTTAGTGATTCACAAAAGGCATTTAGGCGAAGTGAAGTCAGTACATCTAACTGTAGTACTCCTAAATGCCAGTTGTGAATACCGGAAAACGTAAACGCATGACTTACTCTCAGATGACTCATGTGAATCAGGCCCACTGTTCTGCCATATGCAGTTCACAATGGACCCACAGAAAGACTACTACTTGTATGGCCTGGAGGTTCAGCCTCCATGCACAGGAACATATAATTCAAATGAATCTGACACACTTGCACTACGCAGCAAGTGTGCCAAGGTCTGTGCAATGTAGATGGACTCAGCACCAGGAGCATGTGAGATGCAGGGCTATGACCCAATCTGTGGTACCCGGCACATACATCCATCTCCATGATGGATAAAAGTAGCTACTACAATATCCTCTCAATGCCATGTCCCTACGTTGTGTTGTAAATGGGCAACAATGTGCTGTCCAACTCCGTGAGTCACACTTAAGATGTATAACTTCACAAACGACTGCCCCTATACTAGGCCGTAAATCCTACTTGTCACCCTGTTATCCATGCAAGTTTACTGTGCTCACATCTAAGGTATCCTGACACAATCCATCCTGCTAAGTAACATGTCATGACCACACTTACACATTCAACGGAGTGTCCAGTGATGATATGAGATGCATACAAGGTGAAAAGCCACACTCCACCACATCACCCCTGACATAAGTGCAAGCAGTATTCAAAACTAGTAACCATTTATTATAAAATTACAAAATGTATCTTTCCTAAACTACCAATAATCATAACTACTACTAATCTAAACTAAACTAACTAGAATAAAGTGAAAAAATACCTGAACTATCTACCCTAACTAATCCTAAACACGCAACAACAAATCTAATACATCAATCCCCCTCCCACCCTTAAGGCAAATCATGAGACAGGACAAAGACATCTAAGCTATACACAAACTAACTACACACTTAACCTACACAAAGATATATTTTTTTGTATATTTTTTTAAACAACAAAGACATCAACCCCCCACCCAAAGGAAATGGAAACTTATCCCCAAATACTATATAATAATATTAATCTAAAACTACCTTAAAATCTAACACTACCTATGCCTACACTAAAACTACGCTACCTAACACTCAACATACTTACCTAACACTATCTAAAACACTAGATTAAACATTGGGGGAAGGGAGAAGAGGGGGATTTGGCTCTACATGGGCAGGCATCATGGTAGTCCCAGGGCTTTCTTAATGTCCTCCATGAGCCTGGTCTGCTCAGACAGCTCCCTCCTAATCTTTGCCAGCATTACATTGTTGTCCATCAGAGTCCTCCTGTCCCGCAAAGTGAAAGTCACAACCTGATTGGCAGGTGCAGGTGGCATTGTCCCCTGTGTGTGTGAGGTTGTAGGGGGACGGGACACTGCCTGTCTACGCTGGGACCCACCACTGATGCCAGAGAGTCCTGAGATGGCCTCTGTGCCACTGCTTCTACCACGTGTTGCTACCTCGGGCACCGACTTCCAAGTGCCTGCTTCCCGGTCTTCCTGGTACCTCCGTTCCATGTTGGGGTACCCTTTTGCGACCTTCCTTATGTGGAGGTACCGGTCCTTCCTCACCTGGAAGGCGTTCGACTCCTCTGGCGTCATGTTGTCTGTACAAAATGAACAATGGGAAATTGTGAGTCCTTTGGACTATGTCAATGTTCTCCATTCAAATCTGGCATACAAGATCACTTAAAAATGGGAGCCTACACTCTGGCTTAACTATGTGTATTCAGAGAGTGACCTGCACAACAAAATGTTGAATCCAGGATCAGTGACTACATGCTGGGGAGACTGACATGCCAGTGCATGGCACGGGACATGTACAGTCACAACCAAATGAGACTGTCAGTGTCAAATGATGTTGCTGTGACATACCCTGACTGAGGGTGACATGTACAAGGAATCGGAGGAGGGAGGCATTATCCCTCCGTGTGTAGCACCACCCTCATCCTCTCCTGCAACACAGCGCAGCATCATATGTACGATGCTCATGTGCAGCCCTGTGTGTCCCCCAGCAACTGTGTGCAGTGCATCAAGTCTGCGGAAACACAGGCACTCTTGTACAAGAGTGCAAAGGTGTCTGTGTGCAGGGGGGCTTGTTAATGTGTAGGAAGGTTACCCTACCGGCACAGGAGCAATACTGGGACAGCCCTACTCACACTTCCATCTGTGCTGCATCATGCAGCACACATGGAAACACGTCAGGTGGCTGAACACTGACTTGTACATGGGGCGCTGGGCCTCTCTCCACCACTACTTCACAATAGGTGACGCGTTGCTGCCCAGAGGGGGAAACATCGTTTCATATGAATTGTCAATCATGCATGTCTTGGATACACTATTGGCACTCCATAGTAAATTTCACTACGCAGTCCTTCACAACGCAAACTGTTACAAGGCATTCCCCATTGTAACATCAACCTGGAGTCATAATGGTTATTGTGTTATAATGGGCAATGCATTCTCACAGATAGCGTTGTAGAGGCCTGCATTGTAAAATATATGGCACGGCAATAAATGCAGGACTAAAGCATGCGCGGTAAATGCATGCGGAGTAATGTCACCAAATTGTACAGAGGGGCTCATTCACCTGAGCCAGAGTCGACTAGGGAATTACCCCAAGGAGGAAGCATGACAACACCATTGCAGTGGCCAAACATGCCTATGTGATTCTTTGGGCCATCTTTGCTAGGTGTTTGTGGACCCTGCCATTGATATGCTTGGCTCAGAACTACGCACTGCTACTTCTGTGAAGCTGGTATGCAGCATACCTGCGAAATTACTTTGCCGACCTATGTCTGAGCACGCACGGCCTGAAAACCACAGCCTCCTTGTGCATGATCGGGCACACTTGCACAGTCATCTCAGTCAAGGATGAACATGCATTCCATGCCTGCTGATACTCATCAGCTACACCACTTACATGTCTCCTATCCTATCAGTGCGCTCTGTCATCCACATGCATGTGCTGTAGTGACAGAACCCATAGACCTAATTTACATGTGTATCACTGACTGGGGATGTGCAAAGTTACAACTGGAAGACAAATGCACAGCTCCACCTTAACCTACTGATTCATACACACTTATGACTTCAACAAAACTTCATCACACTGTAGGCAAGGTACATGTGATACACACCCATACTGCATACTACGCCGTCGCTTGTTTTAGTGAGCCATTCATGACACCACACTATGCCAATATATGATGTCCGTACTCACCAGTGGCGTGTGGGTCCTTGAACTTGTCGATGTCCCCCTGCGTGATGAGAGGTCGTCCAGCTGTGAGACATAAAACCCAATATGTGTTGGTATCAGAAGTGAAATGACCCGTCATATTCATCATACATATCATCACCATTACAGACAATGCTCCGTAACTGTACTGTTGCGTAACATGTTTGCTAAATGATTGGGTCTACTTTGCCTGCCATTCACACAAGATCTGTGAATGCTGAGTCGGGCCAAACAAGACGACAATGCTAGCAGACTTGCGCATTCTAGTTGTGTGACACATTCACAAGGCCCCATTTCTACACGCAACATGATGTTATACATGCTCTGTGTACAATTGCATCGCTGCCGATCGCACAAGGCTGTTTCACAGGTGTTGGTGGTGTATGACACTCTGGAGATGTCCTATTACCTTTGAGCTATTGTACATGTTTCAAACATTGTCACACAGAGCCTATGTACAACGGAAGCGTAGCAAACGTACCAATATTCATGTGCACAGCATTTGTACACTTCCTTTTGTGCAGCACACAGGTCCCAGAAACAATGCCTTGGATTTTTCATGTACAGTCACCCTTCCTGTGAAAAACAATCTTTGTCCTGCACGCAGTATTGCACAATGGTGCCAGCCTTGGCACAACAGTGCTAAGTGTTGCACCAGCGCAGTGGATAACACCAACCTGCACCCTATGCTTGTCAATATGATGCAGCGTTGTGTTTCTGATGTGCCAACGTTAGGCGTGAACGCATGACGTCTCCCGCCTCACTCTGCCACATTTTTGCACTTGGACACCAGTGTGTCACACATGTAAATTCTGGCTTTACATTACAGTGTTCATAATTAAATTTGGAGTTTAAACTTACCACACTGTAGGCCAACGATGACTCCCAGGTGGTCCAGCAGGTCACCCTCACGGGCCAGGCAATCATGCCAGCGGTGCTTCCATTGGCGCTCAGTCTGGTCCACCCCAAAGACACTCTGCATCGGCGCCCGCACATGCTCCCACCTGACCTTCCGCACCTTGACGTCATTTCCAGAGAGGATACGGCCTCCCATCTCCACCATCCGGGGCAGGTAAAAATGTATCAACCAGAAGAAGCCCCCCAATGCCCCCTTGGACATCCTGCCCTCCCTGCCCACACCCACCATCTCCCTGCACACACCTAAACCCACTGCCACAAATCAAAACCCAATATAACAGACCCAACAACTACAAAGTAAGTGAACTACCCCAAGACAAACACCCGACAAGATTGAGGACAAGAGACAATAAAACACGTAAATAAAAGTACACCACACTTCACAGGGACACTATCGACAGGACACAGGACACAGCAACACTCTCCAAATCACCAAACTGCAGCACACACCACCAAACACCTCCAGTACTCTCCACAATCACCAGCAATGTGCTCAAAAGAGAAAGTGAAAATGCACAGCACTCCTCCAGTAAACAGGAAGCATGCAGACATCACTTCCTGTGTGTTTGCGGCCCGTTTTTTGACATAGTGATGAAAATCTGCACGCAAAAAGGCTTTGGGGTAACATTTTGTATAGTTCAATGTGTTTAGCGATGTATTTTCCATCGCTAGTATGAAAAATACATCGAATTTTCGGAAATGCGGGCAGTTTTGCACGCTAAGTGCAAGTTCTTACACAGATGAACAGTCTTAGATGAAATTTCATTTCTTGTCCCAAAGAACACCATGGAAAGCTATATTTGACCCCAAATGACAACCAAATGTACATATTTGTCCCCAAATGACACCCTAAATTTCATATGCGAACCCATATGACACCCTAAATTTCATAATTGACCCCAAACGACACCCTAAATTTCATAATTGACCCCAAACGACACCCTAAATTTCATAATTGACCCCAAATGACACCCTAAATTTCATATGTGACCCCAGATGACACCCTTAATTTCATAATTGAGCCCAAATGACACCCTTAAGCTCATAATTGACCCCCAAATGACACCCTTAATTTCATAATTGACCCCAAATGACACCCTTAATTTAATATTTGTCCCCAAATGACATCCTTAATTTCATAATTGACCCCAAATGACACCCTTAATTTCATAATTGACCCCAAATGACACCCTTAATTTCATATTTGTCCCCAAATGACACCCTTAATTTCATATGTGACCCCAGATGACACCCTAAATTTCATAATTGACCCAAAATGACACCCTAAATTTCATATGTGACCCCAAATGGCACCCTTAATTTCATAATTGACCCCATATGACACCCTTAATTTCATATTTGTCCCCAAATGACACTCTTAATTTCATAATTGACCCCAAATGACACCCTAAATTTTATATTTGTCCCCAAATGACACCCTGATAGTCATAGTTTACCACTATTGACACCCTATATGTAATTTTTATCCACATATGACACGCTGAACAGTAGAATTTCGTACCACATTTGACACCCTAACATGTCTAGTTTAGAACAAATGTCACCCTAAACAGCATCTCTGTTCAGAGGTGGCATATCCGCCATCATTTTAAAATTGTGATATTGTTACCACTTAATGTTACACTTACACTTGTCAGAGTGATGTACTCATGCGGAGCAGAAAAATGCACACAGGGTATGTGTGTAGTGTTTTTTGTTTACATATACTGTGCTTGGGGTCATTTTGAACTGATATATGATTGCTAAGGACAGTCACGATGTGACGTGCTCAGGTGAAGAAATTGTTTATGATTCTGTTCCTTCGGGCTGTTCCTGCTGCAAAAGCTGTGGGGTATGCTCCACCTGCCTCATCTTCCTCATCATCCTGAGCATCGTCCGGTGCATCTGGCACTTGGATCCATGGGGCATTGGTGCGTACACATATATTGTGCAATACACAACATGCTATGATAATCTTGCACACTATTTCTGGGCTGTACAACAGTCTTCCACCTGTGATGTCAAGGCACCGGAAACGTGACTTTAGCACGCCAAATGTGAGCACCACAATACCCTGGTGCGTCCAAGGGCCAAATTATACTGCCTCTGGGCCTGGGTGTTGGTGGCTCGGAGGGGTGTCATCATCCATGGGGTGAGTGTATATCCTTGGTCACCTGTAACATGTAATGGAGAGATATGTCCATTAGGAATTATGCATGATGTGTGGGCAGTGTTAATAGTTTTTTGGTGTGTGATTGGTGCTACTTTGGGATTAATGTTTGCCATGTGTAGCTTCTGACAAAATGACCAGCATCAATGCGAATTACATTGCCTCACAGCTGCTCGTCCCTCCCCCGAGCCTATTTACTTGTGTGCGCTGCGCGGTTGCATCACTAGCACTCCAACAGCGCACCAATGTCAGGCCTGTCTGCACATGTCCGCAAGCCTGACACCTACACCAGCAGGGTCCCTGGCTCTCCTAACATCTAGCGCTACCACTCATCCGCACTCCTCGCAGTCAACGCCAGGAGAATGTTTAGATGCCAATGGGCCACACCAGACACGGCTCACATTCTGTTCAGCTGCTGCCGCTGCCACTAGACCCTCCCCACCGCCCAACACCTGCAGTTTGCGATCCAGACCTGCCACAAAGCAACAGTCAGCGGCACCCTCACCTGCAGGGCCCACAGAGTGCGGGAACGCTTCACAATCACCATCAACATCATCACACGCCACGTCATCTACTCCATGGACTACGTACTCATCCATGAGCGGAGCCTCCACCTCACATACCACAAGAACTCCAAATCCATTACCCTCTGGCAGATGCTTGCTAACATCGAACTGAGCCAACTCTTCTCAACACTGAGCCACAAGGCAGGGCACAACTTTAACCCATCTTCACATGTGGAAACTGCGTCCACTTCATCAACACCACTCAATGCCCATGGTGTGACCCGCACAGCGTACACTTCCTAGTTGTGATACCCCATGACACCCAAACCCACAGCCAGCTCCACACAGAGTTACTGGAGCAGAGTCACCGAGGATCTGGTACACTCCACCATCAACAGCAACACCCGCACAGCTGCAGGCAATGCCAACAGCCCTGGCCGGAATTTCCACACATGTATCTCCAACTGCGCATACACACTTGCCCCAATATGCAACTCCAACATACAGCGTGCAATGAATGCCACCTCGGTCACCAACAACATCCAAGATGACAGATCCATCTGCAGACCCCTGGAGTAGAACTGGAGCTACATGAAGGGAACCATTGGACATCACCACCTACAAGGACACCTAGCTCATACTCTCCCTCAACAAGGCACCCACACACACCAGACTGGGGTTCCAGGGAGGATTGCAGCAAGTTGCAACATGGATGTTCAACAGCTGGGGGGTGCTTTACAAAGAGGAGACATTAGTCCTCATCCTCGTGACCACCCCATCAGCATGTGGCAACACCTGGTGGGCCACCGCCTTCGGCAACCCCCGACAACTCTAGGTACCTAGGCATCATACTCGAGGCCTCCCTCTCCATGTAAAAACAGGTCTACGCTGTGGCCTGCAGCTGCTTCGACAGCCTCTGCATCCTCCATGCTACCTTCACATGGTTCCCACCCCCGTCAGGTAGGACAGTCACCAACGCTGTCATTGCCATCAGGCTGGACAACAGAAATGCACTATATGCCCACATGGACATGTCTGTGCTCTGCACACTCAAGGCTGTCCAACACACCACCGCCACACTCGGCCTTGTGTACATTCTTTCTTCGTAGGTCGAGTACCTCCATCGCACATACTTGGTTCCCACCTCTCCCCACATTTGCAATTGTGTGGCAGAGGGGATATGCCTTCGGGATGGTTTGTCTACATGGCGGGCTCCAGCTACCACAGTTACTTGTGTTGTCGTGTCTGGTAGGTAGGCATGTTGATTGGCATGTTGTATGTGAGTTTGGAACATGTCCATTCTCACAGTTGTGAGTTCCAGGATTGTGAAGTTGAGGTTTGTGGTGTTTTCAGTTAGTACTTACCAATGAGCAGTGCATTTCCATATGTTCCATCCTGAAAGCGCTGGTTGATGATGGACTGGCGGAAGATGTAGGAATCATGCACACTGCCGGGGAACTTGGCTACGCCATTGGTGAACAGGCCCAGGTGGTCCACTGTTGCCTGCACATTGATGGAATGTGTGTGCTTTCTGTAGCGGTATATATGTGCAGTGTCGGCAGGAGGCACAAGTAGGACATGTGTGCAGTCAATTGCCCCCAACACATGCGGGAAGCCAGCTATGGCGTAGAACCCTTGCTTGGTCTCCAGCTGTTCCTGTGCAGTGTTGGGGAAGTGAAGGTGCTGGGGTATCAGGCTGATGGTGCCATTCAAGACAGTTGTGAGGAACTTTGATAGGGCTGGCTGTGAGACTCCTCCGACTCTGGCAGTTGTTGGTTGGAAGGTACCAGAGGCCAACATGTGCAGCACAGCCAGCAGCTTTGTTTGCGGAGGGATGTTGGTTATCCGCTGTGTTGGTGCCGTCAGCCTGTGGGCTATCTGGGTCAGGATGCGGTGGATGGATTTCCTTTTGAGCCTGTAGTGGGCAATGACATCCTCTGGTGTTAGGTCTGTGAGGCTGAGGCATCGGCGATGGACCCGCTGTCTTATTCGGCGCAGCCTCGGTGGTGGTCCTGGGGGAGGTGGCAGTGGCAGTGGTTGTTGTGACCTTCTTGGTGCTCCAAGCTGCATGATTAGTACCTCCATGGCATCATTGGGTCTTCAGATGAGGCTCTGGGCTGGTCTCCCTTATATACTGTTATTTATCACCATTGTTAAGACCTCCTTTTTTCTGGTCTTAAGTTCCAGCAGCTAATGGGCCTTAGTGTGTGGTTTTTTTATCGCATCGTCGGTCCGGGCGATCATTGAGAATATTGCGAAGTGGGGTTAGCATGCGTTTTAACACGGGAACGCCTACATTGCATATGATTAGCGTTAGTTGTCGCTAACATCGTTGGCGATGTTATTAGCGGCCGCTATCACCAGCAAGCTGTCGCTAACGGCTGTTAGCGACAGCTTGTGAATACGGTGATAAAAATATTGCCGCATTAGCGGCAGAAAAGTGCTGCTAACACGGCGATATCGCCTTGAGAATATGCCTCTTTGTGTACTGTATCTGACCTAACTGGGTCAGGATGCGGTGGATGGATTTCCTTTTGAGCCTGTAGTGGGCAATGACATCCTCTGGCATTAGGTCTGTGAGGCTGAGGCTGAGGCGATGGACCCGCTGTCTTATTCGGCGCAGCCTCGGTGGTGGTCTTGGGGGAGGTGGCAGTGGCAGTGGTTGTTGTGACCTTCTTGGTGCTCCAAGCTGCATGATTAGTACCTCCATGGCATCAGTGGGTCTTCAGATGAGGCTCTGGGCTGGTCTCCCTTATATACTGTTATTTATCACCATTGTTAAGACCTCCTTTTTTCTGGTCTTAAGTTCCAGCAGCTAATGGGCCTTAGTGTGTGTTTTTTTATCGCATCGTCGGTCCAGGCGATCGTTGAGAATATCGCGAAGTGGGGTTAGCATGCGTTTTAACATGGGAACGCCTACATTGCATATGATTAGCGTTAGTTGTCGCTAACATCGTTGGCGATGTTATTAGCGGCCGCTATCACCAGCAAGCTGTCGCAAACGGCTGTTAGCGACAGCTTGTGAATACGGTGATAAAAATATTGCCGCTTTAGCGGCAGAAAAGTGCTGCTAACACGGCGATATCGCCTTGAGAATATGCCTCTTTGTGTACTGTATCTGACCTAACACCAGACGAATCTTGATCCTTGCATCTCTTATTACGTTGGAAGACTCAAGAATTTGTGAAAGTGGCGTGCAATAGAACTGAAATATAATCTGTCATTAAAAGTATTGGCACAACTGGGTATACCGCACACATTTAAAAGTAGGCTCTGAGAGAAAAAGAACTGAATTTGTGATAATAGTTATTGCTTTCTCCATCAGCCATAAGGAGTCACCACGTGCTGTTCAGTGGTGATTCCTATTATTTGCGGTACTCCCTCCGGAAGGAAGCGGACAGCTGCTTATGGGCCGTAAGTGTGGCAACCAAGGCGCTGTATGTCGCCATCATTCAATCACAGTAAAAACATAGGGACATGTAATGGCATGCACGTTCATAGAGGGATGTTAAGATGAACCTAGGTGCCGGTTGTTTCTAGTATAATCTCTCGTAACTTCACTCACTTTGATATGAGGAAAAAGATATGCAGGAGGGGTGGAAATATGGCCCCACTCCTGCAAGTAGCTGCCGTCATTTTTTGTACCACACAGGCAGCCATGCAGTGAAATATAGAATAGCAAGTCCTGTACACAAACGAGGTATCGGTAAAATATCACTAATAGTCGCACATTCAACCATGTACTGGATTCCTTTGTGGAACAAACGTTTTTACGTTGTGCCCCCCTAGTCCCATTTCTTGTAACACACATGCAGCCATTGAGCGATATATTGGGTAACGAGTCCTCAACTACATGGAGATATTGGTAAAATCACTCACGCAGTGGTGTGCTGTGAAATTGCATTTGCATGCCCACAATTTCAGTTGTGTATATAGCTTATATACGCTGAATGACAGTTTCTTTTTGCAACTCAGATTCTGAAATGCACATTGCATTAAATATATGAATTCTCCCTTTGTCTAAATTTACAATCATTTCTTCAGCTAGTTTCTCAAATTTCTCAAATGCATGACACTCATACTTACCTGCTTCTAAAATCAAAAATATAATTTATGAGATGTTAACTGTGGAAGTGTATTATTTAAATTGCATGCACCCACAGAAATGCAATTCAATTTCATCTCTGCTTAATCTTTACCTTCAGTAGAACTCGCTGCACTGAATGCAGGCTCAAGGTAGACCACAACCAGAGCTAATATAATGTCTTTCTGTGCCCTTTGCATTCTATCCTCACTACAGGGCTGAGATCTTGCATTCAATATTTCCCCTGTCACTTCATCCTCATCACCCGACTCATTCTGCTTTACACCTTCACATTTTTCTTT
Source organism: Calotriton arnoldi (assembly GCA_963921515.1). Taxonomy (NCBI): domain Eukaryota; kingdom Metazoa; phylum Chordata; class Amphibia; order Caudata; family Salamandridae; genus Calotriton; species Calotriton arnoldi. The sequence continues at coordinate 919,964 of CAWUFW010006503.1, read as the reverse complement.
CACCTGGTTTGTGGTGTCAAAGTCAGATACACAAGGGAAAGCTTTCACATTCTCTAACACCTCTCTACGCCATGCCTGTTTTTGCTGCCACAATGAAGTATCCATCCAATCCAATCCTGAATAGCTTTGCTAACATGCCCCTTCATTCATCTCTGGTTTGCTTCCTTATTTGCTCAGGTGTACCATATATTTAATGCTTAAAACTGTGCCGGCCTTCGCTGGGGTTACATACCAAACAAACAACGTCTCAACGTCTCAGAAAAACATATATTTTTTAATCAAATCAACCATTCTCCTGGAACTGTACATTTGTATCACTCTCTGTGGCCTTATTCCACTGCTTCAATCACAAACATGTGTACTACACAAACACATGAAGAGCTAGGCCTCTAGCAGTGAAAACCAGCAATAGTAGTGGCATCCATCGCCCCCAAGCTTCGCCGCACAATCATCTGCTCCATCGAGATCGGCACCTTCCCAACGACTGGAAACACGTTGAGATCAACCCCCTGCTAAAGAAGCCATTCACCGACCCGACAGACCTCATGAACTTCAGGCCCATCTCCCTCCTCCCCTTCCCAGTCAAGGTCATCGAGAAGGCCATCAACGCCCAACTCTCCGAGTTAATCAAAGACAACCACATCCTGGACATCTCCAAATCCGGCTTCAAAAACAACAACAGCACTGAGGCCGCACTCCTCGCCGCCACCGATGACATCCTCTCCCTCCTCGACCAAGGTGAAACCGCAGTCCTCATCATACTGGACCTCTCGGCCACCTTTCGATACCGTCTACCACCGCACCCTAATCACGTAACTCCACGAGGGCGGCATCCGCGACCAGGCCCTGGACTGGATCCACTCCTTCCTTACCGGCTGAACACAGCGAATCAGACTACCTCAGTTCCTTTCAAGACCTACAGAGATCAGCTGCAGAGTGTCCCAGGGCTCCTCCCCGAGCCCTACCCTCTTCAACGTATATATGGCCCCCCTCACAGCCATCGTCAGTAAACACGTACTCAACACCTTCTACTAAGCCGACGACACCCAGCTGATCCTCTCCCTCACCAATGAACCCACAGCCACCTAAATAAACTTTCACAGCGGATGAAGGCCGTTGCCACCTGGATGAAAGATAGCTGCCTCAAGCTCAACTCAGACAAGAGTGAAGTACTCATCCTGGGACTCGCCCCCTCAGCCTGAGATGACTCCTGGCAGCCCGCCGCACTGGGAACCCCCGACCCCAACGGCCTACACACATACCCTCTGCATCTTGCTGGACTCATTGCTCACAATGAACCGCTAGATCAATACCGTATCCTTGTTCTGCTTCCACACACTCTGCCTGCTTCAAAAGACATTCAGATGGATCCCCACAGAATCCAGAAAGGCGGACACCCACGCACACATCACCAGAAGACTGGACTACGGAAATGCACTCTACACCGGAGTCACCCAGAAACTGCTCAGGAATCTACAGAGAATTCAAAACGCTGCAGCCAGACTGGTCCTCAACATCCCCCGCCTCAGCCACATCACCGAAGACCTTCAACATCTCCACAGGAAGATCCTTCTCATACCTCGCTGCCCAGACCTGGAACACCCTGCCCCTCCACCTCAGGCAATCCTCGTTGCTGACGCAATTCAGGAAGGATCTCAAGACCTGGCTCTTCGACTGAACCTCCACGCCCAGACGGATCAGCACCTTCAGACCCTCATGGGTGAGTAGCCGCGCTAAACAAACCCCTGATTGAACTTACTCAGGACCTAAAATAGGTTACCATTTTGAACAAATAAATTAGTACCACTATTCCATTTCAAATTAGAAAACATTCGCACCTTAATGATTAAGGAAATCATAATCTCAAAACCTGATAACCTCACATGCCACTTCTTTAATCCATCACAGAATACACGACTGCTTGACTCTATACTTGACTCTTTGACTTGTGAATCTACCAAAACAAGGAAATAAACCAGCACATAAACTATATATAGAGTCAGAGGGAGACCGCTCTGCACCGCACTGCAGCACTTTAGAGACGGACCCTTGCCAGACCTGCACGGTGCACTTTCTTCTTGGCCCCTGGAGGTGGGCAGACGCTACAAAAACCCAGAGCTGGTCCCGCATCGTGGGACGTGCGCGGGGCATGCCCGGGGTGAAGACCGGGCCAAGACGGGCCCGTCTTAGCCCATCATAGGCCAGAAGAGGCTGGGCTGGGCCCACGCTTTTGGTTTTGTTTTGCGAGGTGCTGTGACTCACTGATAGATTTGTTCCATCAGCGTGGGTGAGTTCTTTCCATCACCTTGTTTCTCGCTCATCTCCATGCATGCTTTTTTTTAGTTCGGGACATTCTCTTTTCTGATTTAGACATTATTGCATAAACTATTGTGGTGGGACTGTCACTTACTGTCACTTACAACTAGTCTTACAACTAGTCTGAACGTGCTGCACAGTCCACTGTTTGACTACCCGTGACAAACGTTACAAGCTCGAGAATATATTATACTTATTGTCAAAAGTCTGAGACTGATAAAGGAACTCAAGTATAACTGCTGTTTTGTTCTGTATAACACCTGTTTTGCTCTGTTCTGTTTATATAGTGTTTGTTCGGTAAAATGGGCAAGAGGAAAGCTACAAACTCTCAGGCTAAAACACAGCCTAAGGGGGGGGCTTCGTTTGACTTTGTTGAATTACCTAACGGGGGCAATGGGGGTCATCAAACAGCAGATTATCTCTGTTGAAGAGGCCATGACCCGGAAAAAATAGGTCCCATATTAGGTCTAACCACAGATGAGGCTGCACAGGGTACATGCGCCCCTCCACTAGAAGCACACAGTAGTAAGTCAATCGCAAATGGTTGCATACTGAATGTGTCTGAGCACATTTCAGTAAGCGACCAGGAGAGCAATTCTCAACCACCTACAAAGCGCTCAAGAAACCTGGATACCCTCCCCAATACATCAGTGGAATTATTATCAGAGCCAAGGGCGATACCCCTAAACCTCGTAAAAAGACACTCAAAAGGGTTAAAACTCATCTCCACATTAGCTAGGTAACAAGGAAAAACCTATATCTAGTGTTTACTCCTGTACTCACAGCGATCTCTCTAAGCTAAATGCCAAATTGGACGCACTATATATTTATCTTAGAGATACTTTAACCAACCTAACTAGTAGAGTCGGAGCGTTGGAAGATTCATTAAATAGATGCTTGGATAATTGCCAGTTAAACACCACGAAACCGGCCACTATTCGAAACATCGGTCTGGATCATCCAGAAGGAAGTAGTCGGATACATACTCAATCCGTACGCACAGAACCCACTAATCAAATAAATTCTAGGGAGGCTTTTTGTAATAGGGACCAAAACACATGGACTGCTAAATCCTCTACTCTCTATCCCTCAATAACCTTAGCACCCACTAGGCCTTTATATACTTATATGTCTTCTGGTAACATCACTGCAGCAGCGGCTGAGAGTACAAATCCGGGAGCGTATTCTTTGGCCGACTCTGGTGCTAAGAGCTCGAATTTATCATTACCTTCGAATAGCCATGAGTCCGAAATGACCTACTTGGACCTACCTCCAGCTGTAACCCCGTTTACGGTAGTGCTAGCCAACGTGCCTAGGCTACCCTTTGGGGTGACGGAGTCATGGGACACTTTGAGAAATAAGTCCCTATTCTGGCTGGGATCAAAAACGGGTCTAACTGAGAAGCTTTTCACAGAATTCAAAATGGCCAGAAGAGTGAGCTGGATAGGTAGAGGACGTAAGAACCTTTATGGAGATTGCGTGGTATTGACCTTTAGAACCCCGCAGCTTGCACAAACGATACTGAGCAGAGCAGGCAATTACTCTATCTCAGTGCAGGGTATCAATCTAGTCCCCTTGGGATATTTTTACCAGCCTGCTAATAACAACTACATCAAAGCAGCTAGCGGGCCCCACAAAGCTAATCATGGTCCCTTATATAATATTCCAGTTCACAATCATTTTGACATGCTCCCAAACTTAGAGGAGGTTGATTGACCACCATCAGTAGGCACTAGGTCTGCCAAGATAAGACAAGAAACCCAGATCTCCACACAAGGAACACACTTAGGCATTCAGCCCCCAGAAACATCAAGTGCCTCAAACAACAATCAACATATCTTATCTAAACTGTCATCATCTATCTGTAGGGCTCCTGACACCCTAATTATGCCTGACGGCACTGAGGCAGACAACGATAATTTTGCACCTTCAGCCCCATTTGATGTTCTTACATTACCTTCCACTGGCGCCAAGATAGAGATGGATAAAGGACGCAAGAGGAAAGATCATTGTCATGTAATGTTTTGGAATGTTGCAGGTTTAAAAACTAAGGTGAATAACCAGGTATGGTCTGATTTTGTTGGGAAATTTGATATAGTTAGCCTCCAGGAAACTTGGGTGGAAGAGCCGATTTACATCAATGGCTACAAAACCTTTCATACGGCGGCAGTTACATCGTCCCACAGAAGATCAAAGGGGGTCTATGCACCTACGTTTCAAACTGTTTGAATATAAGCAAAATTGTATTGAAAGTCGCAGATAGGTATTTCCAACTTATTACCATTGATGCTGATAAATCACTCCGTTTTGCCCTATTGAATTTTTATAACAATGTTCCCCATGATTTGATTGAGGGGGTACTGAGAAGAATAAGTTATCATCTACAAAGCTTACAGGCCTCCACAACAAAGGATTTACTTATTATTTGGGGAGGGGACTTTAACTCCGCTTTATGCCAACGCGCTGAAAGGGGTGTCTGTGGTATTTCGATTGAAGAAGATATTAGTCTTTTACACTTCCCGCACACAATCTATGGGGATCTTTTAAATGAAATTATGTTCAATGCTGATCTAGGATTCGCCAACAATCTATGTTCTCCACCTATTTCTTTCAGCCCCACTTTTAACGGCCGCTGTACTTTTTCAACTATAGACTTCATTTTACTGTCAAGCAGACACTCCTTGTAGGAAGGTGGAATCTGACTATATGGTTGCCCCCACTTTTTTCCTGGTGTTTTGCTGGTTTATGACTTAGTTGGACTGGGACCCTGCTATTCAGGGCCCCAGTCTATCTGCTCTCTCTAAACGACATGGAGTGCACTCTAGGTGCACTAGTGATTGGATACTGTGGTGCCTTATGAGTCCCTAGTATATGGTACCTTAGGTGCCAAGGGCATAGGTACTTCACAGGCCTACCAGGGGCTGCAGCATGTATTATGCCACCCCTGGGAAGCAGTCTAAATCTGACACCACAGGCCTGCTACTGCAGCCTGGGTGAGGTGGTGCTAGCACCCCTCACTGAGATATAGGTTTCCTATATCTCTCCTGCACACACATATAAACCTATCAGTCACCCCTAAGGCAGGCCCTATCAATCCTGAGGGCAGGGTGCTTGGCTTCTATGTGAGGGGGTGCCTCTGCCTGAGCAGGGCCCCTCTGCAGCTCTCAGAGTCTATTCTCTGGTGCTGTTTGTGGATGCGGTTAAACCATATACTATTAAGTGCATTATATCCTCGCGGTAAATGCTAACTTTGGAATGGCTGCATCAAAACATGTCGTGTTTGGTGTCAAACACCTTGGAATACTACCCCCCGCCAATCTTGGCAGCGGGAGTAGCATTCCACCCTTCTAGAGGGATAAGACATGTACCTGCTGTGGAAACGCGGTAGAATCCTAAAGAGCCCTGGCATCACAAAATGGATGCCACCAGTCACAGACACTGGGCTGCCCTCCTGCTGATGACCGAAACTCGCAGTGGAGGAAGCCCAACAATAGGCATCCTGTCACAGGGAGGTGTAACCACCTCCCAGACAGGGTTTAGTGTATTGGGGCTGGGTGGGTGCACTCTTAGAGTGCTTTGAAGTCCTGCACTGGGGGAGCAGAAGGCTCCTCTGTGCATATGCCAGTTCAAACCGGCTCAGGGGCTACCTGCCCCTGCTCTGGCGCGAAACTGGACAAAGGGAAGTGGGTGTAGCCACCCCCTCCCTTGACCCTCCCATAGGTGGGGTCATAGAGCTAGTCCATCCCCTCTTTTCAGTATAAGAAGGGGAACCCTTGAACTTGCTAGTTAGATAACCCCTGGATGACGCTCTACAGAAGAATCCTGGCCCTTCGACGTTCCACTACCTTTGGAAGACAGAAGAATCTCCCTTGGAGTCAAGGAGTGACTCCCCTGCTTGGCAGGCACCAAAAACGACAACGATGGTCGCAAACTACGCCGCTCCCGCCGGAGTCCGAAGTCCCTGCAGCCCAAGAAGTGGATTTCCTGACTTCTCCAAGGCCATCGTGAGTCCCCAGCGAAGCTGAGGCAAGTGGACCCCACGAGTGACGAGGAACCGCGACCCCTGGGTACTGTGCACTATTGTCGAGTGCAACCCCTTCACAACATTCCACGAACTTGTGCTTTGGACCACGTGTGGTCCCGACCTCCAGCAGGAATCCCTCCGAAGATCAGAGGCCTACACCGTCCTGAGTGACCGTGGGCCCCTGTTGAGTGATTCCGCCCGAGGTGTCTTTGCGATCCCTTGCCAGCCGGCTCGTGGGTCCCCAGAAGACTTCTTAAAGAAACCAAAGAGCTCCCCTGGTTGCTCCAGGCCTGCCCTGACTTTCCCTCGCTGGGTGAGTCCCTCAGACCTTGCTGGTCTGTGCCATCGACTTTTCTTCATCTCCCCGAGACTTGCTGTTGCCAAGGCTTGTTGGCTCCAATCGAGTTGCCGACACCGCAGTAAGCTGCAGACTTCGTGGGACACACAGAATCCAGCTCCTGGTCGTCGTCGACGCCTCCTGGACCTCGTGGCTGAAGAGTCAAGGCACCCGCAACCGACCTGAATCAACCGACGACGGTGGGCATCCATCTTCCTTGCCCCGAGTCACTGCCAAGTGACTTTGAACACTGTCCCCTCTGCTTTCAGGTCATCCTTCTTCAGAATCCAGGCTTGGATTCCACCGGACACTTCTTCAGCTCCCGCAAGCAGCAAGTCTTCTTTGTTCGCCATTGAAAACGACGCCGCGACCCGACACCAAAGGACACCTATGCACCCGGCTTCCCTGGGTGAGGTAACTCCAGCACTACGGTGCTCCTGTGGGTGTGGGCCCTAGAACTACTTACCCTGTAAGTGACTTGCTTGTAGGTTCTCCCGAAGTCTCCTAGAACTCCTAATTTCCAACCGCGACTTGCCCCATTGAAGTTAACGGCGATCCTCGCCTGTGTATCCACACTGCACGCGTCCCCCGTGGGTCCTTTACTTACCTGCCTTGGGTGGTTTCGTGAGGCCCCAGCACTTCTGAAGGCCCTAGGCCTTGTCTCCTTGCAAGTCGTTGTTGCTAAGTCCCTTTTTTTAGTATATGGTCTGGTACGCCCCTAGGGCCCCAGCCATATTTTGTGCTTAACTTATTGTGAAACGTTGATTTGTGCATATGTTTGTCTTCTAATCTCATAAAGAGATTAGTAGAGAGTTATTTAGAAATAAATACATATATATTTGATATATATACCTGTGTGGTGTCTTTTCATTTGGTGATTCAAGAGATTATATGATAAAACAAGCTGCTTTACATTCCTTCAAGACTTAGCCTGAAGGCTGCTCTCCACAGCTACCACTAGGATAGCTTTCTTTAAAAGGTTGTCTTAAACCTATCTACCATAAGAGTCGATTTGCCCTGGTGCAAGGTGTCCACTTTAATTAGTGAACAGCATATACCAGGCCAACTTCTCACATTGGTGGGCAGCGTGTGGGATTCCAGCTTGCCATTGTTTTACCAGAAAATCTCTATTTGAATTACTAACTGAAAACCATTATAGGTACTCAAGGTACATATAAAGTCAAGCTTAGTATCAATAAGTTCTACTGAACTTAGAGCTGTGTGCCAAGGGATAGCACACCCTTTCCACAGCTCAAGCTAGGATCAGTAGGCCACAAACTAGTGTAGGTAGTACAACACTGCACAACACTAGAATGTCCTTAAAGGGTGGACCCAGTGGATCCACTCAGCCTCAGTATAAGGACATGGCTTTCTCTGACTTGAGAGCCATGTGTGTTGACAGACACCTGAGGCTAGGACAGAGTCCCTCAACACTACACCTGATAGATCTGCTGACAGCAGATGACCTTAGATTGGCTCTAGGAGCTAAAGGGTCTGAATCAGTGGGTGGGTCAGTCATAGTATCTGGGTCAGATGATGAAAATCAGAATGACCAAGACTCTGTGATTGAAGGGCCAGGCTTCAAGGGGCCTGAAAAGGACAGAGGAATTCTCCCTAAGAGAACTGACAGAGAGGAGGAGAGGCACAGATCCCCTTCCAGGGAATCTGACCACTCGTATCACTCTGGCAGAGAATTTGTCCAGCAGAGGAGCTCATACTTTTCCTTAAGAGAGACCTCCTCTGAGAGAAGGTGCAAACTGCTCCAGTATGAGGAAGCCAAAGTGGCCCTCAGAACCAAGCAGTTGGCACTGGATAGGGAAGCCCTGGAGATCCAGAGAGCTTCTAGAAAAGAGGGGTTAGAACCCCCTGGTGGCAGCAACAGTGTCCCTAGAGGCAGAGAATATATTCCTGACCATAGGAACCTGAGCAAGGTTGTTCCTCCCTACCAGAGTGGGGATGATATCCACAAGTGGATAACTGCTATGGAGAGGGCCTGTAGAGTACAGCAGGTCCCCCAAAAGCAGTGGGCAGCAATCTTGTGGCTCTCCTTTTCAGATAAAGGAAGAGACAAGCTCCTCACTGTTAGAGAGGAGGATGCTGATGATTATGAGGTCCTGAAGAGTGCACTGATAGATGGGTTTGGCTTAACCACTGAGCAGTACAGGTTGAAGTTCAGAGATACCCAGAAGGCACAGACTAAGGACTGGACAGACTTTGTAGATTGTGCATCCAAGGCTCTGGAGGGTTGGCTGGTTGGCAGTAGGGTTACTGATTTCAAAGGATTTTATAATCTAATGATGAGAGAACAGATCCTTAATAATTGTCAAAACCAGCTTTTACACCAGTACCTGGTGGACTCTGATCTGACCTCTCCCCAAGAATTGGGAAAGAAGGCAGACAAATGGGTCAGAACCAGAGTAAGGCCTAAGAATCAGGGTGGTGACCACAAGAAAGATTCTACCAAGTCCCAAGAGAAAGGTGGGGATAAATCTAAGGATAAGTCCACTACAGGGCCCCAAAAGTCCTCTTCTGGGGGTGGGTCCCAAACTCCTTCCTCTCCTGAAAAGAAACCCTATTGCCATGTCTGTAAAAAGCCTGGGCACTGGAAATCTGATCCCAGTTGTCCCAGGATTGGCAATAAAGAAAATGTTCCTCCAACAACTACTACCACCCCTCCTGGTACTACCAGTAGTAATCCTCCAGTTGGGAGTAGTGCACCCAAAAAGTTAGGTGCTTTTGCAAGAGGAACAGAGGTGGGCCCTAGTTCAGACAGGACCCCCTCAACAGACTCCTCAGATTCTGATGGTGGTATAGGATTTGCCACCTTTACCGTGGGTCCCACAGCATTGGGCAGGTACAGACTGGAGCCAATAATTAATGGTCAGAAAGCTGTGGCATTTAGGGACACAGGGGCTAGTGTCACCATGGTGGAAGGGAAACTAGTCCCCCCTCACCAGCTTTTACCTGAGTTTACATACCAGGTGACCAACATTGATGGTGTCAGAACAGAGCACCCCATGGCCATAGTCAATCTCAGCTGGGAGGGGGTCACAGGCCCAAAAAGAGTGGCAGTGTCCCCAACCTTACCTGTAGATTGCCTGATGGGCAATGTCTGGAAATTTCAGCCTGGGCTGAAATTGAACACCAAACCCATCTGAGGATGTTGGGTGTCCCTGTAAAGGTTAGTGGGGCTGTGATGGCCACAGCCCCAGCCCAAGATTTTGGAGAGATGGAGCCTGGAAGAATGGCCCACTCTCCCCAGAAGAGAGCACAAGGGTTGAAGAAAAGTCTTCTTCCCTCCAGACAGTAGGTAAGGGTCAGCCTCCTCAGGGAACTGACCCTACCCCTAGTGAAGGAACTGCCACAGAGGTAGTCAGGCCTGGCCTGGCCCCACCCCTGATGGCAGAGGACCCTTCCAAGGTGGTACCCAGTCTGGAGCAGGTAAACTGCCCCTCTCTACCCTGCCTCAGTCAGCCCAGGGCTGCAGAGGTCAGGGAGGTCAGTGGACCCCCAGGGCCCCCTGTCCAGAGGAACCCCCATCAGCAGATTAGGGGCACCCAGTCTAGTAGCCCTAGCCAGGTGAAAATTCCTCAACCCACTGAGGGATCCCCCATACCTTTATGTAGGGACCACCCCCAGAAGGACTCTGTTAGGCAAGGGCAAACCTGGAACCAAAAGGTTCCAAACATGCCATGTCCCTCCAGTGTTCCACCCAAAGGGACCCAACCCCCAGCTGTAGGCAGTCAAAGGTTGACCCTTAGAGCAAAGTGCAACTCAGTCATGGAAAGACAGGCATACATGGTGACCAGTGATCTGAGGAAGCTGAGGCCAACCTTCCTAGGGCCTCACTTCCCTACTCAGACACCCCACCAGCCTTGTACTTTACCAAAGCACACCAGAGGTAGTGATTCCCCATGGTGGAGACCCTCTCATACCCTTAGGGTGAGGGATTGCTTAGGGGACCATAAGACAGGGGGCAACCATGCTAGTGCAGGTGCTTCCTTATATGGCCACTTAATCAATAAAGGCTCAACTGGTCAAGGTTAGCCTTATCTCCTTTCGTTTGGGGGGGTTATGTAGGAAGGTGGAATCTGACTATATGGTTGCCCCCACTTTTTTCCTGGTGTTTTGCTGGTTTATGACTTAGTTGGACTGGGACCCTGCTATTCAGGGCCCCAGTCTATCTGCTCTCTCTAAACGACATGGAGTGCACTCTAGGTGCACTAGTGATTGGATACTGTGGTGCCTTATGAGTCCCTAGTATATGGTACCTTAGGTGCCAAGGGCATAGGTACTTCACAGGCCTACCAGGGGCTGCAGCATGTATTATGCCACCCCTGGGAAGCAGTCTAAATCTGACACCACAGGCCTGCTACTGCAGCCTGGGTGAGGTGGTGCCAGCACCCCTCACTGAGATATAGGTTTCCTATATCTCTCCTGCACACACATATAAACCTATCAGTCACCCCTAAGGCAGGCCCTATCAATCCTGAGGGCAGGGTGCTTGGCTTCTATGTGAGGGGGTGCCTCTGCCTGAGCAGGGCCCCTCTGCAGCTCTCAGAGTCTATTCTCTGGTGCTGTTTGTGGATGCGGTTAAACCATATACTATTAAGTGCATTATATCCTTGCGGTAAATGCTAACTTTGGAATGGCTGCATCAAAACATGTCGTGTTTGGTGTCAAACACCTTGGAATACTACCCCCCCCGCCAATCTTGGCGGCGGGGGTAGCATTCCACCCTTCTAGAGGGATAAGACATGTACCTGCTGTGGAAACGCGGTAGAATCCTAAAGAGCCCTGGCATCACAAAATGGATGCCACCAGTCACAGACACTGGGCTGCCCTCCTGCTGATGACCGAAACTCGCAGTGGAGGAAGCCCAACAATAGGCATCCTGTCACAGGGAGGTGTAACCACCTCCCAGACAGGGTTTAGTGTATTGGGGCTGGGTGGGTGCACTCTTAGAGTGCTTTGAAGTCCTGCACTGGGGGAGCAGAAGGCTCCTCTGTGCATATGCCAGTTCAAACCGGCTCAGGGGCTACCTGCCCCTGCTCTGGCGCGAAACTGGACAAAGGGAAGTGGGTGTAGCCACCCCCTCCCTTGACCCTCCCATAGGTGGGGTCATAGAGCTAGTCCATCCCCTCTTTTCAGTATAAGAAGGGGAACCCTTGAACTTGCTAGTTAGATAACCCCTGGACGACGCTCTACAGAAGAATCCTGGCCCTTCGACGTTCCACTACCTTTGGAAGACAGAAGAATCTCCCTTGGAGTCAAGGAGTGACTCCCCTGCTTGGCAGGCACCAAAAACGACAACGACGGTCGCAAACTACGCCGCTCCCGCCGGAGTCCGAAGTCCCTGCAGCCCAAGAAGTGGATTTCCTGACTTCTCCAAGGCCATCGTGAGTCCCCAGCAAAGCTGAGGCAAGTGGACCCCACGAGTGACGAGGAACCGCGACCCCTGGGTACTGTGCACTATTGTCGAGTGCAACCCCTTCACAACATTCCACGAACTTGTGCTTTGGACCACGTGTGGTCCCGACCTCCAGCAGGAATCCCTCCGAAGATCAGAGGCCTACACCGTCCTGAGTGACCGTGGGCCCCTGTTGAGTGATTCCACCCGAGGTGTCTTTGCGATCCCTTGCTAGCCGGCTCGTGGGTCCCCAGAAGACTTCTTAAAGAAACCAAAGGGCTCCCCTGGTTGCTCCAGGCCTGCCCTGACTTACCCTTGCTGGGTGAGTCCCTCAGACCTTGCTGGTCTGTGCCATCGACTTTTCTTCATCTCCCTGAGACTTGCTGTTGCCAAGGCTTGTTGGCTCCAATCGAGTTGCCGACACCGCAGTAAGCTGCAGACTTTGTGTGACACACAGAATCCAGCTCCTGGTCGTCGTCGACGCCTCCTGGACCTCGTGGCTGAAGAGTCAAGGCACCCGCAACCGACCTGAATCAACCGACGACGGTGGGCATCCATCTTCCTTGCCCCGAGTCACTGCCAAGTGACTTTGAACACTGTCCCCTCTGCTTTCAGGTCATCCTTCTTCAGAATCCAGGCTTGGATTCCACCGGACACTTCTTCAGCTCCCGCAAGCAGCAAGTCTTCTTTGTTCGCCATTGAAAACGACGCCGCGACCCGACACCAAAGGACACCTATGCACCCGGCTTCCCTGGGTGAGGTAACTCCAGCACTACGGTGCTCCTGTGGGTGTGGGCCCTAGAACTACTTAACCTGTAAGTGACTTGCTTGTAGGTTCTCCCGAAGTCTCCTAGAACTCCTAATTTCCAACCGCGACTTGCCCCATTGAAGTTAACGGCGATCCGCGCCTGTGTATCCACACTGCACGCGTCCCCCGTGGGTCCTTTACTTACCTGCCTTGGGTGGTTTCGTGAGGCCCCAGCACTTCTGAAGGCCCTAGGCCTTGTCTCCTTGCAAGTCGTTGTTGCTAAGTCCCTTTTTTAGTATATGGTCTGGTACGCCCCTAGGGCCCCAGCCATATTTTGTGCTTAACTTATTGTGAAACGTTGATTTGTGCATATGTTTGTCTTCTAATCTCATAAAGAGATTAGTAGAGAGTTATTTAGAAATAAATACATATATATTTGATATATATACCTGTGTGGTGTCTTTTCATTTGGTGATTCAAGAGATTATATGGTAAAACAAGCTGCTTTACATTCCTTCAAGACTTAGCCTGAAGGCTGCTCTCCACAGCTACCACTAGGATAGCTTTCTTTAAAAGGTTGTCTTAAACCTATCTACCATAAGAGTCGATTTGCCCTGGTGCAAGGTGTCCACTTTAATTAGTGAACAGCATATACCAGGCCAACTTCTCACACTCCTCTAGAGTCCAGGATTTTTGTGCCCACGCGATCCCCCTGAGTGATCATTTTCCATTGAGTGTAGGTTTATCAGTACATAGTAACGCGACAAACACAAAAGATAGTTCAACTCACATTGTTGAGAATATAACTCTGAGTAGGTTAAACGGGTACTCGCTCCATTGGGCAAATGTGGACCCTGATGAATTTTCAAGACAGGCTGTGGTAAATTGTGAAGGCGCCTTTCTTGCTTTCCTTGATGAGAAAACTTCTCACAAAGACATCATAAAAAGCTTTTCCATAATATCAGACCATATTAAAAAAGCCCTTTTTGTGAAGACTAATAAAAAAGCTACTAAAGAAAAAGGGTGGTTCGATTCTAAATGTACCAAGGCCTACTCAAAACTTAAACATACCCTACACAAATCAGTTAAAAATCGAGAAGATATTAAAGAGGCCAGAAGGGAATATAGGTGTGCATTGAAAGAACGGAAACACACACTAAAAGAAGAAGCTTGGCGCACCCTACATATAGCCTCTGAAACCAGAGATACTTCTGCCTTTTGGAAGGCAGTCAACGCTCCCTTTCTGGTTGATAGAGATACAGCGTCGATAGAGATAGCTATTAGCGAGGCTGAATGGGTGGAACATTACTCCAAATTGTACAATAAACCACTTTGTGATGTATCTGGAGAAACAGGCATAGTTGACGAGTTAGAACTACTACCAAGTAGCCACCAAATTGACATATATTTTGACCTTGCTGAGGTTAATCAGGCTATCATGTCAAGTATGGGAGGGAAGGCCCCTGGACCCAACGGTATCCCCATGGATCTTTTTAAATCTAATATTTTGTTAAGGGAACCGACCGCTTTTAACGCAAGTAATTAATGCAAGTTGTTCTACCTGTTTTTTATCAACTTGGTCTGAATCGATACTGGTTCCCATTTTTAAAAAAGGTGACAGGGAGAATCCAGCGTGTTATAGACCAATTTCACTGCTGGGTTCCATGGTCAAAGTTGTGGGCTGAGTCATTTTAACTAGATTACAGGACTGGGCCGAGGACCATTCAATTGTTAGTGATGTTCAATACGGCTTTCGTAAGGGTTTGAGCACCGTGGAACAGGGTCTTAATTTATCCATTCTTTTAGGCAAGTACACTAAGGCAAAAAGGGGCAGGTTATACTTGGCATTTGTCGATTTAACTGCAGCCTTCGACTGTGTTATCCATGATAAGCTCTTGAAGATTTTGGTGGGAATGGGGGTGGGAAAGTCACATATTCTTCTTGAGGCAACTCTACTCAGGGGCGAGGGCAAGAGTCCGTTATGGGATGGGGGGGAGTGCACAAAGTTATTTAGTATAATGAGAGGAGTGAGACAAGGCTGTGTCCTGGCACCCTTCCTCTTCACACTCTATATAAACGACTTAGGACGCGTATTGGCGAAAGAGTGCCAGGACCTACCGTTAGTTGATAAACGCCCCATACCCGCACTTTTGTACGCAGACGACGCGGTCCTTATGGCACGCACTCCGCTGGGCCTCCAACGGGTAGTTTCCAGCTTTGCCTCGTTCATGTTTGACTTGGGTCTCACTGTTAATACCTCAAAAACATTCATAATGAAGTGTGGGGCAGGCAGCAATAAGAGTAGAGACTTCTATATAGACGCTAAAAGGATTGAATGCTCAAAAACTTTCTCTTACTTAGGGATCTTGTTTGACCGAATGGGGACCTGGACTCAGGCAGTTAAAGCCAGGAGATTATTATTTATAAAGGCATTGGCAGCCCTATCAAACTTTAGTAGAAAACTGGGCAGACGCCCACCGGTAGAACTGTTGCAAATATACGAGGCAAAGTGTGTGTCAATTGCCACTTATGGTGCTGGCATCTGGGGTCACATCGATGTCAATTCCTTACAGATTGCTGAGAACATCTTTTTTAGGTTCCTGCTGGCCGTCCCAGACAGTACTTCCACCCACATCTGCCATATAGAATTGGGCATGCCATATTTAGCGGACATTATAAAAATCCAGCCAGTCCTATTGTGGCACAGGATCTGGACCACTGAGAAAACGCTACTTAATCGCCAAATCTTGAATGACAGCTGTGGGTTAGATTGGGCCATGCATATTAGGTGGCTAAACAATATAACAAAATTTACATGTAATCTTGGCCACCCAGAATATTATAATGACCCCAACACCATGAGTACAGTTGCCAGGAAAGATCTTAAAAGTAGTTGCCTGCGCTTATTGGAAGCAAATAGAAATATTATTGAAATGACAAAATCAACTGTTCAAGCGCACCATCTTACCTTGACCACATTCAATATTCAGCCATACATAAGGTTCACTGTAGGCGACTACGACAGGTTCCTGCTAACGCGCTTTAGATTAGGCGCTATACATAGAACAATTATGTTGGACTTGGCCCTTTTTGCAGGGTCATCCCTGAACTTTTTGCCTTCCTCCTAGCCTTTTTTCCGACATGGTGTTGGTGGATTTATGACTCTGGGCACTTTTTCACTGCTGATCAGTGCTAAAGTGCATATGCTCTCTATGATAAATTGATGTATGGATTAGTGGTTCCATGATTGGCTTGTTTGATTTACTTGTCAGACCCTAGTACAGTGCACCACGTGTGCCCAGGGCCTGTAAATCAAAAGCTGCTGGTGGGCTTGCAGCACTGGTTGTGCTACCCACAGAAGCAGCTTGTAAACTGTGTCTCAGGCCTGCCATTGCAGAGCCTGTGTGCAGTCTGTGACTGCCATGTCAACTTGGCAAGTGCACCCACTTGCCAGTCCCTAAACCTTCCCTTATCTTCATATCAGACACCCCTAAGGTAGGCCCAAGGGCAGGGTGCATTGTAAGTATAATGTAGGACATGCCCTGGTGTGTGTGGCATGTCCTAATAGTGAATTACAGCCATTTTCGTTTTTCACTATTGCAAGGCTACCTGTTCCCCATAGGCCAGAATTGGCAGTTTGATTATAACATCTTATAATCCTAACTGACCCAGGGAACATGGTAGAGAAACGAATTTAGTATGCCTGAACTCAGAATGATAAAATACATCTTTTAGTAAAGTTGGTTTTAACATTCTGTGTTTGAAAATACCACTTTTAGAAAGTAGGTATTTTCTTGCCTAACTGTCCAATCCTGCCTCTGCTAGGTTGTGTATTGTGTGTCTGGCTTTGTGAGTGACAGGGGCTGGGGGATTCCAGGAGACAGGGTGAGTCAGCACAGAGCTGCATAGACCTTCCTGCATATAGAGTGGTGGGAGGAGTTGCACCTGGGTCTGAATAGGGCTCTGCCTGCCTTCCACAATGCTGGCTCCACCTCCTGCCGGGCGGCTGATGACTCTGCCCCTCACTCACAAAGGGAGAAGGTGTCTCCTGACAGAAGGCACTCAGAACTGGTTTGGACCAGGTACAGGACCCTCTGCCTGCAGAGGACAAAGGATTTTTGACCATAAATACTGGGCCCAGACCCCATGAAATTAGATCACTTCTGGGAAATCAAGAAACCTGTTGCCAAGGAGAAGAACCAGAGAAGCTGAAGGAGGAGTACTGCCCCTGTGCTGTTTTGCTGATTGGGGTTGGCCTGCAGTGGTTGCTTTCTGCCAAGGACAGGAGAAAAGACTTTGCTGTGCTTTATCATCTTGAAGAAGAGAATCTCCAAGGGCTTGAACTGAGCTTGCCTCCTGCCTGAAGTTCAAAAACTGAAATATAGTGCTGTTCCTTAAACAATCCAGAAATATGGTAATGCAGGTCACAGTAGTTTTCTACATCCAAATAGATGGGAATCCATTTATTTGGAATGTAATGCCCTCACACACCCCAAAGGGTGTCATGCTTCATCATCGGGCTGCTCCTCGTCAGGCCGGCGCTGCAATGCCTGACGGGCTCCCAATGAGGGGCACTTTGGCGGAGATCTTTTTTCCAAGTAGCCGTTTGGTGCCGTGTGGGTGAGGGGTCTAATGAGTGTAGATGTAAAAATATGTGATATAAAGTGTGAATTAAAACAGGGTAGGAAGTACCAACAAAAACTATTTTAATTGTGAGGTCTCCTACTCTGATTAAAAATAATTGAAAGGCGCACTGCTAAGTTAATGTCTTAGATACGGCGCTCTTCCATGTGATCGGTCAACATGTTTCTTCGCATTTTCCTATAGTGTTGGAAGCGATTCTTCAGGACCTATGAAAATAAAAAGACTATCTACACTATATACATTATGGTGGACCTAGATTAGTCATATATTAAGTATAAATTCATGACCACCGTACCTTACTCTGTCTAGTGGCTAGTAGTGTAGGTTCTACCTATTTAGGGAGAAAAACCATGTATAAATATACAATGACCAGCCACGTTTATCGTATGCTACTGTATACAGCCTGCTTGTTACTGGCACAACATTCATAAGTGAGGTGTCGCAAGCATTAACCCACCATGTGCCAAAAACAAAGTGGTCTATTCAATGCATTCAGTTCATTAGACCCAATCAGTGAAGTATAATTTGTCCGTTACCGCAAGAAATACATAGAACTCACCCAATCAAAAATGAGTATCTGCTTCATCAATCCCCGGCAAATCAGAATATGAGGAACTTCCCCACATCCTAAAGCGGATTGTAGATGAAACATATATGGAAGAGAAGAACCATGTTTGTTTAAAAAGGAACAAAAAGAAAGAAAGCAAGCACCCTGCAGATTTACAAGGTATTCTAATATCTCACTAACTACACAGGAGGGGGGTTGTCCCCTATCATGTTTCTCATATCAAATGAATGAAATTCCTATATGTTATGCTGTTCCGGTCCCCCAAATATATATTAAGGAGATATATTTATTCATAACAGTACACAATGCCCAATTTGTATGTTGTGCAAATTATCTCACTGAAAAAAGGCATGAAAGTCCTCCAACATACAAATAAAAAAGTGCTAGATGGAAAAATTGATGGAAAAATAAAGGTTTCCCCAGTATACTCACAGTTGCGCAATCCGCAACGCATCCTTAGACCTACCCTCAGTTGCCGGGTTCGGGAGGTGAATGAGAGAGTGCCGGTTCGGCTATTTATCCCCCTTGTACTTCCGCACTCCTTCCCTGATCTGTGTCAGCTGTGTCGGTATCTCACGCATGCGCCGCTAACGCCGGGGATGTTAAATAATGGCACAGCGGGCGCCATCTTAGAGAAGGCGCGAATTGTACACAAAACCTAATAATGTAGATTCCTTGTCCCTACGGGTCTCAACGAGTCTACCCAACAAATAGTCATGGAATATTTGTGCCTGTAATCTGTAATAAATGTATCGTAAAAACTATTGATACAGTGAACGGTTTTGAAATCGTTATTCGCCGTTATTTGTCAAAAAATTTATTAATATACACACAGGGTATCCCCTTGGATCTATCTCATTTATAGAAAGCATGTCATATTTAACATCTGGTGGTGCTAGGCTCAAGGTCAAGGACCAAAAGTAGTTATATGCTGCCTAAGGTTCTTGTGCAAATGAGTCGGCCATTTTGGATAGGGGTGTCTAGTATGACAAGATGCCTTATATGCTCTAAAATTATACATGAGAATGAAAGTTGGTACTATTACATATAACCACACCATAAATTGTGACCTATGAAATTAAGACAATTAGCCATTCAATGGTGGTATATGTATCCTAGCAGATTGATACCAGGAGGGGCAGACGACAAAGTATAGTCTATTAGGGTATGATCACATCCGTAGTGCGCTCCATGGAATGTTCTCATTCAAACCCAGTGTGTCGGAGGACAAACGATGCACCCATCTCTGCTCTTTGTAAAACAAAGCATTCTTACTAATCTTGGAGAATGTTTCCAGTACTATCCAGCGGAAAGAGTCTGGTGCATGGTTGGTGTTGAAAAATGTGTACACATCTTAGTGTTAACCTTATGGCAACGAAAGTTGCTGCGATGTTCAGTAATTCTCACCTTTACCGGTCGTGTGGTCATCCCTATATATTTTAGACCACAAGGGCATGTGATCATGTAGATGCAGTTTGTTGAGTTGCAATTACTGTGTTTGCGCAATTCCCATGTAAATGTTTCATTAAATGTTATGGTCTTAGTCACTGTTGTCAGGGCACAAACAGTGCAGGTGCTGCAGGGGTAGTGTCCCTGCACTGGAGGTAAATCCCACAGTTGTCTCTGTGTGTTGGTTGGTCGTGTCTGAGGCCTGGTGCGGATTAATCTGTCTTTTAGATTACTCGCACGTTTGAAAGCAAAACGTGGTTGTTCAAGAGTCAAATCACCAGTGTTCAGTATACCCCAATGTTTCTTGATAGCCTGCTTTATTCTTACTGAGTCTGGACCAAATGTTGTCACACATGTCAATTTTTCTGTTGCAATTTTTTGTCTGGGTTCTAATAAGGCCTCCCTGTTGTTGTTTCTCGCACGTTTTTTAGAGAGGGCCACATTACGTGCTGGGTATTGGCGTTGTGTAAGGTTTTTGCCAACGTAATTGCTTCATTTTTGTAGTCTTCTACTTGACTACAATTCCTACGGAGTCTCAAAAATTGGCCCACAGGTAAATTTTCTTTCAAGGCGCGTGGATGGCAACTGCTAAAGAGTAGCAGACTATTGCGATCTGTAGGCTTCCTATATATGGTGGTGCTCAATGTACCATGGTCTAACCTTATCAATAGGTCGAGGAAGGGTATCTGTCTATTTGAGACTGTGCAGGAAAACTTAAGATAGGGATTTAAAGTATTGATCCATGCACAAAACTCGTTGCATGTATCCTCACTACCTCGCCAAAAGATGATGATATCATCTATGAATCTCTTCCAGAGGCATAGATTGTCTTTATATGGATTGGAATCATTAAGAATGTTATCCTCTTCAAATGAAGCCATATACAGCCCTGCTGCACTGGGCGCCATGGTACTCCCCATGGAAGTCCCCTGGGTCTGATGGTACAGTTGGCCCTTGAACTCGAAAAAAATTCAATCAAAACTAGTGTAGCTAGTTCCATAACAAAGCTACTAGGTGTTTGTGACTGCCAAGTATGCTTGTTGAAAGCCTCCTCGATCACACCTAGAGTGGCCCTCTGTGGAATATTAGTGTAGAGGGCCTCTACATCTAGGGTAACCAATAGGCTGATTTCATTTGTGTTCGTAAAGTCCGCTAATAGGCGTAAAACGTCTGCGGTATCCTGTAGATAGGATTGTGTCTGTTTTACCAATGGCTGCATGAAGTAATCACAGAACTTCGATAGGGGTTCGAGTACTGAATCTATCCCGGAGACTATAGGACGTCCCGGGACTGGTCGCAGACCTTTATGAATCTTTGGCAGGATGTAAAAGTATGGAGTTTTTGGATCCTTTTTAATCAAAAAATCTGCCTCTTTTTTACTGAGCCACCCTTGGCTCTCAGCCGAGAAAACCAAAGAGGTTATAGTTTGTAATAATCGTGTCACTGGACTATTACTGATAGGTGTATAATATTGTCGATTCTCTAATTGACGTTGACATTCAGTGTCATAGTCACTTGTGGCCATTATTACCGTTGCTCCCCCTTTATCAGCCTGCTTGATTATTATGGAAGTATCGTTGGCCAGAGAGTCGACAGCCGTCGACTCTTCTTTAGAGAAATTATTGAAATATCTCCTAGTAGTACCGTTTCCCAGTTCTCTGAGCACAGCCTGTTCGAAGGTCAATACTTCGTTAGGGACCATCCCATTATTAGGGGTAAACGTCGAGGCATTGTGTAAGCCTGAGTCTGTCTGTTGTGGGTGCTCTGTCTCATTAAAAAATGCTTTTAAGCGTACTTTGCGGAAGAAGTTCTGTAATTCACATTGTTCCTTAAACCTATCTATTTTTTGGTGTTGGAACAAAACCCAATCCCTTCTCTAGGACCCTTACTTCAATTTCAGTCAAGGTCCTCTGTGATAGGTTGACAATCAATGTCCCCTTTTCGAGTGGCTCCGGGTCTCCATCATATCCCGGTTGGACTCTTGCAAATGTACCTTCTTCTGTTGTTGTTGTAATTGCTGCCCTCTTTTTCTTCCTCGCCCTCTGCCCCAACCTCTTCCTAAAAAAGGTTGGTTGTTTCCTACAGGGTAGAATTGAGGGGGCCCTTAAGGGTACAAGGGATACGGCCAAAAACCAGGTCCCTGGAATTGTGGCACTTGGAATTCTGGGAAACCTTGTCGTCCTCCCCTTCTGCGTCGGTTATAACCCCATTCCTCTGTACTTGAGTCACTATTGGTTGATGAACCTCTTCTTGTTGAATCTGAACTCGTATCAGAGGTACTGCTGGAGTCTGGGGGGGGCGTAATCGGTCTTTAGGTAAGGGTACACCTTTTCCTTATCAAACTTACGAATGTCTTTCTGTAATTTGGAGACTTTTTGTTTCATCAGATATTCTTTATGTTCCGCTATCTCATTGTTGAGCTCAGTAAGTTTTAGTTTAAAGGCAGTATTGGTAGACGTGGTACTCTTGATACTGGCCTCAGCTGCCTGTATCCTTGTCAATAATGCATCCGCTATTCTCTTGGCTGTATTAATTATCAGGATAAGGAGGTCCCTGGTGCATTTCCATGACACCATTGACCACTCTTTCTTAAAAGTACCGTCTTCCAAAAATAATCGTGGGAAGTTGCGTACTATCAGGCCATTAGGTGCGATGTTGGCCCTCAAATACTCTGTCATAAGTGCGCCATGTAGGGTTACCTTCACCCACTCCCGTTTAAGAGAGGAGAGAGATTGCCAGTCCTCCGACTGGCTTCCTGAAGCAGCACTGCTTTCTGTTCCTAGAATGGAGGGGGCTCTTAGTATTTCTGCGGCTTGGTCATCTCCAAAACTCAATCCTTGATCTTCCATATTGATGGAGATCCACGTGTGTCAATGGATTTGGAGAATAATAGAATAGAGGTGAACAAGCAACCAAATAGGTATAGTTTGCCACCATTAAGTGTTGGGGGACAAAATCTAGTATTTACCCACCATAACACCTAAACAAAGTCCCACGGGAAACCCGTGCTCAACTATGTACACAAAAAAGGGGGGACAGGAGGGCTTTTTCTTCAAGGTCCAGCACAAATGCCCAAATGCTATTCAAAAACTGAAATATAGTGCTGTTCCTTAAACAATCCAGAAATATGGTAATGCAGGTCACAGTAGTTTTCTACATCCAAATAGATGGGAATCCATTTATTTGGAATGTAATGCCCTCACACACCCCAAAGGGTGTCATGCTTCATCATCGGGCTGCTCCTCGTCAGGCCGGCGCTGCAATGCCTGACGGGCTCCCAATGAGGGGCACTTTGGCGGAGATCTTTTTCCAAGTAGCCGTTTGGTGCCGTGGGGGTGAGGGGTCTAATGAGTGTAGATGTAAAAATATGTGATATAAAGTGTGAATTAAAACAGGGTAGGAAGTACCAACAAAAACTATTTTAATTGTGAGGTCTCCTACTCTGATTAAAAATAATTGAAAGGCGCACTGCTAAGGTAATGTCTTAGATACGGCGCTCTTCCATGTGATCGGTCAACATGTTTCTTCGCATTTTCCTATAGTGTTGGAAGCGATTCTTCAGGACCTATGAAAATAAAAAGACTATCTACACTATATACATTATGGTGGACCTAGATTAGTCATATATTAAGTATAAATTCATGACCACCGTACCTTACTCTGTCTAGTGGCTAGTAGTGTAGGTTCTACCTATTTAGGGAGAAAAACCATGTATAAATATACAATGACCAGCCACGTTTATCGTATGCTACTGTATACAGCCTGCTTGTTACTGGCACAACATTCATAAGTGAGGTGTCGCAAGCATTAACCCACCATGTGCCAAAAACAAAGTGGTCTATTCAATGCATTCAGTTCATTAGACCCAATCAGTGAAGTATAATTTGTCCGTTACCGCAAGAAATACATAGAACTCACCCAATCAAAAATGAGTATCTGCTTCATCAATCCCCGGCAAATCAGAATATGAGGAACTTCCCCACATCCTAAAGCGGATTGTAGATGAAACATATATGGAAGAGAAGAACCATGTTTGTTTAAAAAGGAACAAAAAGAAAGAAAGCAAGCACCCTGCAGATTTACAAGGTATTCTAATATCTCACTAACTACACAGGAGGGGGGGTTGTCCCCTATCATGTTTCTCATATCAAATGAATGAAATTCCTATATGTTATGCTGTTCCGGTCCCCCAAATATATATTAAGGAGATATATTTATTCATAACAGTACACAATGCCCAATTTGTATGTTGTGCAAATTATCTCACTGAAAAAAGGCATGAAAGTCCTCCAACATACAAATAAAAAGTGCTAGATGGAAAAATTGATGGAAAAATAAAGGTTTCCCCAGTATACTCACAGTTGCGCAATCCGCAACGCATCCTTAGACCTACCCTCAGTTGCCGGGTTCGGGAGGTGAATGAGAGAGTGCCGGTTCGGCTATTTATCCCCCTTGTACTTCCGCACTCCTTCCCTGATCTGTGTCAGCTGTGTCGGTATCTCACGCATGCGCCGCTAACGCCGGGGATGTTAAATAATGGCACAGCGGGCGCCATCTTAGAGAAGGCGCGAATTGTACACAAAACCTAATAATGTAGATTCCTTGTCCCTACGGGTCTCTACGAGTCTACCCAACAAATAGTCATGGAATATTTGTGCCTGTAATCTGTAATAAATGTATCGTAAAAACTATTGATACAGTGAACGGTTTTGAAATCGTTATTCGCCGTTATTTGTCAAAAAATTTATTAATATACACACAGGGTATCCCCTTGGATCTATCTCATTTATAGAAAGCATGTCATATTTAACATCTGGTGGTGCTAGGCTCAAGGTCAAGGACCAAAAGTAGTTATATGCTGCCTAAGGTTCTTGTGCAAATGAGTCGGCCATTTTGGATAGGGGTGTCTAGTATGACAAGATGCCTTATATGCTCTAAAATTATACATGAGAATGAAAGTTGGTACTATTACATATAACCACACCATAAATTGTGACCTATGAAATTAAGACAATTAGCCATTCAATGGTGGTATATGTATCCTAGCAGATTGATACCAGGATGGGCAGACGACAAAGTATAGTCTATTAGGGTATGATCACATCCGTAGTGCGCTCCATGGAATGTTCTCATTCAAACCCAGTGTGTCGGAGGACAAACGATGCACCCATCTCTGCTCTTTGTAAAACAAAGCATTCTTACTAATCTTGGAGAATGTTTCCAGTACTATCCAGCGGAAAGAGTCTGGTGCATGGTTGGTGTTGAAAAAATGTGTACACATCTTAGTGTTAACCTTATGGCAACGAAAGTTGCTGCGATGTTCAGTAATTCTCACCTTTACCGGTCGTGTGGTCATCCCTATATATTTTAGACCACAAGGGCATGTGATCATGTAGATGCAGTTTGTTGAGTTGCAATTACTGTGTTTGCGCAATTCCCATGTAAATGTTTCATTAAATGTTATGGTCTTAGTCACTGTTGTCAGGGCACAAACAGTGCAGGTGCTGCAGGGGTAGTGTCCCTGCACTGGAGGTAAATCCCACAGTTGTCTCTGTGTGTTGGTTGGTCGTGTCTGAGGCCTGGTGCGGATTAATCTGTCTTTTAGATTACTCGCACGTTTGAAAGCAAAACGTGGTTGTTCAAGAGTCAAATCACCAGTGTTCAGTATACCCCAATGTTTCTTGATAGCCTGCTTTATTCTTACTGAGTCTGGACCAAATGTTGTCACACATGTCAATTTTTCTGTTGCAATTTTTTGTCTGGGTTCTAATAAGGCCTCCCTGTTGTTGTTTCTCGCACGTTTTTTAGAGAGGGCCACATTACGTGCTGGGTATTGGCGTTGTGTAAGGTTTTTGCCAACGTAATTGCTTCATTTTTGTAGTCTTCTACTTGACTACAATTCCTACGGAGTCTCAAAAATTGGCCCACAGGTAAATTTTCTTTCAAGGCGCGTGGATGGCAACTGCTAAAGAGTAGCAGACTATTGCGATCTGTAGGCTTCCTATATATGGTGGTGCTCAATGTACCATGGTCTAACCTTATCAATAGGTCGAGGAAGGGTATCTGTCTATTTGAGACTGTGCAGGAAAACTTAAGATAGGGATTTAAAGTATTGATCCATGCACAAAACTCGTTGCATGTATCCTCACTACCTCGCCAAAAGATGATGATATCATCTATGAATCTCTTCCAGAGGCATAGATTGTCTTTATATGGATTGGAATCATTAAGAATGTTATCCTCTTCAAATGAAGCCATATACAGCCCTGCTGCACTGGGCGCCATGGTACTCCCCATGGAAGTCCCCTGGGTCTGATGGTACAGTTGGCCCTTGAACTCGAAAAAAATTCAATCAAAACTAGTGTAGCTAGTTCCATAACAAAGCTACTAGGTGTTTGTGACTGCCAAGTATGCTTGTTGAAAGCCTCCTCGATCACACCTAGAGTGGCCCTCTGTGGAATATTAGTGTAGAGGGCCTCTACATCTAGGGTAACCAATAGGCTGATTTCATTTGTGTTCGTAAAGTCCGCTAATAGGCGTAAAACGTCTGCGGTATCCTGTAGATAGGATTGTGTCTGTTTTACCAATGGCTGCATGAAGTAATCACAGAACTTCGATAGGGGTTCGAGTACTGAATCTATCCCGGAGACTATAGGACGTCCCGGGACTGGTCGCAGACCTTTATGAATCTTTGGCAGGATGTAAAAGTATGGAGTTTTTGGATCCTTTTTAATCAAAAAATCTGCCTCTTTTTTACTGAGCCACCCTTGGCTCTCAGCCGAGAAAACCAAAGAGGTTATAGTTTGTAATAATCGTGTCACTGGACTATTACTGATAGGTGTATAATATTGTCGATTCTCTAATTGACGTTGACATTCAGTGTCATAGTCACTTGTGGCCATTATTACCGTTGCTCCCCCTTTATCAGCCTGCTTGATTATTATGGAAGTATCGTTGGCCAGAGAGTCGACAGCCGTCGACTCTTCTTTAGAGAAATTATTGAAATATCTCCTAGTAGTACCGTTTCCCAGTTCTCTGAGCACAGCCTGTTCGAAGGTCAATACTTCGTTAGGGACCATCCCATTATTAGGGGTAAACGTCGAGGCATTGTGTAAGCCTGAGTCTGTCTGTTGTGGGTGCTCTGTCTCATTAAAAAATGCTTTTAAGCGTACTTTGCGGAAGAAGTTCTGTAATTCACATTGTTCCTTAAACCTATCTATTTTTTGGTGTTGGAACAAAACCCAATCCCTTCTCTAGGACCCTTACTTCAATTTCAGTCAAGGTCCTCTGTGATAGGTTGACAATCAATGTCCCCTTTTCGAGTGGCTCCGGGTCTCCATCATATCCCGGTTGGACTCTTGCAAATGTACCTTCTTCTGTTGTTGTTGTAATTGCTGCCCTCTTTTTCTTCCTCGCCCTCTGCCCCAACCTCTTCCTAAAAAAGGTTGGTTGTTTCCTACAGGGTAGAATTGAGGGGGCCCTTAAGGGTACAAGGGATACGGCCAAAAACCAGGTCCCTGGAATTGTGGCACTTGGAATTCTGGGAAACCTTGTCGTCCTCCCCTTCTGCGTCGGTTATAACCCCATTCCTCTGTACTTGAGTCACTATTGGTTGATGAACCTCTTCTTGTTGAATCTGAACTCGTATCAGAGGTACTGCTGGAGTCTGGGGGCGTAATCGGTCTTTAGGTAAGGGTACACCTTTTCCTTATCAAACTTACGAATGTCTTTCTGTAATTTGGAGACTTTTTGTTTCATCAGATATTCTTTATGTTCCGCTATCTCATTGTTGAGCTCAGTAAGTTTTAGTTTAAAGGCAGTATTGGTAGACGTGGTACTCTTGATACTGGCCTCAGCTGCCTGTATCCTTGTCAATAATGCATCCGCTATTCTCTTGGCTGTATTAATTATCAGGATAAGGAGGTCCCTGGTGCATTTCCATGACACCATTGACCACTCTTTCTTAAAAGTACCGTCTTCCAAAAATAATCGTGGGAAGTTGCGTACTATCAGGCCATTAGGTGCGATGTTGGCCCTCAAATACTCTGTCATAAGTGCGCCATGTAGGGTTACCTTCACCCACTCCCGTTTAAGAGAGGAGAGAGATTGCCAGTCCTCCGACTGGCTTCCTGAAGCAGCACTGCTTTCTGTTCCTAGAATGGAGGGGCTCTTAGTATTTCTGCGGCTTGGTCATCTCCAAAACTCAATCCTTGATCTTCCATATTGATGGAGATCCACGTGTGTCAATGGATTTGGAGAATAATAGAATAGAGGTGAACAAGCAACCAAATAGGTATAGTTTGCCACCATTAAGTGTTGGGGGACAAAATCTAGTATTTACCCACCATAACACCTAAACAAAGTCCCACGGGAAACCCGTGCTCAACTATGTACACAAAAAGGGGGACAGGAGGGCTTTTTCTTCAAGGTCCAGCACAAATGCCCAAATGCTATTCAAAAACTGAAATATAGTGCTGTTCCTTAAACAATCCAGAAATATGGTAATGCAGGTCACAGTAGTTTTCTACATCCAAATAGATGGGAATCCATTTATTTGGAATGTAATGCCCTCACACACCCCAAAGGGTGTCATGCTTCATCATCGGGATGCTCCTCGTCAGGCCGGCGCTGCAATGCCTGACGGGCTCCCAATGAGGGGCACTTTGGCGGAGATCTTTTTCCAAGTAGCCGTTTGGTGCCGTGGGGGTGAGGGGTCTAATGAGTGTAGATGTAAAAATATGTGATATAAAGTGTGAATTAAAACAGGGTAGGAAGTACCAACAAAAACTATTTTAATTGTGAGGTCTCCTACTCTGATTAAAAATAATTGAAAGGCGCACTGCTAAGGTAATGTCTTAGATACGGCGCTCTTCCATGTGATCGGTCAACATGTTTCTTCGCATTTTCCTATAGTGTTGGAAGCGATTCTTCAGGACCTATGAAAATAAAAAGACTATCTACACTATATACATTATGGTGGACCTAGATTAGTCATATATTAAGTATAAATTCATGACCACCGTACCTTACTCTGTCTAGTGGCTAGTAGTGTAGGTTCTACCTATTTAGGGAGAAAAACCATGTATAAATATACAATGACCAGCCACGTTTATCGTATGCTACTGTATACAGCCTGCTTGTTACTGGCACAACATTCATAAGTGAGGTGTCGCAAGCATTAACCCACCATGTGCCAAAAACAAAGTGGTCTATTCAATGCATTCAGTTCATTAGACCCAATCAGTGAAGTATAATTTGTCCGTTACCGCAAGAAATACATAGAACTCACCCAATCAAAAATGAGTATCTGCTTCATCAATCCCCGGCAAATCAGAATATGAGGAACTTCCCCACATCCTAAAGCGGATTGTAGATGAAACATATATGGAAGAGAAGAACCATGTTTGTTTAAAAAGGAACAAAAAGAAAGAAAGCAAGCACCCTGCAGATTTACAAGGTATTCTAATATCTCACTAACTACACAGGAGGGGGGGTTGTCCCCTATCATGTTTCTCATATCAAATGAATGAAATTCCTATATGTTATGCTGTTCCGGTCCCCCAAATATATATTAAGGAGATATATTTATTCATAACAGTACACAATGCCCAATTTGTATGTTGTGCAAATTATCTCACTGAAAAAAGGCATGAAAGTCCTCCAACATACAAATAAAAAAGTGCTAGATGGAAAAATTGATGGAAAAATAAAGGTTTCCCCAGTATACTCACAGTTGCGCAATCCGCAACGCATCCTTAGACCTACCCTCAGTTGCCGGGTTCGGGAGGTGAATGAGAGAGTGCCGGTTCGGCTATTTATCCCCCTTGTACTTCCGCACTCCTTCCCTGATCTGTGACAGCTGTGTCGGTATCTCACGCATGCGCCGCTAACGCCGGGGATGTTAAATAATGGCACAGCGGGCGCCATCTTAGAGAAGGCGCGAATTGTACACAAAACCTAATAATGTAGATTCCTTGTCCCTACGGGTCTCTACGAGTCTACCCAACAAATAGTCATGGAATATTTGTGCCTGTAATCTGTAATAAATGTATCGTAAAAACTATTGATACAGTGAACGGTTTTGAAATCGTTATTCGCCGTTATTTGTCAAAAAATTTATTAATATACACACAGGGTATCCCCTTGGATCTATCTCATTTATAGAAAGCATGTCATATTTAACATCTGGTGGTGCTAGGCTCAAGGTCAAGGACCAAAAGTAGTTATATGCTGCCTAAGGTTCTTGTGCAAATGAGTCGGCCATTTTGGATAGGGGTGTCTAGTATGACAAGATGCCTTATATGCTCTAAAATTATACATGAGAATGAAAGTTGGTACTATTACATATAACCACACCATAAATTGTGACCTATGAAATTAAGACAATTAGCCATTCAATGGTGGTATATGTATCCTAGCAGATTGATACCAGGAGGGGCAGACTACAAAGTATAGTCTATTAGGGTATGATCACATCCGTAGTGCGCTCCATGGAATGTTCTCATTCAAACCCAGTGTGTCGGAGGACAAACGATGCACCCATCTCTGCTCTTTGTAAAACAAAGCATTCTTACTAATCTTGGAGAATGTTTCCAGTACTATCCAGCGGAAAGAGTCTGGTGCATGGTTGGTGTTGAAAAAATGTGTACACATCTTAGTGTTAACCTTATGGCAACGAAAGTTGCTGCGATGTTCAGTAATTCTCACCTTTACCGGTCGTGTGGTCATCCCTATATATTTTAGACCACAAGGGCATGTGATCATGTAGATGCAGTTTGTTGAGTTGCAATTACTGTGTTTGCGCAATTCCCATGTAAATGTTTCATTAAATGTTATGGTCTTAGTCACTGTTGTCAGGGCACAAACAGTGCAGGTGCTGCATGGGTAGTGTCCCTGCACTGGAGGTAAATCCCACAGTTGTCTCTGTGTGTTGGTTGGTCGTGTCTGAGGCCTGGTGTGGATCAATCTGTCTTTTAGATTACTCGCACGTTTGAAAGCAAAACGTGGTTGTTCAAGAGTCAAATAACCAGTGTTCAGTATACCCCAATGTTTCTTGATAGCCTGCTTTATTCTTACTGAGTCTGGACCAAATGTTGTCACACATGTCAATTTTTCTGTTGCAATTTTTTGTCTGGGTTCTAATAAGGCCTCCCTGTTGTTGTTTCTCGCACGTTTTTAGAGAGGGCCACATTACGTGCTGGGTATTGGCGTTGTGTAAGGTTTTTGCCAACGTAATTGCTTCATTTTTGTAGTCTTCTACTTGACTACAATTCCTACGGAGTCTCAAAAATTGGCCCACAGGTAAATTTTCTTTCAAGGCGCGTGGATGGCAACTGCTAAAAAGTAGCAGACTATTGCGATCTGTAGGCTTCCTATATATGGTGGTGCTCAATGTACCATGGTCTAACCTTATCAATAGGTCGAGGAAGGGTATCTGTCTATTTGAGACTGTGCAGGAAAACTTAAGATAGGGATTTAAAGTATTGATCCATGCACAAAACTCGTTGCATGTATCCTCACTACCTCGCCAAAAGATGATGATATCATCTATGAATCTCTGCCTGAAGTCACAGGGACACAACAACTTCACCCCTTCTGTTTGCCTGCATCTAGAACTGCTGTTTTAGCTGCTAACAGAAGGAAATTGCAACACTGACGCCGGCGAGCGACGCCGTAACCTGCACCGAAGCCGTGGGCACTGCTCGTGAAGAGCACGACGCACCGCCCCAACTTGCACCGTAGGCCCGACGCCTGCTGACGCCGTGCGACATCGACTCCGAAGCCATCACCGAGGCCGCTGCCTGCACCGGAGCCGAGGACACCACTCGTGACGCTCGCGACGCACCGTCCCGACTCGCACCGCAGCCTCAACTTCACCGACGCCAGGGCTTCATCACCGCGGAGCCGATCCTCGACGTGGGTGACCCCCGAATCCATCGACACCGCACCATCGTAAGGAACCGACGCCTCACCGCCATCCGTGACGTCACCTCCCCGACACAGTAAGGAAGCGATGCCTCACCTCCCCTGCGCTGCAGTAAGGAACCGAGACATCCCCTCCCCTGGGGTCGTAAGGAACCGACGCCGCCGGCGCCAACGAAGCATCACCTCCCCGACTCCGTGCACAGTCTTTGTTTTCATCAGATTCCAGGTACTGTCCTTTGTGGGTCTGCTTGACTCCGGGCCCGACGCTGCGCACCTCGCGGTCGGCGCCGTACTTCGGGATTTCCACCGGTCACGACGTCGTGATAACTCCAAGTAGAGTTATTTGTTGCTACAAGCTTTATTTGATTGACTATCCTATTTTTGAAGATAACGTGAACTGTCTCTATCATTTTAAGTCTATTTTAGATTACAGTATTGTGGATTTTTGCTATTGGGTCTTGTGTTAAGTCTATATAAAGATTACTTATTTTTACATACAACCTGTGTGTGTCCATCTGTAGTGTTTTCACTGTATTACTGTATGTGTTCACAAATGCTTTACACACTGCCTCTGAGATAAGCCTGTCTGCTCGTGCCAAGCTACCAGGGGGTGAGCAGGGGTTATTTTAGGAGTGTATCCCCCTTACCCTGACTAGAAGCAAGGGTCCCTATTTGGACAAAGGTGCAAACCATTGCCAACTAGAGACCCCCAGTTCTAACGAATTAGTTTTCCTGAATTGAATGATTGGTCTAGACAGATGTGTAAATGCCCGTGCGATGACTTATCTCAACAGTCGTCATTGCATGTATTTTTCTTTTGTAAATTTTATTCCGTCCAGAGAAGGAGGTGGATCCTTCCTATCTTAAGATCACTCGGTCTTAGACAATGTCGTCCTGCACTTCTGGTCTTACAATCTTTAGAGAACAAATTTGTTATTACGTCCATTATTGTGTTTTTAAAAAAAAAATTTAAATGTAGGAAAACCATTTTGATGTGAGACCATTTTGAGCGGGATTAAGTGAATGGACCGCTGTCTTTGTATATAATCAATTTTTTGAGATTGTACATCCCATAATTAAAAAAAAAAGTTTTATGAATTGATAATCATGTTGTAATTTCTTATGTGCTTTTATGATTCTCTTAAGTAAGAAATCGAATAAAGGTTTATTGTATTGTATTGTATTGAGGCAGCACATTATAAACAGCAACTACATTATTAATACAATACACTCATAATAATAAAAAAAAAGAACATTAACACTGCACAAAACCATAACACAACCTCAAACCACACAAGGCACACTTCACCTACCACCTCAAAAGCATCTCATACATACCAATCCTAAAGTGGATCACATCTCTATGGAACATTGCACCTCAGGACAGGACTTCAAGAAAGCGTGACTCAGGACAGTGTACCTTAGCGTAAAATTCTCAAATCCAAAGTACTAATTAATAAAATAATTGCCCTAGCATTCTCCAACAAAAACAAGAACTCTGGCAATTCCTAAAACTGTTGCATACCTCGCAATTCTCCACCAAAATCTGGCAACGCTTTATTATTATCAGAAAGGGTCAGCAGGACCAGTGCAATGCAAAGTGAATTCAAAACTGAGCCAAAAATAATTTACAAAAAGGGTCTCATGATGGGCCTAGTCACAAACTGCATTTTGTAGTATATTTATTAATAATACAGTAGTACTAAGGTACCACAAAATGCAATTCACAAAGCTACAAGTGTAAATCTCCACCTCCAACTCTCCTGTATTTTCTATGGGAGATCCTCTCACATAAGTTTACTAATTGGTAGTAAATGTGAGAGGGGCCAGGGGAAATGGCTGGAAAGGGGGACATACTCACTACAAAATGGGAGGGGTTTATGGAAGGGTAAGGAGGTGTTTATGTAGGATTAGGGAGGGGTTTAGGGATGGACATGCACCCACCCACAAAAGAGTAAGCCCATTGCTATTTACAAATTGCACTCCTAAAGTTATTACAGCCAAAAGAGGGACCCTAAACAGTAGTTAATTTACTCCAACTCAGATCTGATGTAGCTTAAACACCACACATGGCCAACCACAGTTACTGCAACACCCTCCTGTCGCAAATGATGGACACAGGGACTTAAAATAAGACCCCATCTGAAATAATTTTAAATTAAATTAAATTATTTAAAATAGCTAAAAATATAACTAAATATAATATGATGTTAAGAATCTAAAAATAAAACATTATAATATTATATTTAATTATAAAGTATTTTAAAAATGTTTTTGAATTTATAAATGAATGGAATTTTTTTATTAAAATAAAACAAAATGACTTCTAAATAATTCTTTACACCACTTCTAATAATTATAAATGTATAATAACACTGTAATTGCTTTACTTTAGGTGGGAATTTATCTTTTAATTTATAATTCTTAAAAATAATTTTATTTTAGTTAATATATTTACATTAATTCATAATTTAATTAACATTTTAGTTACAAGTGATGTGGATTTGTTTTGTTTTATTTTGTTCTATATTTAATAAAAATATATAAAATAATTTACATTAATACTTATTATAAACATACTTTTACTATTTTTCAGTTAAATAAACTTTTTCAATCTTCCTTCTAAGTTACCATATGGAGACTCCAGATTCAAGGTGGAGATGTCCCTATGATAAAGTATAGAGAAAATTAGTAAACATATTTTTATGTTAAATATTATTGTAAATTCATTTTATAAATGTAAATTTCAATATTAATCTAAATGTATAGTTTAGATATAATTAAAGAGAAAGAAATGTAGTTGTTGAATTGTTCCTTTGCATTAATAGGTAGTTTTCCTGATGCTTGTTTAGTGCCTATAGTGGCATCAGTCAATATAGAGAAAGCATTTTAATGCCTTATAGTGGGCTGCTTATTTGAGGTACTGCCAGCTATGAATTTTGGTCTACAGATAAACTGGATTAAACAGTATATGGATGATGTTCTTTATGTTTACATAATCCCATGAGTAACTTACGAACCTGTCGTGTCTGAGAGTGAACTGGAATAATCATGTACATCGCTTTTGATGCCAAATGCTTAAAAATCCACATGCTTACTTACCTGATAATATCTCTCTGAGATGGGCTCCAACCACGTTCAAATACTTATAGGTTAGGATTTATCATTTGGAGAATGATACCTTCAAGGATAACCTGTTGAGAACCGGGCGGTGCTACAGGCCATTGTGTGCTTCTGGCATTATCTACTACTTTCTAACATGGAACGGGTGGCATTGTTGAAGTGGTGGATTGTATGCAGCTGCTTTATGCGTTTTTTGTGTACTTCCCCTGGTGCTACCAATTCCTATCTTTAAAACGGTACTGTCACTGCTGTTGGAATTAGTGTTGAGTGGAGAAAGAAACGGAGTTTTGCTGCTACATAAAGTCTGATGTTACCTTACCACTGTATGAGGTGGCCTTCTGTTCCTAAACGTCAACTCTTACTATCTAGAGTCTCAACGTTTGTGGCCCAGAACTGAAATAATGATGCACCGTACACAGTACACTGAACATGCCTTATCTCTAATTTCTATAGCTGATTTTATATGGGGTAGCCTGTGCAAGGGCTTGAAACTCTTTAGATTAGTACACACAGCACAACACTTCTGAAAACAATGTTTGACCCTTACTGTTTGTGCATTTTCATATGCTCTAGGCATGCCTTTCTGGACACTCAGCTGGCTCCAACTCGTAACAAGAGAGGCTAGTGGTCGACTGCAGGAGGTACTACTTTTGGTAGCATATAAATATTGTCAACTGCTTATGTTCTCAGAACTGACACAACTCTATGACCTTCCAGCGGGGCAATTTATTACAGATGGTCACCAAATGCATCATGTGCGCTTGCCTGAGGACCTGAAAAGACTGCGCACAAGATCTTAAAGACAATACTGGCACTAGAGAGTGAAAGAAAGGCAGTTGCACAGCTGTGCAGAGCTTTGAGTATTGCAGACGATATGCAGATAGCTTACATTGGCACAATGGGCATGTGACTATATTAGAGAATTCTCCGACAAAAACTGGGTTCAAGAGAAGGGACCCATTATGGAAGTCTCCAGAAAATGCTCTCTTTAAACCTTTACAGTTTAATTTCCTACATAAGTCATTTTAAATTCTAAAGCACCTCACCACAGTATATTCTGGAGCTGTTAAAAAGTGCCACATATGTGCTTTTGAATATGCCAACTTGTATCACATGATCTGGACTTGTCTGGGATTGATGTCCTTCTGAAAAGACTTGTTTTCAACTACAAACGGCAGACCAAAATATATAGACCTGAGCTTTGCCCACTGGTCATTATGAGTAGGCCAAGGACATTGCAAGCTTAGTGTAAGATCATAGAATTGTCTTAGACATTTCTAAGAAAAATATTGCTATAATCAGGAAATCTACTGCTGCCCGAATGTTGCAAGCTGGATGCATGATGTGATAAAGTAGGTGGAGGCAGAGATTAGCGTGATTAGTGTCCAACATAGTAGGATTGGTATTAGAAACATGTCACTTGCTTGGTATGCGCTTCCGTGTGAATTGACCAAAAAATATGATAGACAGCTCCAGATCAAGCCGATTGGCATTATACGGCCTAGTGAATGGTCCACTGCAAGGACCTGACTTGGATGGGGGGCTAAGAATACTTAGAATAAGCAACAGGAAAACTAGCATGGTTACTTGCACCAAGGTCCTACAGATTGACCACAGGCACACCCAGCACTTGGAGGCCCTGCCTTTATGGGGGAAAGGTGGGTTACTGGGGATTTCTTCTCTCTCCTCCTATCTTTCAATCACTGATTGCTTAACTAATTTGATGTGACCAGATCTGACACCTTTGATTACTCTACTTGCCAGTGTAAAGCTACCTGTGCCAGGATATCAATACTGGCTGATTGACCTAGACATAATATTTTATATGTTAAGTTAAAAGATTATGTTATGTTTTCTTCATTATTGTTCGAACACCATGCATGTACACATGCATAAATAAAGTTGTTCTATTGTATGGCATTCACACAAAACTCTCCATACAGAATTGAGGCTTCTAATGCCTGGCACCACTGTATGGATCAACTTGGACCTTCCACTTATTCATGTTAACTTATACATTTTCAATAAAGTATCTTCTTTTTATTTTGTGTTCAGACATATCCAATCTTCTGATTTTAGTGAGCGCACATTCATTGAATATTAGTGCCAGAAAACCCAGCATTATTTCCAATGCATTTCCAGTAATCCACTCTTCATCAGGGGTATTGCTAGCCACAAATCTACAAAACATAATAAAGG
Organism: Calotriton arnoldi; assembly: GCA_963921515.1. Lineage (NCBI taxonomy): Eukaryota > Metazoa > Chordata > Amphibia > Caudata > Salamandridae > Calotriton > Calotriton arnoldi. The sequence goes on along the minus strand of CAWUFW010006503.1, from coordinate 883,221 downwards.
GAAGAGCATTTTAACCACTAAAGAAAATAACACCATATTGTTTTAACAAGTTACAATAATATTACCAACACACGTATACCAGACTTTAATAAGTTGCATCATCCCACAGGTCCCTCGTAGCACCCCCTTCTTTCCATTAACACATCTGTGAACATCTATGTTTCATACCCTTCGCTTTTAAAGTACGTACTCAATTCTTCAATAAAAAATGGGTCAGAATGTTGGGGCTGGTCGGCCATATTCAGCAAGGCGTCCATGAGCTTAGTCTTATAGTTCATTAAAGGCAATCTTGGGGAAATGCTTTTGATGTGTTGTCTGGTGCGGGCGTCATGACGCCGCTTCATATCATCTAGTGCCTTTCAGGCACAAGCGTCATGATATCACCATGTTGTAATGGCGTACAACAATGAAAGTGTGGGTCCACTAATCTACTGCTTTATATACAAGAGCAATAGTTTCTGCGGCTACATCAATCAAAAGGGTGGGGTCTCAGAAGCGACATTGACTACAGTATAATCAATTAATTTGAATGGAGGGCTACAATCAGAGTGTATTATGCACTTACTATGACTGGGATTATATCTGATTTGGTTGATGATGACAACGTTTTGAATTTGTTGAATCTGTTACCATGAGTTCAACTAAGCATCGGGCCAGGTGTCTCCAACCGAAGGGTCTAGAGGTACCATCAGCTAGCAGACACCTTCAGAGTAGATCACAGCCTTGAGATAATTTTTATATAAGTAAGGTCATATTTTCCTTTTAAAGTTAAGGGAAGGCTGTATTTATTTTACACTATTATCTTCAGGCAGCATATAGCAGGGCTGATAATGAGCAGTGTTGGAGTCAGATTTATGACCCACGGCACAGAGGTGAGGAACTGAGGCACTGAGGTATTTAAGTCTTAAATAAAAGTCCTTGTCAACTCAGTATTGGAGCATAATAACAAAGTTATGTAATGAAGAATTAACTTAATGATCAACTTACCTCTTCATTAAAAAAATTTCCCATTTCAAAGTGTGGAATTTACAAATTGCAGGCCTAATGCTCAGTAGACACAGTGCCATATTTATAAAGGAAAAATATAGTCATTTACTTAAAAGGGAGACATTTAAAGTGAAGAAAAATATTTCTATCAAACATTGAGTCAATGTTGTTCTCCACTTTCAGTTAAGCCAATTACATCTTAATATTTTATGAAGCATATTTCTTCACTTTAAATTCCTCCTATTTAAACAGATGGCAGTATTTGTCTGTTAAAAATATGGCACTGTGTCTAAAGGCTACTGGTTACTTGTGGCACAGGACATATCATGTATAACACAAACATACAGCCATTTATTTTAAGTGGGAGAAATTTAAGGTGCAGAAAAATGTTCCATATAATGAACATCTGTGCAGAAAATTTTTCTGCACCTTAATTTTCTCCCATTTAAAAAAATGGTTGTATGTTAGTGTTAGTCAGATAACACAAGGGACGGACCCGCGAGGGGAATCCAAAATGTTATTGCACAGTGCTGGGATGGGTAAAGCAAAAAAACAATTCTGTTTTTAAAAAGAACCCTCACCCTCCAAACTAGTTGGTGGCATGATTCATCATTTGGTTCCCACCTGGGCGGCCGAATGCAACCCAGGTGTGCTACAACGCCTGATTAAAGTGGAGCTGGTGATTTTAGTGTCAAGGGTGATAGTGGAGTGCAGATTAAAAATGCCTCTAGGGTCCTCTATCCAGATAGAGCAATTTTATTCATGAGGTCCTAGGACAAGGTTAAAAGGTAAAATTGTGGATAATGTAAAGACTAAATTGGTCTTGTATATCCAAAACAAAAAGTGGTCTACATGTTTCAGCCTACATAAACAAATTCAAGGAGGCCTTCTTCAGGCCCAGGCAGGGTGGTGTGGCCAGAATCGAGTGGCCACGTGAATTATCAGCACACACACTAAGGTGTGCTGTGAGTGCGGGGGTGTTGCCGTACTTACGGCTCCCACCGACAATTGTGCGATTGTAAATATCGCAATTAAGCGGAGTTATTGCTCCCGGCGGGGGGCGGACACCTGTAGTCACACATTCGTCAAGGTTGTCCTCTCTCTGAAAATACCTACTTAGGTTCCGCACGGGAACCCGTATGTTAGTCTTATACATGAAAGATATGTCCTGTGCCAGAAGTACATACGACAAAGGCTCTCATTCATCCATACACATATATCCCATTCATACACACACATGTTCATACATCCCCAAAGACCGCGCTCTCACTGACACACAAAGCAGCCCTGTCATAGTGCCCCTAGTCAACATATTTTGTTCAAACTATAGCATCTGGCTCTATGGACATTAGGCTTAAAGTCAATGAAGCTGGGCGTGGGAGTGTCTGGTAACAATGTGCGAGTTGCTTAGCCTTCAGTAGCTCACAATGATTTTCACTAATTAGAAGTAGCTCTCACTACAGAAAAGGTTAGTGACCCCTGCATCAAGTTCTAACATTTTGTATTGCTTGTTTGAGTATTTTCATTGACTAAATTCCAATAAGCATGACGATGTAAAAATGTAACAGGATAATCCCTTCAAAAGCACTCTGTGGAATTCATGCGTTATCAGTTTTTACCATCGCTCATTGGGCACCCACTCAAGTGCCAATGGTTGTTGTCCTATATTATGTAGGTGAGTCCAGAGGTCCAGGGCACATCAGCTACCAATTAAAGACCTGCTCCTTCACTTTATGATGGCCATGATGTGGGCATAGATCACTATCTTTCTGTTATTAAGTAAGGTGTGACTGCCAGCTAGTTAAATTTCACAAAGACGTAAAAGTTGTTCATAGTTGAAGATGTATCGCAACACATCTTGTCTTCCACATTTAGTTACCAGAAACAATGATTTAAGGTAAAATAATATGATTGTAGCTACGGTGGTAGGCTTTATTGGGACATTTTTCTCAGGCTGAACAAAAGTAATTATGGAATGCATCATTTTGCCTTGAAATAAATGCACATATCACACGTTTAAACATATATAAACTAGCACACATTTTATGTGTGGTCTCCAGACAAAAGGGAATCTCCAGTGACCATAGAAATACAAGATGGAGATATATTTTAGAATTCTGGCACCATAATACAATTTTCCATTACCAATCTCGTTTATGTATGTATGTATTGAACATACTATTATCGTGCTTTCGCCAAGCCAATATACAATAAAGGAAAACAATGGTACCTCAAAGTGAAATGATGGTATATGATCAGAGAGGCTTTGAAGGGGAATAAGAGTATGCATCAAAGACGACAATACGTTTAAGACACGTTTTTTTAAATGTAGAGTGTTGAAGGAGAAAGAGTAATAGAGGGAGAGGACTAAGAAGCTTGGTAAAGTTTAGACTCAAGGAGTAAAACGTAAAAGAGTTCAATTTAAAAAAAGCATACAGAATGGAATGGAAGGCCTTCGCTGTAATGATGTGTGAAATGTGAAAGTGCAAGAGGAGAAACTCAGAATTATTTTGAGTACTGTGAAAAATGGACCAACTATAAAGCAGTAGAATTAAAAAAAAAGAGAGTAGCATGGATTCAGTTGAAAGAAACAAGCACTGAATAAAGATTTCAGAGGGAAAACATTTTTATCGTTCTAAATATTTTATTGGCATTTTTAATAACAATAAAACATTACAGGGTGTAAGACAAAAAGAAAGAAGGGGTTGGGTAAAGGGTATACACTTGTCACGACGTACATAAGAGACGTGCATAATAACGCAATCAACAGTGTCAGAAAAACATTTGGCATGTGGGATCGTATAACGTGAATAGTCTGTCAAGTTGGAGATTTGGCCTATAAAAGCGTATGTGTCAATGGAAAGGGAGCAAATAGAATGTGGGGTTAGGTTTTGTAGGCGTGTGTGTGGGTGTTGGGTTTGTGGATGGTTCGGAAGCAATACACCTACATGGTAAATGTGTAACACACGTCATTGTAGGTGTGGACTAAGATAGAAGTCAAGTGGAGTGACGGATGGAGAAGTAGGGGGATGGGAGGAGTTGCTATCTTGTGGGAAGGTGGATATTGGGTGCAGTGGGTTTCCAATTATGAAGGTAAGGTGAGGTTGAAGTGGTCTAGTGTTGCTCATATACGCTGCGAGGTTATCGGGTGTCCTTTACTAAGGGATTGGGATATATGTGTGCTCCTTAAATAGGTAACCAAAGCCCACCAGGTATGGCATGACACATGGTTGCGAGATTTTCAAGCGATCAAAATCACTTTGATGGCGATAGTGAGTAGGAGGTCAAGTAGGAGCAGGTCTAATTCCGGGAGATTCATTGGAGGATCTGCAAAGTGTGGACTCAAGATGATAAGTGGGAAAGATAATGAGATGGTGGCCTTAGAGACTTTTTGTAGTTGAGAGGAAATGTCTTGCCAAAAGGAAGATAGATGCGGACAGCATAAGAACATATGTTCTTCGTCCCCAGATGATAAGTCACATGCCCAGCACATATTAGAGTCCTTGAGTTTTAGGTGGAACAGGTTAGTGGGGATCAAGTACAGGAAATGAGTGGCAAAGAATTTGGTCTGGGCTAGAGAGGGAATTAGTTTGTGTTTGAGTAAGTTTGATCCAATTTTTTTGACCACGTCTCCTCACTGGAGAAGGGGGGTAATTCCTTTGGAGGAAAAGTGATTAGATCATTTCTGTGGTAGTGGGGGTTGACATGGGTTCCTAGTAGTAGTAAGTATTTTATAGAAACTGAAATCAGCTTGACCATTCCTGAGTTTCAGTTGTAGGTTACGTAGGAGAGCTGAGTTGTGAAGGGGATCAAGTTTGGAGATTTTGGCTTTAATTTTTAAGAAATCGTAGAAATCCATGTTCAAAAGGTCATACTTCTGTTGTAGGGAGGTGAATGAAAGAGGATCAGAATTTACGTAAAGGTCTGATATTGTTAATATTCCTTTGGTTGCCAAATTGGGTTCGTAGTTAGTTTTTTATTGTTCCAGAAAGAAATAATGAACAATTTGCGGATATTAGTTGCTAGTGCTCTGTCCATTGGTCAGTATGGTAGATATTGTGTCCTTAAGGATGTTCCTGGAGTGATTGTGTGGGTGGTGTGACATCATCAGGGTAGTTAGCTGTGAAAAGGATGGCAGAGAGAGGACTCCACCTTAAGCCAAATGGGCTTTTTAATGGGTTGGTTTCGAACCATCGTGAGCCTTGGGTTGCTAGGTATGCAGTTTTGGTAGGTATACCATTTTTGGAAGTTACAACCTCTAAGTGACGGGGTTTTCACAGTTGTCTATGCCTAATTCTGGTTTTTTTATTCTCCCAAAGGAAGTTGGATACTACTTTGTCAATCTTAGAGAAGAAATCTGGAGAGGCAAACAGGGAGCATACTAGATAGGAAGTTGATCAGTGGTGAGACTATCATCCTGATGGTTTCAAGTCTCCCCCACCAGGAAATATGTTTCAGGGACCATGTGGATAGTAAATGCTTTATTTTACTTAGTGTTTTGTTTTCATTGATACAGATAAATTCAGACAGGTCCTTACAAAACCATTTTCCAAGATATTTGATGTTGGGTTTCCATTGGAAGTTGGATGAGCCAACTAGAGAGGGGTTGCAATGGATATTCAGAGGCAGAATCTTGGTTTGGGCTCTGTTCAGGGAGTAGCCTGAGAAGAAACAGAAACGGTCGATTCAATTTAATATTGCAGTGATGGCTGTTCAGGGGATTCTTTAAATATTAAAATGTAACCTGCGTATGCAGCTGTTTTATATGGAGTATTGTTGAATAAGATGCTGGGTGACTTATTTAACATTAGTAGGAGAGGGCTGATGGCAAGTAGGAAGAGTAAAGGCAATAGGGGGGCCTCCTTAATGGGTTGGTTCCTTGCTGTAATGTAAAAGGGTGGGACAGGCTCCATTAATTCTAATTCTAGCCAATGGGTTTGAATATAGGGCCACGGTTATCGCAATTAATTCTTCCCCTAGGTTATGTCTCGAGAGTACGGCTTCGAGGTATGGCCGGGAGATTTTGTTGAAAGCCTTTTCAGTGTCTAGCACTATAGCTGCTGCTGCGGGGATAGAGGGTTGGAGTCTTTCTCAATGACATGGGGGAAGAGGCGGATATTGTCACTGGCCAGGCGCCCTTTGATGAAGCCTGATTGAGTGGGGTGGACTAGTTTGGGGAGTAAGGGGACAAAGCGGTTTGCTAGGAATTTTCCGTATAGTTGTGCCTCTATGTTTATGAGGGATATAGGTCTAAAATTCTTGGGATCGGTATGGTCCTTCCCGTTCTTCGGTATGACCATGATGGTGTCTTTGGAGGCGGTCCCCGTTACAGAGCAGGGCATTGCAAAGTAAGATAGGGTCAAGTCTAGTGTGTCAATGATTGTAGGGGCACAAGTTTTGTAAAATTCAACTGGAAAACCATCCTGTCCCAGTGCCTTTCTGGATGGGATAGTCTTTATGATTTGAATAATATTTTCTCTGGAAATTGATCTGGCCAGTGATAATCGTTTGCAGGGGAAAATTCTTGAACTTGGTAAAGTGTGTAAAAATTCTAAGCAGGCAGCAAGTGGAGTGTTAACCGATGGGGAATATAATTTGGAATATAAGCGCTGGAAAACCTTAAGAATTGCTTTTGTTGATGTTCGTAATTTGTTTTGATCGTCTTTCATCAAATGCATAGTGTTAGAGATGTGCCTGAATTTTAGGCAGGCCACCAGCGTACTTTCCGGCTTTATTCAAGTAAAATAACTTCTTGCCCTTTTGGGCATAAATCCATAAGTGTTCGTGTTTGCTGATTAGAGAGTTGAATTCATATTTGAGGGATTTTAGGGTGGTCAGGGTAGCCGGGTCATTAGTTTCCCTATAGGTTTGCTCTTTGGCTTTAATCTCAGTTGTTAATTGATCTAGAGAGGACTTAACTAGCTTGTTTGTCTGGGACATTCGGCTTATAATGAGACATCTGCAGTAGCATTTCAGGGAGTCCCAAAGGCTTACGGGAGAGGATTTTGAGTCTTTATTTATCTGGATCAATTGGGATCGCTCATTGTGAAGCTCCTTCACCATGTTGGGGTCTTTCAGAATCTCTAGGTTCATGGACCAGGACTTGGTTTTGGGGGGAGTTGGGAGGAATCGGAGAGTTATAGAGATGGTAGCGTGATCTGAGATAGTGATGGGTTGTACGGAAGCTGAGTGAACATGTTGAGGGAGAGTGGAGTCTACTAGAAGGTAATCAATTCTAGAGAAGGTGTTATGAGTGGGGGGGAATGTAATGTTGCTACCAGTGGGATTGTGGAGCCTCCAGACATCTGCTAGCTTGTGAGCCGAGCACAGGTAATGAAGTGATTTGTGGGATTTCAGAGTTCGGTATCTAAAGGCAGATTGTCTGTCCAGGAAGAGGTCCATTAGGAAGTTAAAGTCACCACCAAGAATAATCAGCGCATTCAGAGGGAGGAGTGTGAGTTTAGCGGAGAGGTTGTCCCAGAATTTGGGGTCTTCCGTGGTAGAGGCACATATGTTTACTGCATACAATTCTGTAGTGGAGTTCTGTAGATGTGTTAGTAGCCAACGCCATTGTTGTCCAGCTCTGAAGAAATAATTGAGAGTCCAAAAGCCTTGGAGATCAGTGTGAGAACCCCATTTTTGGGGAAATTGCAGGGGAGCAGGCAATATCAGTCACCCACCCCAAGCACATGGACAGGGCTTCTTTAGATCCAATTTTAGTCTCTTGTAAGACGACCAAGTCGGCCTTAAGAGAGTGGCAGTAATCATCACATTTTCTATGTTTGTGGGATGGCTAAGTCCTTGCCATTGAGGGAAACCACTTTAAGCATGTCAGTGATTAAGTCAGCCATTAATGGATTGCGGATTCGTAGTGGGCATGGTCTTCTGGCTGGCCATTAGTATCTTCGTGGCCAAGGACGGGCTGTGGTAGTCACATGACTCGTGGGGATGGAGGGGGAGGACATAAGTGGTGTTTATGGTAGAGTGGGGGATCATGGGTAAACCAATACTTTCCAAGAAGGAGAGAGTGTCTCAAAAAGACAAGGTGAAGAGTGTGGGGCAGTGGGTATCACTTGCAAAAAGATCAACTATTCGAACAGCAAAAGGGGGCACGAGCCCGCCACAACAACAGCTTGCTGGTAGAATTTAAACAGCAACAAGAACACCCTAATGGGCACCAAGTGTATACATAAAGCATTTTCCAACTTAGTACAACTCAATACAATAGAATTGTTTAGACAGCCAATTCTGGTACCGGTGAGACGTTAAATTATGGAGCTAAGCAAGCAGTTGAAAGCAATAAGTAACATAGAAACCAGAAAAATAAATGTGATGTATACAGAAGAGAAATGGGTCAATGCTCATAGCAAAATCACTGTTTAAAGTAACATTATTGCCGAGAAAACATTAAAAGCAAATGTGAAAATATAGATATCATTTTGCAGCAGAAACAAAATATTGGCTTTGTTGAAAAACAATATTATGCCAACTGCTATTGAAACTATTGACAAAGCCACTTAGTATGTCCTTGGAAGCTTGTACAATGATTACTTATTTTGAAATATTTTTAGCACAAGCCTATGCAACAAAAAAACACAAAAAAAAACACTGTCACCAAACTTTGCTGCCGCATGCAATAAAAAATTACATTTCAAAAACATTCATTGATGTGGCTGTTTTAGTGGTGATTTATTTATTTAAAATAATAAGCTTTTTATTTGTACCATGGATTTTATTATTATTTGTGAAGGAGAGAGAAATAAATCACTGCCTAACCAAGCACTCAAATCGCAGGCAGCCACAATGATATGATGTATACTTCGGACCAGATTTGTCACAAAAGAGAAAGAAACTATGGGCCTGATTTACAAAGATGTGCCGCAGCGCAATGCAGCTAGACAACTTGCTGTGCTGCATCACATGGAGAGGGCAGGAATGCACCATATCTACTAAGATATGGAGCATTCCTCCTCTCTCCCTGCACTGGCACACACAGTGCAGCTTAGTACCAATGCATGCACCCTTGCACCATTGTACAAGGGCATCTGCTTTGCAGGCAGATTTATTTTTTGTGCTCGAAGGGCACCTTCCTGCACAAAATGAATCCTTAGAGGCTTTTTCCTCTTTTAATGTGTGCTGCAGATTGCACACGCACATGTAGAAAGCGGAAAAAACGAGGATAAATAAAGGTTTTTCTCCTCATTGCTCGTCCCCTAGGATGGCGCACCTTTTTGATGCCTTCCCAGGTTTATTTCTGGTAGCAAATCTGGAAATGCGCCAAAATCCATTGGTGGATATGTGGGAGCCCCCACACTCCACCCATGGAATGCCTTCCCAGGGCAGAGTAACGTAAGGCAGCGACTTGTGCTGCGTTGCGTTACTCCAGATTTACTATGCCACATGGAGCTACGCAAGGTGGCTCTGCGTGGCATAGTACATCTGACTTAAGGCTTGTGTTGCCCTTGCGTCACCTTGCGTGACGCAAGGGCAAAACAAGTCCTTGAAAAATCTCCACCCAATTTTTTAGGTGGAAGTGAAAAAGTGCACAGGCTTTTTTCAGTCACTCAAAGTGAAGGGAGCCTACGGTAAAATGGGCTGACCCACTGCCCAGTCTGTATGCTGTGGTGGGTGGAAGAAAAATGTGATTGACAATTAAACAGACCCCTAGATGAAGGCCACTAGTCGAAAGCCTTTCTATATATGTGTATCATGTATGAATATTTTACAAAAACTATAGATAGTTACAAAAGATAAAGCTGTCTCAAACGCCATATCTAAAAAGGAAGAATAGAAGGAAATGGAAGAACTATACAGTCCTGACCTTTCACCACTCAACGAAAATCATCATAAGTGGGCGGAAAAGCTAAGTTGAGAATTTTTTGTTATGAAACCCACCTAAAAGATCAAGAGTTTAGCGGACAGGGGAGTGTCTGCTAGGATGGCAAAGGACTTTACCTCTGCCATCCCAATGGTACTCTGCCCACCAACTTTAGAGATGACCACCAGCCCTTTGGTCATCTCTCTACATTGAAATGAACCACCATCATGTCTGTTCCAACGTTTATAACCCCCTAGAATGAAGACCAATGGTTATGTCTTGGCTGAAATCAATCAATCAATCAATCAATCAGGGGGTTTAAAGCACGCTACTCACCCAGGAGGGTCTCAAGGCGCTGGGCGGGGCAGCTCCGGTCAGCCGAAGAGCCAGGTCTTGAGGCTCCTCCTGAAGGTGTGCAGAGTAGGGGAGTGTCTGATGTTGACTGGGAGCTCATTCCCGGCATTAGCCGCGATGTCGGAGAAGGCTCTTCCACCCGCTCTGGTTCTGCGAATGCCCGGGGTTTCTGCCAGGGCGCGGTCGGTGGAGCGGAGGTTCCTTTTGGGTGCGTCACGAAACATCACGGAAACAGCACTCATCGCCATCACAGATGACAACCCCATGATCCTTGACAGAGGAGACATGGCAGCTCCTATTCTCCTGGAATTCTATGCAGCATTTGACATGGTCTCACACCCCATCCTCATCAAGCTACTGCATGGGTTTAACATCAAAGACCCGTTCTCTACTGGATCTGCTCCTTCTTGACAGAGAGAACACAAGCTGTCAGCCTGACACCTTACTCCTTGGAAGCCTGCAAATTCATCTGCGGAGTGCTTCAGAGCTCATCACTCAACCCCACCCTCTTCAACGCATACATGATCCCTCTGGCCAACATCATCCACGCAAACAACATCAACATCCTCTTCAACACAGACAACACTCAACTCATACTCTCCCTCTCGCATAAGACCCCCCAGCACAAGAAGCAAGTTCACCACCTGCATGATAGAGGTCACCTACTGGATGATAGCCAGCTGTCTCAAGCTCAACATCGACAAGACTGAAGCAGTGATCTTCAGCAAAAACAGCTCCCCATGGGACTTCAACTGGTGGCCAGCTGAACTACAATCCACACCCAGAACCCAAGTCAAGAACCTTGGAATAATCATCAACAGCAAACACGGGACTGGGGCAAGATGGCTGCCGACTGACTTCGATGAGAGTTGCTGCTGCTTCTCTCCATCTGGATCTTTAGGAGATTTCGATATGCCGGCTATTTGAAAACCATCTGCAAACATCCCCCCCCGTACTTACTATTTATATGTGGACATGCGGCTGCTGGGCATTGATGGTCAGCTGAAGGCAAGGTGTTTTGCTACAGTCGTGCTCCTGCTATCACCGAGTGCAAGGCGGTGTATCGGCTTACCGCGTGGGAGTCACTGCTTCGCTGGGAATATGGCCCCAAAAACGAACAAAGCCGAAAAAACGGCTAAAACGGCCAACAAGAATAAAGATGACATCAATACTCCTGCTGATACGGCGAGGGCCGGTGCCTCCAATGTCGGCAATCCTAAGGCCGGCTCCGGTTTGGGTCGTGGAGGGGGCCAAGTTCGCCGAGGAGGACTGCTGCCAAAGAGAGTGGAGGCCGCCGGAGGAGACATCGGAGCGGCTGGTGGGACCCGGCACAGGGTAGCGGCGGTGATAACAGCGGGAGCGATGAGGCAGACTACGTTGGCAGAGGCTTTCTTGATGTCTCCACCACCCTCCGGTCTTCAGGGGGGGTCTGCGAGTCCCTCAGAAAATGAAACGGCGGGAGTAACCGAGCCGAGGGTCTGAAACAGCCTACACAACCGAGCCCTGTGAACGGATCACAGGCAAAAACCGGACTGGAGCAGGGATCGGGATCAGACTGTGCTCAGCTTCAACTGGTGGAAGAATCACAAGGAGCTTGTATTGCCTCAATGGCTGAAACTTTAGAGCATGTCACTTTGGAAGCTGCTTGTGTGGAGATACAGGATGAGCAGTGCGACAGTGGAGAGCAGGGTAATGAGCAGGATTACAGCACTAAGCCAGGCTATAATGCGGTATCTGTCCAGGAAAGTGATAACATACCAGAACATACAGAGCTACCTGCTTTGGTGGCAGGAAATGGGATGGCGGTTGAAAATTTAAACTGCGAAAATAATATTTGCTCAAGCTCGGAATTAATCAATGGGGCCCATGCCACTGTATCGAAAGGTCAAGCATTGCGGCAGCATCACGAGATGACTCATGGGTCTCCAGAGGGGGACCAATTTTTCTCTCTTAATGAGGATTCTGAATCCCCTGCACTTAGCGATCTTAATACCACGGAAGAAACTGACTCTGAAGAATCTGCAACTGTGCAAAAAGGTCCCCGTGGTAAAGCCGCACCTCAACGGCGCAGGAATAGATCTAGGGGTGGCATTGCTCAGAATAATGTGGAAACAGCGAGAAAACTGGAATGGGATTACTCGGCCACCAGTATGGTCTATGAGGTTAATGAGCAAGCAGACTTAGATGGCTCAGGTGTATCTTCAGGACCTCCTGCCCCACCCACTCTGGACTTAGTGTATTCCACTCTTAAACAAATGCAGGGAGAGGCCAGAAATGAAAGCAGAAGATCGCTACAAGCCACCAAGAAATTACAAACCTCTATTCGCAAAGTTAATAAACTCTGCACAGAAATGGCCGAGCGGGTTACTCATGTGGAGGACAGAACTGTGGCTTTGGAAGAGGAAGTTAACAGGCTACAGGAATTCAAGGTGCAACAGGGAAAACAAGCACTGGATGTCTGCTGGAAACTCGAAGATTTCGAGGATCGCCAGTGGCGGAACAATGTTCGCTTATTGGGGGTTGCTGAAAAAGCGGAGGGGGCTAATATAGTGCCCTTCGTGGTGTCCTTATTAAAGGGGGCCTTTCCGGACCTTGCTCAATGGAACTGGGATATGGAGGTCCAACGGGCTCACCGTTTCCCAATGGTGCAGAGGAGGAATGCTTCATCCAGGCAAGACGCGTACCCTAGAGCGATCCTGATTTATGTTGGGAACTTTCTCTTGAGACAAGCCATTATTGATAAAGCTCGCCCAGACGCCAAGAGGACTTTTGAAGGGCATACTTTTTTCGCCCGTCCCGATATTTGCCACGCCACTGTAGAGCGTAGATGGCGTCTTCGGCAACTGATTACAGCATTTCAGGGGGTGGGCAGTGAAGCGTATCTGCTATTTCCTTCTCGTCTTAAAGTCATAACGAATGGACAAGCTCGTATGTTCTCCTCGGAGGTGAAGGTACAAGAATTCTTAACGGAGCTTAAAGAAGCTAAAGGAAGGGCGGATATCCGTTAAACAATTCTGGGCTGGGTAACGGTCTATTTAGAGTATGGATAATGGTTCACGTATTTCACTTTATTTTTTTAATATTGGTGTGTTAAATTAAGCTGAGCGGGGGGGAGGGGGTGGAAGGCGGCGGTTGTTAGAGATGGATGGGGAGAGGGAGTGGGGCAACTTGAGATGTGAGATCGGTTGCCACACATAGGTCATGTTTGACCTATTTGCCTGTAAGGGTTGTTGGGGGGGGGTGGGGGTGGTGGGGAGGTCGGGTCTGGGGCAGGGCAGGGGTTTTTCACAGCATAGCACAGCACTATATATGAGGGAAGGGTTAGGTAAAAGGTTTATTGATTTCAGAACTAAATATTTTTGTAAAGAAGAAGGGACTGAGGTGAAGTTAGCTGGGAGAAGGGAGCGTAAAATCAATATGAAACTCAAAGCAGAAGGGCAATCACTGAATACTAATCAATGGCTCATGTGAATCTTAAGATTATTTCTATTAATATCTGTGGGCTTAATGATCAGGCTAAGCGACAAAGGTCAGCAGTAATATTGAAAGCCCTGCGTGCTGACATATTGTGTATACAGGAGACCCATATAGAATATACTAGAGCAGGGATTCTTGAACAACAGGGTTTTAGACTGTTGGTGGCTTCCAAACAAGGTACCAAAATCAGAGGGGTAGCTATCCTCACTCGTAGGAAAGATTTAATTGTTAAAAGGATTTTATCGGATAGGTGGGGACGCTGGGCAATAGCAGAATGCGGATTTGCAGGAGAATTATTTACTATTTGCTCGCTTTATGATTCAACAGCTGATGATCCCGAGGTATTAGAGTTTTTGGATAATGAATTTGCCCATTGGCCTACTCCACTTATTGTATGTGGTGATTTTAATATTAATGGGTTAGGTGGACTATGGTGCAAAACTGGCAATAAATATTCTGGGCGCAAAAGAAAGGTTTTTAAAGCACTTTCTAACCTGACTAAAAATCATGGGATAATAGATGTATGGAATCATTTAAAAATTAATGATGATGGTAACACCTTTTACTCTGCCCCGCCCAATGCGATTTTTCGACTCGATTATTTTTTTGTTTCACACTCATTAATACATCGAGTCATAATTGAGAAGCTCCCCAGGTTATTATCAGACCATAACCCTCTTGCCCTTACTCTGAATTTTTCTAAAGGAGAGCGGGCTGAACGGACATGGTCCTTCGAAAGAGGGCTTTTAACAGACTCAGAGTATGTTTCTCATATGAAGGGGTGGATCACGGCCTTTTTGATATAAATAGACATAGTGCTAGCACCGGAGTTGTCTGGGATACCTTTAAGGCCGGGGTAAGAGGTGAGACTCTCAGTTTTAGCTTTTCTCGGCAAAGGAAGGAGGCTCATCACGAAGAGATGCTCCTCAATAATTTAGCTAAAATTGAAGAGGCGCTTGCCTCTGCGGTTAAAGCCGGTTCACTTATCACTGACATTTTGTATCGACTTGCCTGGGCTAAAGCAGGAATAGGCAAAAGGGCAGCTGCTAAGGCCTCAGCAAGCTTTTTAGCCAAAAGAGAACAATGTTACGAATTTAGTGAGCGGGTAGGTCATACTTTGGCAGTGAGACTCCGACAAAGATGCGCTGCAAGCGAGATTAATGCGGTCCAGGATGAGCGTGGAAATTTAGTTACTGATCCACATGGGATTCAGGAAGTATTTCGGTCATTTTATCATCAATTATATGGGGAAGAATCACAGGATTTGCAAACTTTAACTCAGGATCTTCTTAATAGCATACCTCTCCAAAGTATTGAACCTGGAGATAGAGAAAACCTAGAGGTAACTGACTCAGGATGAGATATTTGATGCAGTGAGAAATCTTCCACCGGGTAAGGCCACTCGACCGGATCAGATCCCCTTGGAATTTTATAAGATCTTCTTAGAGGAAATCGGACCGGTCCTTGTAGAAACGATACACGTCGCCCAATCCGGGAGCTCAATCCCAGCATCTTGGGCAGGCGCTGACATCATAATATTTTTAAAAAAAGGCAAGCCACCTCTGGAGCCTGGGTCTTATAGGCCCATTACATTGATAAATAGTGACTCAAAAATTTTCTCGAAAGCCTTAGCATCTAGACTGAATACAATCATAGCTAGATCTATCCACCCATGTCAACATGGATTTATCCCCGGGAGGGGTACTACTCAGCGTACTCGGCGTGTAATAACGCTGTTTGACGCGGCAGAAGTCTCAGGGGACCCTATGGCTTTGCTGCTCCTTGATGCAGAAAAGGCCTTGATCGGGTCTCCTGGGACTTCTTATGGGAAGCTATGAAGTGGTTTGGAGTTGGGCAGCGGTTTATTACTGCTATCTGCGCTTTGTACAACGCACCAACAGCTTGACTAAGAATTAATGGGAAATACACAGCACCTTTTGGGATTAAACGGGGCACCCGGCAGGGCTGCCCCTGCTCACCCCTTTTATTTGCTATTTATATAGACCCCTTAATCCGGCTCTTGGAAGGCTGTCAGGAAATCAAGCCGGTGATTTATCAGGACACTCCAACAAAAGTCCACGCTTATGCTGACGATGTGGCCTTAGTTACCCCTGATCCCTTAGCTGCAATAGCGGCAGCTGAGCAGATCGCTTTAATTTTTGGTAGGATTTCTGGATATGCCCTGAATAAACAAAAGACCCAGATAGTCATCAACCGGGGAATCAGTTTCTCTGACCCACGGGTAATAGAATCAGCGGTTTATCTGGGTATTTCTATCACCGCGGATTTGAATTCATTGGTCGCAATCAACACCGACCCTATAATCCGGAAGGCTAAGAAGGACTTTGATAATTTTCATAACTTGCATTTATCTTTAGTTGGTCGCTGTAACGTGGTCAAAATGGTATTTTTGCCCAAAATACTTTACTTATTCAGAGCTATCCCTCTTGAATTTGGAAAGCAATGGTTTTCTGCTTTAGAAAGTGTGGTAAATCGCTTCGTTTGGGCTCATGGCAAAACAAGGAGAGCACTTCGATATATGACTCTTCCCTTGGACAGAGGGGGTTGGGCACTCCCAGATTTTAGATTTTATTATTGGGCAGCGGCCCTCCAGTATATGTCGATCCTGTTTGGTGGATATTCAGAAGAATCAAGGGCTGGGGTTTCCTTGCCTGATGTATATCAGTTATTGGTGGGGAAGGATGCCGTGAGTTGCTTTCTCAAATTTAGCGAGCCAAGTTATTATAAAAGAACAAAATTTAAGACTCTATTGGCCGCCTTTAAAATATGGGCTGCCCTCAAGAAAAAGGTTGGTTTGGGAAGAATGAACTTTTATACTCAGATGTATGGTAACCCTACGCTCCCGGAAATCTTTTCAGATCAGATTATGGCAGCGTGGGCCGGGCTTGGTCTCGTGAAAGTTGGGGATTTGATGGGCTCAGAGGGTTTGCTTCAATTTGGGGATATTCAGGATAAATTTAATATAAGCTCAAGGAATTTTTTTAAATACCTCCAGATTAGAAGCTTTCTGGGTAAAAAGACGGGAGGTGGTAGTCACTTCAGTAATAATAAAGTTATAGATGCTATTAGAAGCAGCAAGGGTTGTAAAATAAAAGGTATTTATAGTGAACTTATTTCACTGAAGCAGGATGATTTGGGTAAGCATGGTGAAAAGTGGAAAGACAGGCTGGGCACGGAACCAGATAATTTCTTTGATTCTTTAGAGCTGGGGCAGACAGTATTATGCTCGGCTGGGTTGCAGGCACAGCATTTTAAGACGTTATTTTCACTTTATTATACACCGCCAAAGATAGCTCAATGGGGAGGACAGGCGGGAATTAGGTGCCCCCGGTGTAATGCTTTAAAAGCGGACCTAGTCCATATGTTTTCCACGTGCCCGTGCATCAATGTAATAAAATCCTCCATTGCATCTTTCTGTGAAAATACTCTGGATATTAAAATTAAACTGACCCCAACCTTGATTCTTCTTGGGATTGATAACTCCCAGGAGCATGTCCCGCATTTTTGATTTATCTTTTTAACCATGGCAGTGTTTCGTATATGTATTGCCGCAGTTTGGTTAGACCAAACCGCTCCAACGTTTCAAGTGTGGTTAGCCAGATTATTAGCGATCTTTAACCTCGAGCGGGGTATTTATGAGCGGCGGGGCAAAAGAGGGAGAATCTTGGGGAAATGCATCTGGGACCCGATCTATAATTGGAAAGAACTTCAGAATTAACTCAGGGCCTGAGTTTTAAAAAGCGTTTGATATTGGATAAATATGCTCGGATTGTTACTGGGGTTGTCGTGATTTGCTTCCCTGTTTCCCCACTACTTTTTTTTCTCTCTTCTCTATTGACTGTCTCCTCCTTTTTCCTTCTTTACTGTTAGACCTTTCTTCAAACTCCAGAAGCTAAGTATGGAAATTATTACCCTAATTTGTGAATGAATTATATATGTATTAAGATGCTGTTTATAATGTAAAATCTTTAATAAAAATATGGAGAAAAAAAATCAACAGCAAACACGGGCATGACTGCACAAGTCAACACCATCACTGCATCCTGCCTCCACACCCTGAAGATGCTAAGGAAGATCTTATGGCTCCAAAGCAGCACTAGAAAAAGTGTCACTCATGCTCTAGTCACCAGCAAGTTGGACTTCGGGAACACCCTCTACACCAGGATCACCAAGCAACTCACTAGAAGACTACAAACCATCCAGAACTGGTTCCCCATACACAAACATGCTCAATTCAAACTTCTCACACACACATTCAAGGCACTACATAACTCAGGCCCCACCTACCTGAACTGCCGCATCTCCTCTCACCAACCACTTAGACATCTCCAGTCTGCAGACGCATCCCACCTATACACAGAACCAGATCAGGAGCACAGGCATTTTCTTACATCGCTCCTAAAGCGTGGAACGACCTCCCACTCCACATTAGAGCCTCTTCCTCTCTTCTTGAATTCCACAAGAAGCTGAAGGCCTGGCTTTTCAATTGACCAACATACCATAGGCAGGGCTAGGCACACAGCACCAGGATACCCTCATGGGTGACAGTGAACTTCACAAATACATATAACAGAACATAACAAAGACAATGCCTGGTCACAGAGGAGGTAAAAGGATGGCAAAAGAACAGACAAGGAAAGCAAGGCAATAAAAGAATGGCAATGAACATGCTAGACTGAATTCTGAACAAACATATGCCTTTCAAGCTCTCCATCATAGCTGTTCAAGAACAGCCAAAACATACTGAAATAAAATTAACTTTGGCTAACATAGAGGCATTCTAAAACATATGGGATGCTGCATAACGCCAAATTGCAGAGATAAAGGAACACCTAAACAAATAGCTAGCGAGCTGGACATGGCTGTCGAATCAAGGAACCTACCTCAAAAAAACAATAGACTTAGCAGACAGAAGATGAAGGGTCAATTTTGAAAACACTGGCATACCAGAGAATAAAGAAGGCACACACACATGATGATCTTCTTGCGGTCATTCCTTTGGACCTTACTGGGAATGCCTTTCACAACTACCCTAGAATTCCGAAAGCGCCCACATAGTTTGTACAAGGTGAGAACCCAAGGTAAATCACCTACGGTCCAATTTGACATGTCAATTACACCACCACCAGGTCATACAGATTATTGCGGCTTCAGAAGAGAAAAAGGTCCTTTCATTTAAAAGAACTGTAATGTCTCCATCAAAGCAGACTTTACAGCTCAGTAAAAGAGACATTAGATTTTCCCTACTGGGTGCGTCTTCAATGTTGATAACAGTGGACTGTAAGAAAAAAAAGACTTTTCAGAACCGGAAGACCTAGCCAATGGACATATGGGTATTTCACAACTAATACATTCAAAAGCAACGACAGCAGGCCACAAAGAAAGGGAGAGCAATAAGTAATAGAAGCATCACTAGAAGCCAAAAGAAAAAGCTGTAGTGAACTAAAGGATTGAAAAAAGATTGTACTGAAACACTTCCATAATGATAATCAGAAACATATGTATATATTGGTGTTGCATGCTATTACAAAGTACGCATTGTACATAAGACAAGGTACATCATTATAGATTTAGCCAGAATTCAATAATTTCCTAGCAAGACATTTTTAAATTCTACTATATAGGGAAAGGAGCAGAATAGCTATTTTGGCCAATGACATAAAAGATAGAGACACTGATTTCAACTAGATAAAGTACAATCAAGAACCAATTGTGCTATCTAGAATAATTTAAGAATGACCCAGAACTTGATATAGATTACCTCCAAAGTGGCAAATTGATTATGTTGACCCACACTAGTCACATTTCTCTATACTAGAGCATATGGTGAAGGGACATTGGCAGGGTGTCTCCCATGCCTGACCACAGTTAGAGCTAGAGTCCTTATTATTGGGTTGTTAGAGAGATCATTAATATTTTGCCACACTTTTTGTAGTTTAGTTTACCCCCTAAACCATACCTCTGAGCCCTGCATTTCTATGTATACCCCTATTTACTACATTTCAGTAGAACAATCTCTAAATTTTACCCATTCTGTTTGACACCTGTTTTCCTAGTTAAATAACAGACAAGGACTAGTGAGAGAATACTTGGAAATCGATGAATAAACAGCACCATTGACTGAAAGACTAATAGACAGGCACACCTACATAATACAAACTCTACTAAACTGAATGCCGCCTTTTGCAATCTACAACAAACACTGCACTGTGTTATCTAGCAACAGAAACATGAGCACACAAACACCTGGAAAAAAATGTAGGATCTCTGATTCTTAATTTGAGTGATGATGGTCTCACCCACTATATAAAATGCAAAATGTGCTGCCTTATTTATCTACTAAGTTTTCTGATGTAGTACTACTGCAAGAGAAACACTTCTCCACAGTAGAGGCCATTAAATTTAAAATGAGACTGGGCAGGGAAGGCAATACGCACTTGTAATGAATTGACACTGGAACATAGCTTGGCATTAGCGACCCCCTATGTAAAAGGGAAGGGTCGTCATATTAATTCTTAGGTCACTTCCAGTTACATTACAGAGAATATGGAAAGACACAGAATGCACATATGTTATAGCTGGGATATTGTCATGTAGTTCCCACTAATCCGTATGACCTGCATGTTGTTTGACAGCATAAACTTTGGGTGAGGTGCCTAGACTGATTCCGAGCACCTCCACAGGATATGTTGGCCTACAGACCAGCAAGCTCACAGTGCCACGACAAGCACCCTTTACCTTACCAGGGAGCGAATGGTTTCTGGCAACCACTGAACATGACAACCCTGACCTTACAGTGATCGTGGAAACAGATCCGAACCTTTCGTCCAGTCACTCGTGCTTATTTGTACTCAGAGAAATATACAGAATACACAGTGGGACCTTTTCAATATATTTCTTGAACCAACGTTATTTCGTGTATAGAATACATGTGCTGTGATAATCAGTAGACAGAAGCAGATGACAGTGATTACAAGCACCAAAAGAGTAAATAGTAGGTACAGCTCTACCATGGTGCAGTAATCAGGCATACTCCTACTATGCAAACCCTACTCTAAGTGTACCTCGAGTGTGTGTAGGTGAAGAGCCAAGAATCTCCCCAAGGGGCAATCCAACCCCATTACCTGGTGGGAGAGGATGAAGGACACCATCTTGGTCACGATCTGAACACCGCTCACGAGGTATCAGACTGCTGTATGGTGAAGTCTCAGCATGCAGGGACCCTCGCTGTCAGATGAAGTGCATTCTCTGATAATCCATCAGGATGCTCATTATTTATAATAGAAAACAGCCTTGCAATGTACGTTGTAGATTAGCGATGTTATGGCTATGTAGATAGCTCTGTCGCCCCGTGGATGAAGATAGATGACATTTATACATAGTGCGTAAAGAGGCCTTGTATATGATGTTCAAGGCATCGTGATAATGTTGTGTGAAGCTAGATGTGTAAACAAAGTAGTTTTGGAGAAACTAATCCAGCATTGTCGTGTATGCAAATATGTGCAAAAGTTCACCGCACAAATGTTATTGTGAAAAAGAGGACACTGTAAGAAACAAGCAGCTTCGCTCATGGGCCTAACCCGCGAACATAACAATATTTATACAGGGAAATAGGCTGGCATTAGGATCGGTTTATGCACCAAACCACACTAAACGTAATTTTTCTTTAGACTAAATAGGACACTCTCAAAACTTGGCAGAAATAAGACAATCCTGGAAGGTGACCGGATCATTAACATCAACCAAGTACTAGACAGATCTGGTAGGCTGCATATAGGACATACGGGAGATCATGATACACTATTAGAATTGATGGAATACCACTCACTTAATGATATCTGGAGATTACTATAACCCAGAGATAGATATTAAGCATTAACATCATGGTTACGGAACATGTAAATGCATCAATGTTTTTGATGTCATGAATACCGCATTACCAGTGATCTCCTAGTGCTCCATACTAGATATACAATTATATCTCTGACCACGCCACTGTGAAACTTCAGCTAGACTTAGATTTTCTGGCACTACAACTACATAGATCATGCATATACATCTACTCACACAGAATGCCTGTTGGAAAGAAAAATATAAATATCTAGCAATGTACCTTCTGGACAATGAGGGATTGGTAACTTCACATTTAAGCCAGCAAACTTTATATTATGGGCTTCATATTGAGGGATTCTGTTCTCTGCAAAAAAGGAAGGTATATCAAGAGACTTTATAAAAATATGGTTCATGACATGGCTAAACACTACAGTGAAAATGTGAATGACCAAATACTCTACAACCTAAAAGCTGTAAATTATGCACTTAACTTTCTTTTCATGACCCAAGCTGAATAAGCACTACGACGTTTATAAAGGAAAAGGTATGAACATGGAGAAAAAGCAGGTCGACAGCTAGTGATACAACTGAAACGGAAGGGTTATTTTCTATACCAGCGATGCAAGTGGCTTAACGAATATTAAAGACACAACCAATAGAGATCCTTGAGGAATTAAAACAATTCTTCATAAATTCATACCATTCCAGGCACTTAGAGGACACATACCTAGCAGCTATGACAGTACCATGGCTCACTGACAAACAAAAAGAGGCATTAGAGGGCAAAATAATTGTGGAATTCAAAACAGAGTTTATTTCACGAATTTCCAAACCAGGCACAGATCCCTTATCATGTGCCAGTTAAAGGCCTATTTCCTTACTAAATGCTGATATGAAAATCTTAGCAAAAGTTCTATTGAGTAGAATTGGACTGCTGATACTTTCTTTAATACTACCAGGACAAGTAGTATTCCTTTCCATACCGCGATGGGAGACGATTTTTCTGAAGCCGTAACCAGCACTTGTGAGAATTGTCTGTGGGATTGCCGGTTTATTATGTTGTTGGACTCCTTAATGGCACGTTCTATTTGCAACCAATCTACAAACGACAGTGGTGACTTGCTGTTACCCAGACTGTTTGATCTTTCTCTGGGCCTCACGATTGTGTGGAGAACCCGATGACATACAAATTTTGCCCTGATGAAGCTTTTGTAAGGCGAAACGCGTTGGCTGCGTGTTTACATTGTGGTTGAAGAAATTTGAATAAAGACGATTTATCTACCACATTGACGAGGACCTACGAGTTTTCATTCATGCTAATTGCTAATCCATACTCAACTGTATTTGTTGCCTCTCTTTTTTGTATAAACAAGTAGATTTTTCCCTGGCAGGTCCACAAGGGACAATGTGAGGGTCCTTTCTCACCTTTCGTGGCAAGATAAGGAAGATCTAGAAGACAGAGTACGCTATCCTTAGATGCTGATAAAGTGTTTGAATGATTGGGATGGAGTTACCTGTTCAAGCCACTCCGCGGTCCCAGATTTCATTAATAAAGGAAAGTGGATGAAACATTAGCCCAAATCACTAATAATGAAGTCACTTCAACTGCGTTCCTTGTACATAAAGGAATGAGACAAAGATATCTTCCTTGTTATTAGCACTTAAACCCTTAGCTGCTAAAATAATACTGACAATGTAAATGGAACGAATAATGTCCACAGCAGGATAGAGAAAATATTTCTATACGCAGACAATATTTTCTTAACACCATCACACCCGACAATATCCATTCCAAAGGTCATATCCATCATAGATCAGTTCTCAACTTTTTTGGGCTATTTGATCGATTCAAGACTGAGGCACTTCCAATGTCTAGACATGCAACCCGTTCAGTTATAGGGGCATTTCTTTTTAGATGGACACCACAATATCTCAAATATTTAGGTATTCTGATCAATCCTAGTCTGACAGTACAGATTGCAAAAATTCCTACTGCCTTAGATTCAAATACATTTTTTCAATTTTACCACTGCAGATGCCGAATTTGACTTTAAAAGGAATTGACTCAATAATTCCAGAATTGATTTGGGAACAACTAAAATGTAGATAAAAGCCCCAAACAAAAGTTGCACACAACAACAGTGATTAGAGGACTACACTTTCCACACCTGAGGTCATACTTCCCAGCACACCAGTTAGCATTTCTCATGAGCTACAACATATATAAATTCATGCACATACTTGACATGGCATGGGACTGAAAATGCCCAAATTTTGAATTACGTACAGGGAAATTAGGCAGAACTCTGTGAGAAATAGGAAAAAGTTGGTCGAAAGAGCAAGTTAGATGAAATGGTACAAAGAAGGAAGTTAGGAAATGGAATGAAGGAGGGAATAATTGACAACAAGAATGAATGAGGGAAGGAAGAAAATAAAAGCAAATGCTTTTATAAGAACTGGAAAAACACCATCTCTGTGAGGGTGTAAGGAGCAAAAAAGAATAAACACTGATAACCACAGATTTTTTAAATTTTTGAACACATTGAAAAACACTGAAAAAGCCCAACAGAATTCACAAAAAATAGAAACTTAAAAAAGGAAAGCCTAAAGATAAAATAGGACTATAGTTTGAGGATGAAATGTGAACAGACATTCTCTTGATGACAAAAGCCTTAGGGAGTATAGAATCAGATACCACGCAGGTAAGCACCACACACACCATTAACAATCTGGGACTTTATCATGCAGGTACTTAAGGAAGTAAGGGTAATTAAGGCATGTAAGGGATTCAAGGATTCAGGGTTGGTAAGGATAGGGGTAAGTAAGGAATAGTAAGTGCTTTCTAAGGTTCAGTGATGGTTTAAGGTGCAGGTATATACAGGTTTTTAGAGATCAGGGTTGGGTATTTATAGGGGCAGTAAGGGGTGTTTACATTTCAAAGATAGGTAAGAATTGGAGATAGTAAAGGATAATAAGGGTTTTTGGGTTTCAGGGATGGGTAAGGGTGCAGGAGGTTTTAGAGTGCAGGGTTGGTTAAGGGTAGGAATAGGTAATGACTAGGGATTTTTAGGGTTCAGGGTTGGGTAAGGATTGGGTAGTAAAGAGTAGCAAGGTTTTTTGTAAGGTTCAGGGAGGGGTAATGAAGCAGGGATGGAAGGGTTGTTTAGGGTCCAGGGCTGGGGAATATAGCACGTTACAACGCGTGCATTCACAACACAGTAGTTTACAACGCGGTCATTACAACGACTGCGTTGTTACCACGCGTGCCATTACATCGCAAGTCGTATCAACGACTTGCTGTAGGGGGCGCGCTGGACTTAGTAATATTATTAATTACTATTCCTATTCCAGTTTGAGCAACAGCAGGGAAGTTGTTGGATTTAAAATCCAACACATTCCCTGGTGTTACACGCCCCCTACAGCAAGTCGTTGATATGACTTGCGATGTAATGTAATGTAATGCAATGTAAATAGGTACTTGTAAAGTGTTCGGCTATTCCGCAGAGTGTCACGGCGCTGAAAGGACCACGAGACAGACAGTTAGCACTAAAAACAGGTAGGCCGAGATCTAAATGGCACGTGTGGTAACAACGCGGTTGTTGTAACGACTGCGTTGTAAACTACTGCGTTGTGTTTACAGCGTTGTAAACACTGTTTCCCAGGGCTGAGGTAAGTAAGGGATAGTGAGGTGTTTTTAGGGTTCAAGGATGGGTAATGGTAGTAAACAGTAGTAAAGGGTTTTTAGGGATCAGGGATCATAAGGGCAGCCTGTAGTATGGGGGGATTATTTTGGGTAGTGGGAGAGAAGTATAGACAAAATAAGGGGTTTGGGGGATGGGGTCCCGATGGCTCATTTGGGAGGGGGGCAACATGTCCACCTTCCCTAATGTTGATGTATTTAACCCCATGTTATGGGGTCCACGGGGCCTCTTAAGGCTCAAGGAGGGGGACCACGTGACCCTCTCTCGCCTTATAATATATTTATTGACCCTTAGGGATGAGATCCCCAGTGCGCCAATAGTGGCTTGGGGATGGGGGCTGTGTGCACCCCATCACCTTTATAAAAGCAAAGGTCCCTAGGGGCAAAAGAGGCTTGGGGAGGTGGGCTGAACAGCCCTCTCCCCCGGCAGGGGTTTCACTGTTTCCAGTGAGCTGGACACATAGCCTGGCCGCAGCAGCAGAGGGTTTACTTTATGTAATAAATATTACTTTATTTTTAAAAAAACAAGAAATTCACTGAAAAAACAAACGTTAAGTTAAGTGAAAATTTCAGTTCCAATGTAAGATTTTAAACTTAAAGAAAACACTGAAATTCACCAGATATAGTTACCTCTAGTAGTTATAACTCGTGCCCTAAGGTAACTGTAACTCGTGTCCTTACCATGTACTGCTAATTACCTCCCAGATTACATCATTCATGACATATTCTATGACATCATTGATAACATCACTGCAACATTTGCAGTGAAGCTATTGATGAGAAAACTGTGCATGGTGGGGGCGTGAGTTATAGTTACCTTAGAGCACAAGTTATAGTTACTTGAGATAACTAAAACTGTAGTAGGTAGTTATAGTTAGGACCTAGTTTCCATAGGAAAAGTGTTTTTGTTTTGCTAATAACTTTAGTACCGTTTGACGAATCATCACAAACTTTTCAAAACTAGTTTGCCAGTCACTTCATCTGCTGCTTGGAAAGTTTCAGGGTGTTTCGTTACGCAGGGGGTGAGAAGAAGGGGGGTCCAAAAACGTGTTTTCTCAATGCAATTCATAGTCGTGGGCCCAGCCAGCTCCCCGCCTTGTGCATGAGCCAGCATTGCTGCTGCACGAAGGGTTGCTGCTGGAAAGGCAGCTTCCTCCATGCAGGAGCAATTGTTTAATGACTTTGCCTGCCCACATGTCTGCGGGCAAGGAAAGATATGAAACCTCCGCTTCCAGTGGGCAGGAGCACTTTGACATCTCCCACCCGCTGGAACTGGAGTGTTTGCTTTTGCTTAGTGGGAGCTATCAAAACTCCCGCCAAGCAAAAACAAACAGCTATGTCCCCACGGTGGGCAACCCAGGAAATAGCAGGACCCAGCCCTAGGGGGTAGCGGTCCCCAGGGCCCCTCCTTTCTTTTTCATGGGTCACCTGGGGGAGGTGGTGGTCCCTGGGGCACTATGTGGCCACGCAGACCCTCTCCCATTTTTTAAAAAACATTTCACCCCAGGGAGATGGTGCACTCTGGGACCTGGGGGCAGTTTGGGGAGGCCCCGATTGTGTCATTTAGCCCTGGAGAGATGGGGGTCCCTGGGGCTCGAGGGGCTGTGCAGCCCCCATCATTGTTTTTTTAGCCTTGGGTGGCGGTGGTTGTCCCCTGGGTTCTGTGGGTTCCACGCAGCCCCCTATCAATGTTTGTTTAGTCCCAGGGAGGTAGTGGTCCCCAGGGCTTATAAAGCTTCAGGAGGGGGGCCCCATGTGCACCCCTCCTTTTTTACAAATAAAGCCCTGGGAGGTGGTGGTTCCTAGAGCTCCAATATCCTCAGGAAAGCGGCCCCTTGTGCCCCACTCCTTTTTAAAAATAATGCCTCCAGGATCGGGCTCTATCTTGTTTTAAAAAAATATAAATTATTTTGCCATGAATTTGCGTCAGAATTTTTTTTCAATGTTTTTCTGCTCTGCCGGGGTCCCTCTGGGACCCCAAGACATGAGTGTCAGGGTATTCCTACCCTGCCCCTTTTTTTCAAGTTTTTTTGGGGGGGACTCGGCTCAAGTCGAGTCCCAATATGGCTGCCAACACTTCTTGGTTGAAGTGTTGCCAGCCAATCAGAGCTCTGCATTTCCCTGCATGAGCTTGTTGGATTTTCTTAAATTTCCCAGCAACTACTGAACAGATTTACACCAAATAAGTGAAAGTGTGATCTGCGTAACCAAATTTACCTTTTTGCCAAATTCGGTGTAATTCCATCCATCAGTTCGGGCTGTTGTCGTGTTCAAAGCTTGTATGGGATGTATCATGGAAAACACACTTTTTTGACCCCCCCCTTTTTGTCTGCCCCCGCTTGACCGATCACCCCGAAACTTTCCATGCGCAACAAGAATCACGGGCGCACTTTTTGGGGGATATTTGGTGAAGATTCGTCAAATGGTGCCAAAGATATAGGGAAGTCAAAAAACATTTTTCCCATGGAAACATGATCCTCACTGTAACTACCTACTATATATATATATATTTTGGTCGCTAGAAGGTAGTTATAGTTAGGTCTGCTGTTCCATAGACAGAGCGTTTATTGGTTTGTCAATAACTTTGGCCCCATTTGACGAATCTCCACAAAGCTTTCTAAAAAAAATTCATCCACTGCTGCTCCTTCCTGGAACGTTTTGGGGTGATCCGCCAAGTGGGGGTCGAGAAAAACGGGAGGTCCGAAAACACAAAATCTCCACACATTTTCCATAGACTCATATAAGACAGATTTTAGCAAAACCTGCTGAAAGGAATTGCACCAAATTTGTCAGGAAGCTAGATCCTGGACTACAGATTGTGCTTTTTCTGATTTGGTGTAAATCCATTCAGGAGTTTTTGACATATTAACAGCCAAAAATAATTGTATATTTTGGCAGTTTGGCTCCAGAGAGAGCGCAAAATCAAAAATGGAAACCTGTACTTTGTCAAGAGACCTATTTTTCCCATGAGCCTTCACGCTTTTGCTGGAGCAAGAGATTCCCGTGAGTCTCGCAAGAGCGATCACTCTAACTGGCTGGCTGTTGGAATGTTAGAAATGAAATGGCAACCATTTCTGTTTACTGTGAAATTGGAGGTGTTGTGGAAATGAAGTAAAAAAGCTATATAAGGGGGCAGTAGAAAGGCATGCTGTCCCACTAGATTTAGAGAGGAGGTGTCTAAGGGATAACAAATGTGAGGATAATAAACGTATATTGTTTTTAACTAATTTTTACAATCTCACAGGACTGTTGCTGAATCATGAGTAGTAAAAAGGAATAAATGAGTTGTTAATACTCTCTATTAGTGGGAATACATATTATGGTCCTTGTTTTTGAGAGGAAGTGTGCTTAGAAGGTTACATTTTTTTTTTAATGTTATGTACTTGCAAGACTTTCGCAGGACCGTGAAAAGTAGGAAGGAGTAGGTGATGTTTGAATACACTCTGCTATGCACACTTGTTACTGTATGAAGGAGTCGGTGTTTATCAGATTCTACTCTTTATGCTCATTGGTTTGACAAGAGTTTTGAGTAGAGTTAAGGCTCATCCAAACACCCTACCATGCACAATCATCATCTGAGATAGAGGTCGGAAAGAAGAGCCAAGTCCCTCCCCACACACTACTACGTACACCCATCTTTACACAGAGAGAGGTCTCACCAGAGAGGCCAGTCCCTCCCCACACCCTACTACACACACCAATCATCTGAGAGAGAGGCCTGAAAGAAAAAGGCAGTCCCTCCCCACACCCCACTATGCAAACCTGTTGTCAGGCTCCTCCGTTCTGGATCCTCAGAATCGTGTTGATGCTCAAAGGGGGCCCACCTCTGGACAGCCCCAAGTCTGGCATATAATGACACACAGACTGTTGGGGAAATCGAGCGGGGGAAGGAAAGGGTAGGGACTGCGGGGAAGGAGATCTGAGAAGGATACAAGAGCACAATATGAGCACAGCGTAACACAAATTATGACTCACGGTAAAGAGACAATAATCGACATGATAGACAACGCCTACCACACCCACCTGAAAATAAAGACGGTGTAGTATGATTTACAGAAGAGAGCCGAGGGTGGTGGCAGGAACACAACATGAAACTAGTGAAAGACAAAAAGAACATATATTGGCAAGAACTAGAGAATTCCTGACACTGTACTATGCGTGTACTGGTTCCCCCCTACTACACCTACCAAACGGGCACATGAAGTGAGGCCCGATATGCCGTGCCTTGTTGGTGGCACACCCTCTCTGGTAACTCTCTCCTATATGATTATTAAGGAGAACAAAAACAAGAAAAAAGGTGAGGGAGTGCAACTGGAACAGGTAACAATAGCAGTCTTGCCCTTATCCAGTTGGTGTCATGCTCGTGTTTGTTCATTTCCGCACAATAACACCAGCATGTTAGGAGTATATAATCCCGGTTAAATGAATAACCAGCTCGTCATTTGCTCAACTACGATTAGAGTCTGAGTTGAGGTATAAAAGTTTATATG
Source organism: Calotriton arnoldi (assembly GCA_963921515.1). Lineage (NCBI taxonomy): Eukaryota > Metazoa > Chordata > Amphibia > Caudata > Salamandridae > Calotriton > Calotriton arnoldi. The sequence continues at coordinate 853,541 of CAWUFW010006503.1, read as the reverse complement.
ACCACAATTGCCCACAATATGGAAAAGGCGTCCTTAACCTCCCCGCATGAGACCTGTGATTAATGTTGTCTCTCCAACGGGGGGGGTCATGCCATTCCAAAAAATGGGCTCTGAAAACCCAGAGGCTCCTCTGCACGAGACCAAATGAACTGGTCCCAGCCAACAGAGGAGTCACGACTGTGGAGGAACTAGCGAAGTTTAGGAAACTCCTCTGCCTCCTTCAACAGTTGACGATACGGTAGCTTGTGCTGTCGCACTCTTACCGCCCAGAAGTCTGCTGTCCGTGAGAGAAGTCTGCTACGACTATCCTTGAATTATCGGCAGCGAGTGATTCCTTCCGCCGCCCTTTATCCCGTAACTGGCGTCGCGTCTGCGTCACGTGAAACGTGACTCGCGTTGCCTGTCGGGAGTTGTAGTTCTGAGAGGGGTGCGTCCATGATGCCTAACACACCGTGTCATGCAGTCAGTGCATAACCGGCAGCAGGATCGTGACAGAACATTCCCCTCCCGGGGATTACTGACTGCCAGACGGCTTGTCTGGATGTAGCTTATGGTACCTAGCCGTCAGTCTGGGCGCATGCACATCCGAGGCTGGCTCCCAAGAGTCCTCCTCCGGACCATACCCCTTCCATGACACCAAGTACCAAAGCCTGCCACGCACCCTCTTGGCGTCCAAAATCCCCCTGACCTCGTATTCTTGTTCTTGATGAACCCATATGGGTGAGGGGGTTTTCCGTACTGGACGGTGAGAAGGTTTTAGGAGGGATACATGGAAGACCGGATGTATCCTGAAATGAGTTGGCAACCGCAGCTTAACCGCTACCGGATTTATGTGTTTGATTACTCGATATGGGCCAATAAACTTGGGATTAAACACACTGCGTTTTCTAAACCTGATATGTTTGGTCGATAGCCACACCCATTCCCCACTCTTGTACACCCGACAAGGTCTACGATGTTTATCGGCCTGCGTTTTGTACCTTTCCTTTGCTCTCAGCAAATTGTGACGTGCCTCTAGCAGGGTCTTACGCATATGTGCTAGCCTGTTGCACAAATCAGGGAGCTTGGTGCAGGTGCTGGGAAGGATCAAGGGAGTGAACCGAGGGTGAAACCCATAGGTACAAAAGAACGGTGTGTGTTGCGTTGACGAGTGTTTGGCGCTGTTGTAGGCTATCTCGGCTACCCACAACCAGTCCACCCACGCATCAGTATTAGCGTTGAAGTAGCACCTGAGGTATTGCTTGAGGGTTTGGTTTAACCTCTCTGTCTGGCCGTCTGTTTGGGGGTGGAAACTTGTGGAGAGGGAAGAGGCGATCTGTAATTTGGAACACCAGGTCTTCCAAAAGCGCGCAGTGAATTGGGCTCCTCTATCAGACACTATGACTTGGGGAAGGCCATGGAGTCGGATTACGTGAGTTAGCAGCAGTTGAGCCAGTTGGCTTGCCATTGGTGCTTGCTTGCACGCGATGAAGTGGCCCATCTTGGACAAATAGTCGATGACCACTACGATAGCTGTTTTTCCCTGATCCTTGGGTAGCCCCACTATAAAGTCCACTGAGAACCTTTCCCACGGCATCTCGGGTGTGGGCATCGTCTGGAGTAATCCCTGTGTTTGCCTGTGGTCTGATTTCATTTGTGCACATGTGGTACAGCCTCTCGCCCATGATAAGACGTCCGGGCGGACTGTAGACCACCAGAACTGGCGCAACACCTTCTCCAGAGTTTTTGCGCCTCCCATGTGTCCTGCGCAAGGGAGATCATGACACCAAACAAACGCGGTTTTCCGTAGTGTTCGGGTAGGGACTAACACCTGTTGGCCTTTCATGGGGAGACCTTGACGCATCCGCCAATCAGGATGGTACTTAAGCCATCTCTTCCACGCAAAGGTCCGTATCCCTTGTCTGATTTTCTGCAGAAAATCGTCAGTTTGAACGACGCATACCACTCTGCTAGGCTCGATGATAGCTCTTTCTGGAGGGATAGACTGTTGTGTGGGGTTTTCCTGCCTCGTAAGGGCGTCAGCCTTCTTGTTGTTGATGCCAGGTCGGAAGGTCACAATGAAATGATACTCAGCAAAAAACAGCATCCAACGGAGTTGGCATGGAGTGAGATGTCGAGCAGCTCGCATAAACTGAAGGTTGCGGTGGTCTGTGTAGACCGTCACCTGATGTACTGCACCCATTAGCCAGTGTCTCCAATCCAGAAACGCGTCCCTGATCGCCAGGAGTTCCTTTTCTGCTATCGTGTAATTCAGCTCTGCAGAGTTTAGTTTCCGGGACATGAATGCAATGGGGTGTAGGTAACCCGTTGTCTCGTGTCGTTGTGATAGCACGGCTCCCACCGCTGCTTCGGACGCGTCGGCCTCGACGATAAAAGGCAGTTCCGGATTGGCATGGGTGAGGACCGGAGCGGTTGTAAAGGCTTCTTTCAGGAGATCGAACGCCTTCTGGGTCTCCTCGGTCCAAAGAAAAGGTGTCTTTTTCCTTGTCAGGTTAGACAGGGGTGCTACCATGTCCGAGAACTGCCGGATAAACCTCCTGTAGAAGTTTGTAAAACCCAACAGGCTCTGGATGTCTTTGACGTTCTGCGGACGTGGCCAGTCCACAATGGCTTTGACCTTCCTCTCTGCCATGACTTGACCGGAAGGGGTGAGCATAACCCCTAGGATTTCAACGGTGGTCACGTGAAACTCACATTTCGTGAGTTTACAGAACAACCGGTATTTGCGCAATGCTTGCAGCAAACGGCTCACATGGATGACATGTTCCTCTTCGGTTGCTGAATATATAAGGATGTCATCGATGTAAACAACCACGAAATGATCCAGATATTCCCTCAGAACCTCGTTGAGGAAGAATTGAAACGCCGCCGGGGCATTGCAGAGTCCAAAAGGCATAACAAGATATTCAAATAGCCCATACCGCGTTTTAAAGGCGGTCTTCCATTCATCACCTTTGCGCATCCGCACCAGATGATAAGCCCCTCTCAGATCCAGTTTCGTATAGATTCCTGCTGCTCTCACCTGTTCTAAAGGGACAGGGATCAATGGAAGCGGATATTGTTTTTTTACTGTGATGGCGTTTAATGCCCTAAAGTCAATACAGCACCTCAAATCCCCGTTAGCCTTCGGAATAGAAAAGAGGGGAGAGGCCGCTGGAGACCTGGAAGGACGAATGAATCCCATATCCAGATGCTTGTCCAGGTAAGTTCGTAAATACAGAGTCTCTGGTAGGGTAAGGGCGTATATCCGCCCGCAAGGAACTATGGCCCCTGGAACTAGGTCAATGCGACAATCATAGTCCCTATGTGGCGGGAGTTCCTCCGCCTTGGTATCGCTGAATACGTCCGTGTATGCTTGGTAACACACCGGCAAGACCACGTTCTTTTCCGCCGCTGTCGCGATGTGATGCCTGGTGGCCAAAACCTTTGAAGGCCGTGGTAACTGCCAACTGCAGTGGTCCTGACAATAGGTGGAGTGTAGTTGCATGGTTTTGTTGGCCCAGTTAATGGTAGGCTCGTGTTTTTGTAACCAGGGAAGACCTAGTATCACCCCGTACTGTGGGGCTTGGATGATATTGAACGACAACCATTCTTGGTGATACCCTTCATAGGTGAGTTCGTATTCCGGAGTGCTGTGACTGATCGGTCCTGATTCCAGCTCTTTGCCATCAACGGCATACACCTGTTCCGGGGTGGTTTTGCGGATAAGTTGCACCCCTAACCTCAATGCCTCTTCTCTGTCCATAAAACATCCAGTGGCCCCTGAATCCACCATGGCCCTGATCGATTTCTTCTCTTGGTGTATTCCTATGTCCATGGAAATAAAGAAATGCTCCGCTTCCATGAAGGCAGAGAGGTTCACTGAAGGGATAGTACTTCCGCTTGAGGGTTTCCCTTCTTGAGCTCTCAAGCGCTGGGGTTTTCCTCCCCTTTTTCAGCCATCACCGTGGCCAGCTGCCCGGTCCGTGATCTGCCGTACTTTGGCTTGACGGGACACTCCCTAAGGAAATGCCCCTTCTTCCCACAATACAGGCACAAACCTTGTTTGCGACGATGGTCCCTCTCGCTGAGCGTCAACGAGGCCCTCACCGACCCGATTTCCATGGGTTCGGTTCTTGCGGCTGTCTTTTCGGTAGAGAGTGTCCGATCACTCAGCGGGATGTATCTCTCCCTCCGTTTATGCTCCCCTTTCCGCTCCTTTAGTCTGTGGTCCAATCGCAGTGTCAGTTCGAAGAGAGCAGCACAGGTACTAGGCTGGGGTTCGATTTGGGCGAGAACATCTTTCAGCTCGTCTGTGAGACCCTGATAGAATATGACGGACTGTTTGGTTTCTGGCCAGTCCGTTTCCACTACTAGCCTTCGGAAGTTGGTCAAGTAACTGACCAAGTCCATCGAGCCCTGTTTGAGTTCAAGCAGGTCCCTATCCGCGGAAAAGGTGTCTGCTCGGCGGTCAAACGTCTTCTCGAACTCCATCTTAAATTCATCCCAATCGTAAAGCAGGGGGTCGTCTCTCCTTACTATGGGGACTGCCCACTGCGCTGCCTCACCACCCAGATAGGAAATCAGGAAAGCCACGCGCGCCTGGTTAGTCGCAAACAACTTTGGCTTACAGGTGAAGTGGAGTAGCACCTGGGTCATAAACACTTGTACCTTTTTTATGTCCCCATGAAACCTCTCAGGGGGGGCCAGTGGTACCTGGGCAGGCATCTCCACTACTACTGATGTTGGGTGCTGTGTTACCCCAGCGTTGAACGGGTTTCGCTGCAATTGGTCTACTCTATTTTGTAAAGCTGGTGTTTCCTGGCGGGAAGCAGCGAGCTCTGTCTGCACCAGGACTAAAGCCGCCATTACGTCATCCAAGGTGGCCATCCCTACTCTCAACACAACCAGGAGGATATAGAAATACGTGGGCCGATAATTCTGTCAGGCTCCTCCATTCTGGATCCTCAGAATCGTGTTGATGCTCAAAGGGGGCCCACCTCTGGACAGCCCCAAGTCTGGCATATAATGACACACAGACTGTTGGGGCAATCGAGCAGGGGAAGGAAAGGGTAGGGACTGCGGGGAAGGAGATCTGAGAAGGATACAAGAGCACAATATGAGCACAGCGTAACACAAATTATGACTCACGGTAAAGAGACAATAATCGACATGATAGACAACGCCTACCACACCCACCTGAAAATAAAGAAGGTGTAGTATGATTTACAGAAGAGAGCCGAGGGTGGTGGCAGGAACACAACATGAAACTAGTGAAAGACAAAAAGAACATATATTGGCAAGAACTAGAGAATTCCTGACACTGTACTATGCGTGTACTGGTTCCCCCCTACTACACCTACCAAACGGGCACATGAAGTGAGGCCCGATATGCCGTGCCTTGTTGGTGGCACACCCTCTCTGGTAACTCTCTCCTATATGATTATTAAGGAGAACAAAAAACAAGAAAAAAGGTGAGGGAGTGCAACTGGAACAGGTAACAATAGCAGTCTTGCCCTTATCCAGTTGGTGTCATGCTCGTGTTTGTTCATTTCCGCACAATAACACCAGCATGTTAGGAGTATATAATCCCGGTTAAATGAATAACCAGCTCGTCATTTGCTCAACTACGATTAGAGTCTGAATTGAGGTATAAAAGTTTATATGACCACAATTGCCCACAATATGGAAAAGGCGTCCTTAACCTCCCCGCATGAGACCTGTGATTAATGTTGTCTCTCCAACGGGGGGGGTCATGCCATTCCAAAAAATGGGCTCTGAAAACCCAGAGGCTCCTCTGCACGAGACCAAATGAACTGGTCCCAGCCAACAGAGGAGTCACGACTGTGGAGGAACTAGCGAAGTTTAGGAAACTCCTCTGCCTCCTTCAACAGTTGAAGATACGGTAGCTTGTGCTTTCGCACTCTTACCGCCCAGAAGTCTGCTGTCCGTGAGAGAAGTCTGCTACGACTATCCTTGAATTATCGGCAGCGAGTGATTCCTTCCGCCGCCCTTTATCCCGTAACTGGCGTCGCGTCTGCGTCACGTGAAACGTGACTCGCGTTGCCTGTCGGGAGTTGTAGTTCTGAGAGGGGTGCGTCCATGATGCCCAACACACCCGTGTCATGCAGTCAGTGCATAACCGGCAGCAGGATCGTGACACCTGTAATCTTAGAGAAATGTCTGAAAAGAAAGGCTAGTCCCTCTCCACACCCTACTATGCACACCTATCATTACAAAGAGAGGTCTCAGCGGAGAGGCCAGCCCCTCCACACACCCTACTAAGCACGCACGTCATCGGAGAGAGCGGTCTGAAAGGAGAGGCCAGTCCCTCCAAACACCGTACTATGCACACCCGTCATCTGAGAGAGGTCTAAAAAGAGAGAGCCGTCCCTCCCCACACCCTACTATGCACACCATTCATCTGAGAGAGAGGTCTGAAAGGAGAGGCCAGTCACTCCACACACCCCACTACGCACACCTGTCATCTTAGAGAGAGGTCTTCACAGAGAGGCCAGATTCTCTACACACCCTACTACGCACACTCATCATTGTGAGAGTAATGACATCTCAAAAAAAGATTGCTAGTGACTGTCTTGATATCAGAGTTACAATAACTGAGCAAATAAACAATTTCTATTGAACATTTATCTGTTTAATACTCACACTCATTTTACAAAAATTTTGCAAACTGTGAACCATATCCTGTTTTGTTACAATTAAAAAAAGCCTTTGTTTACTAAAATAATATCAGAACACAACATATATTATAGAATCATTCTACCAAACATACACTCACAAAATAATCAATTTACTTAGAAATTCACTGTAAAAAACAAATGTTAAATTAATGTTATATTTAGGGGAATTTTTCAGTGACAACATTAACGTTTTTAACAAGAAAAAAAGAACACAGAAATTCAACATTTATAGTTAGCAGCGCTAACTATAACTTGCACCCCCATAACAAACAAGATCAGGAAACATTGGCTTCCTTTTAAAAGGGAGAGTTAAACCTTGTCAGAACCTTGTCTTTAATACATCGACCATTAACTTTACGAATTAGAAAAACATTGCATCGTCATGCCAGAAGTCAGATTCGACAAACGACCTTTAATTTCAACTAATGGCAAAACAGTACTGCATCAAAACGTCATGGTGCCAATTACTAACTGCGCATGCCCCCCATCATGTTGCCCTCAGCTAAAGTATAAAGTACACTGATCATTGAACCAACTTTTTATGGCTCACAGTAGATAACAGGGAGTTGGATGTCGCAACTTTACAGGATGCATTAAGAAGGTTGAGAGTTAATTCTGGAGTCTCTTTTGGCCTTAACAGATCGAGCTGAAGGCAGCTGGTACATTTTTGGGGAAGCTGGTGAGTACATATAAAAGGGTTGGGACCCCTAATGTGTTAGGATACGGAGAAAAACATAGTTTTGTAAACATGCTACAGTCCAATACATCAGGACTCGCTGTGTTATACACTGTTTGATATCCTGCCCCTCATTCCTCTTCCTCAATGTCCACCTATTTCCCTCCATTATAGATTCAATGTGTTATTTTGTCACTTTCAAGCTGCCTCATAAATGGGATTAAGTAGATCCGGTGGGGTCTGTGAAGAATGGTGACAGCAGAGGGGGTGGGGTTGCACTGTTTCCAAATATGTTGTGATTTATTTCTGAATTGTGAGTTTATCAAAACACACTTTTCACAAATGTTTTTTAGGGATCAAGTACAACGTTTTAAGTGTTGTGTGATCACGGAGTGATCAGCTTTGTGTATCGCTTTGAAGTTTTTTTAATACTTGTCAATCACTGTAATGGCATTAATAATTTGCGGATCCTCAAAAAAGTATGCGATTAGTAAATCTTGGCAAAATTCATATTTTATAAATGGCAGTGGCAAATCAAGAGAGAATTTTAAAATGGTTTATGATACTGTCATTTCTGAGGGTGGTTGGACACTAAGAATTCCTTTTTGACTTATTACTAGCGTGTGAATAAATATGCATGTTCCATGACAGGTCAGCTTTTTATACTGACCATAACATGTATGTTTTCCTTTCTAAATTGATTGACCTCAACGTGAAAAATGTATAAAAGACGGCTCAGAGATGCAGGGAAAACGATGAGGTGCACACGAGGGAAAGTGTTGTTTAAAGTGAAAGAACGAGAATGAAATTGGAGAATGAGTGAATAAGATTTCGGATAGGCTGTATGCATTTATTTACTGACACAGGAGCACTCGTGTACATAGTGAAGGAAGCATCATATGACGCTCAGATTTCATGCTGCACACACACTACTTTGTTACTGTTGTAATTATTATTAATATTATTGCTGTTTTTAGTAGTAGTAGTAGTAGTGGTGCTTTTGGTAGTATTTAATAGTAGTCGCTGTAGTACTAGGAGTAATAAGTGAGGATGTAGGCGTTATCGCTCCATGTCAGACCCCGTTTAGGGAGCCATGGGTTAAGCAGGGGCTACTGGGTCTCAACCATGTGGCCCGGGGTCAGTTACCTCTGATGGCCCGAAGTCCCAATTGTCCCAAGTACAACCCCTTCTGCGCTTGACTCTCAGTGGTAGTGATGTTGAGCAGTCACATACCTCTCAGGGCAGTAGAGTGGAGGTGCTTCAAGTTTAGGACTCAACAATCTCCCACCACCGCAATAACTAAAATTTCCAATCCAGCGATTGTCTTTGCTAAAAAGAAAGTACTTTAATACACACAGCAAATGTAATACTACACAGTACAATATACTGATATGGGCCTTCCACTAGCACTAGGCAACTGTACTCAGGGATCTGCAATTCCCCACTCTTTCTCCTCCCGACTCTCTCCCCTGTTGCTGGGTTTGAATCTGTCTGTGGGCAGGTGACGGTATCAGGCACAGGTGCAGCACTACCCTAGCTCTAGAGTTCATGTGTTCAGTTACACTTAATAGTCCCAAAAGTTTGTTTATCGCAGCACTGTAGAGCTTCGTCGAGGTCTGTACACAGTATGGACCCACTGCATCTGTCCAGCTGTCCCTCCCGCTTTCAGGAAGAAATGCTGCAAGAAAGTGATTTATTAATTGGAGTGGATGATAGTCAAGCAAAGTAATGAAGTCACTCACCTGTTAGGTCCAGGTAAAGTTTTTAGTAATTTAAACTGGAGTTCAACCCCTGGTAGTTATGGCACATAGCAGACAGGTTTAACTTAGAGAAAATGTGTGAGGGATTTAGAAATACCAAATTAGTTAAAGAGTCAAAAACACAACACAATAAAAATCTCCCTCAAATTTACAAAAAGAGAGGAAAGTTTAATAAACAAAAATGCACCAAATGTAAAGATTTTAATGAGGGGGCCCAGAGAAATTATTTTTTAAAGATTAAAGAGAACAAGTGGTAAGGAAAAGTAAAGCACCAATTGAAAATACAGTTCTTGGGACCTCGGTGTGATTTCAGGTCGATCTAGATATAGCGCGGGCCAGACATGCCAAGCAGGCTTGTCCCAGTCAAGGATTTTACATTCTAACTTAGTCTGTGAAATAGAAGTCAAAATCATGCAGCACAGCATGCAGACTGTGTCCTTGGAAGTCCTTTCGAAGCCAGATAGCTATTGGACGACATCCCGCTGAAGCTATTGGTTTTGACAGAAGAGCTTTGAGAAAAGCTTAGAGCAGGAAATATTTAAATTTAAAGTCCAGCTAAGTCCTCTCAATGGTTGAATACTTTTGGGATCTTTGCAGTTTCCAAGTTCGAGCTTGGTCTATCTTATGGAGCTCAGAATCCTCCATTGGGGCAGGCTGCAGGTTGTTTCCGGGAATTTCACAATAAAGTTGAATAGGTTTGCTACGAGGATCTGCCGAACAGCTATATCTGAAAGAGACCATTAGTTATAGATTCCTTACCTTAGAGTTACCCCCAGGCGTCAGACTGGATCCTGAGAATTTTTCTCTTAGCAGTACCCCTGCGCGTCGGTAGGTGGCGTCGGTCGGCTCCGCATCCATCGTCAGCGTTGTGGTCCCCGGGATGATGTCACGATGCCTACTTAGACATCGCCCCTGCGCGCTGACGTCAGTTCTTTCTTTTTCCGTGCCAGCCTAGTGCAGATCCGGCGAGAACTACCCCTTAGTCATTTTTTGACTAGCTTTTTCTCGACTTTTGTTGACTTCTCTTTTGAGTCTATCGACTCCTGGTGTACGAGGGATGTCCCATCGTCGGACCAGGTTTAAACCGTGCGAGGCCTGTAACCGACCGATGTCAGTTACGGACCCCAACTCGTCTGCCTTTGGTGTCTGGAGCGTGACCACGACCCAAAGTAATGCTCTGACTGCCGGGCCATGAATCTGAAGTCTTTGCGGGAGTGGTCCCGAAAGCTCTTGGAGGCCCAGCAGTCACCTCCGCTTCGCTCGAGGTCCCGGTCGAGAGGAAGGTCTCGGGACCGGTCGCGGAGCCACCATCACCATTCATCATCCAAGTCTTCAAGATCATCGGGTAAGTCGAAGCACAAGAAGAAGGCGAAAAAAGCAGCGGCCCTCTTCGCCTTCTCCCCGTCCGTTGGCCGACGCGACGCAGGACCCGGAGTGTCGTCGCTCTCCAGCTCCGTCTTCGGAGCCTGTTTCTGAGACGGCTTCACGCTTCCCTCCTTTTCCCGGAGCGTCCCCTGCCCAGCTTCAAGCTTTCTACGAAGTGCTTCACAGCATCTTTGGGCAGCCCGACTCCGCCCGCGGGCCTTCGGGCCCCGTGGACTCGACTGGGGGCCCTGGGCCTTCGATGCCGGCGGCTCCGGTCCCGGCACCAGAAGCCCCCCCCAGGATTCAGGCCTGGATCCGGATCAACGCCGGTTGACCTCACAGTACCTTTCCCGGCGCCGATTCAAGTGACGACGTTCCCCCAACCGGCGTCGACCCCAGTTTCACCCCCGACTTGGACACAGCACCGGGCTGATGTCGCTCGATGTCGGTACCGGCAGGTACGTTTGTGCCTCTTTTATTCCTGGTGTTCCTTTCACGCCTTAATTGCAACCAGAGGAGGGTGAGGAGGACTGGGAGGGGTCTGTGGAACCTTTGGCTGACCAGCTTGAAGAGCCGGACTGGCGAGAGGACCTGGGTGACGCCAGTGGTTTGGATACCTCCCCAGACCTTGGCATACTCTCCCCCCCTACCATGGCTATGAAGAGGGAGCCTCATATGCAGTGGGGTTGCGTAGGGCAGCTGAGGCCTTGGGCCTGGAGCTTCCTACAGTGGCAGTCAGGACTAACCTCCTTACAGAGGTGCTTCAACCGGCGGCAGCCTCTTCGGAGCCCCTTCTGCATTTTAATGAAGCCCTCACCGACTTCCTTCTGGCACCTGGTCCAAGCCCAGCACAGGGGCTCCTGTGGACAGGATGATTGCCCGACGCCACCGCCCGGCCCCAGGTGACCCACTTTTCCTTTCCCAACACCCGACCCCAAGAGCTTGGTGGTCCAAGCCTCGTCCTCTTAGGGCACATTCCCTACTGCTCCCCCAGATAGGGAATCCAAGAAGCTGGACCACCTTGGGAAGAAGAGGTTTTCTTCCGCCATCTTAGTGCTGCGGTCGGTGAAAACTGCATGCCTCTTGGGCCCTTATACCCATACAGTGTGGGATATGGTTGCGCAAGTGCTGCCACAGTGCCCGGAGAAGGCCCGGGCCGTTCTCACCCACGCAGTGGCAGAGGGTAGAGACACAGCTAAATTCACCATCAGATGTGGGCTGGACACCGTCGACTCTCTGGGCTGAACGGTCTCCACGTCAGTAGCCCTGAGGCGCTATGCCTGGTTGAGGACATCTGGTTTTTCTGGGGATGTCCAATCCACCTTATTGGACATGCCATTTGATGGCTGTGGCTTTTTCGGTGACAAGGCGGACTCGGTGCTCAAGCGCTTCAAGGATTCTAGGGCTACGGCCCGATCCTTAGGGCACGCAGCAACCGCTCACCCCACGCAGTCTGCTTTTTGCCCCTTTCGTGGCTACGGAAAGGGTGCCCCACCACGTTCGACCCAGTCTCGCCACCGGTTCACGCAAGCTGCGCAGCCTGTGGATGGCCGCGGACATGGGGCGCAGCGAAGCGGGTCTGGGGGCCAGCCAGCGGGCCAGTCCACCCATAACCCCCCCTGCAGCAGCCTCCAAACCCTCCTAGTCCAACCTTTCAGGGCCACCAGAGGCCAGTGGGTGGCAGGATTCGCCATTACCTCCCCCACTGGCAAAACATCACGTCGGACAGGTGGGTTTTGCAGATAGTCCAAAGGGGCTACTCCCTCCCCTTCGAGACTACCCCTGCCTCCATGCCACCATCCTTCCATCGCATTGTGGAGGATCACTTTGCCCTTCTCCACCAGGAAGTTGCAGCTCTGTTGGCCAAGGGAGCTATTGAAAGGGTCCCTGTGCCAAAAGTAGGTCGTGGTTGCTACTCCCACTACTTTCTGGTACCCAAGAAGGACAAAGGCCTGCGTCCTATCTTATGCCTCAGGGCCCTCAACCTCTTCCTCCGGAAGGAGAAGTTCAAGATGCTCACGTTGGCTCACGTCCTGTCTGCCTTTGACCCCGGAGACTGGATGGTAGCGTTGGACTTGCAGGATGCTTACTTCTATATCCCCGTCCTGCCAACCCACAGGTGTTACCTACGGTTGACGGTAGGCCACAAGCATTTTCAGTTTACCGTGCTCCCCTTTGGCCTTACCAGTGCCCCTCGGGTGTTCACGAAAGTGATAGCGGTGGTCGCAGCTCATCTGCACATAGCAGGGATTCCAGTCTTCCCCTATCTCGATGACTGACTGTTGAAGGCGTGCTCGCCCCAGGCTCTCGTCTCGCACCTCCAGACTACGGCAGACCTCCAGACTACGGCAGACCTCCTGCACTCACTGGGGTTCACTATCAACGTGCCGAAGTCATACCTGACTCCCTCTCAGAAGCTCCTTTTCATCGGAGCAGTTCTGGATACAGCGCAGTTTCGGGCTTATCCTCCCGAGCAGCGAGTCCGGTATATTCTGGCTATGATACTGATGTTTCAGCCTCTATCCCGGATTTCAGTGTGATTGACTCTGAGGCTGCTGGGCCTCATGGCCTCCTGCATCCTGCTGGTGGATCATGCCAAGTGGCATATGCGGGCTCTACAGTGGGACCTGAAGTTCCAGTGGGTGCAGCATCAGGGACATCTTTCCAACGTCGTCCAGATCTCGGAAGGGACTGCACGTCAATTGCAGTGGTGGCTCACGAACTAGGATTGGGTCAGTGGCAGATCCCTTTCCCTTCCCCAACTGGAGTTCACAGTTGTGACAGATGCTTCACTCCTGGGATGGGGCGGCCACCTGGGAGAGGCAGAGATCAGGGGTCTCTGGTCTCCGGCGGAGTCCGGTCTCCACATCAACCTTTTGGAGCTCCGGGCGATCCGTCTAGCACTGAAGGCATTAATTCCCTCTGTCAAAGGAAGAGTAGTGCAGGTGTTCACAGACAACACCACTGCCATGTGGTACTGCAACAAACAGAGCGGGGTGGGGTTGTGGACCCTATGTCAAGAGGCTCTTCGCCTTTGGACACGGTTGGAATATCAGGGCATATCCCTGGTGGTTCAACACCTGGCAGGTTCTCTGAACGCCAGGGCGGACGAGCTCAGCTGTTGGTGCATGATGGATCACAAATGGCGTCTTCCCTCGGAGGTGGTGTAAGGTCTCTTTCAGCAGTGGGGAGAGCCTTGGTTAGATCTGTTCGCCACTGAAGAGAACACGCAATGTCAGCAGTTCTGTGCATTGGCGGCACTCACTCGGCGACGCTTTTCGTCATGAGTGGAATTGCGGCCTGCTGTACGCCTTTCCGCCTGTACCACTTCTGCCCAGAGTGCTGAAGAAGATCAAGCGCGACCGGACCCAAGTCATTCTTGTGGCTCCGGACTAGGCACGAAGAGTCTGGTACACAGAGCTCCTGAGCATGGCCATCGATCCTCCGATCAGACTGCCTCTTCGGGAGGATCTTCTGTCACAGCAGCAGGGGATGGTCCTCCACCCGAACCTGTCCAGCCTCCACCTCCTTGCGTAGTTATTGAGTGGCGGCAGTTGACAGTTTTTGACCTTCCTCCCGAAGTCTGTAATGTCATCTTGGCAGCCAGGCGTCCCTCCACTAAAACGGTATACGCCTGTAGATGGAACACATTTTTGGCATGGTGCACAGCAAAGGCTGTGGATCCCCTTTCTGTCCCTCTTTCGGAGGTGCTCCTATTCATTCTACCTTTGGCCCACCAGGGCTCAGCTCTAGGCACTCTCAAAGGCTACCTTTTGGCCATATCTGCCTTCCTCCGCCTTCCTAATCAGCCTTCTGTTTTCAAGTCCCCTATTGTAAATAGATTTCTCAAGGGCATTACTCATCTCTTTCCTCCTTCTCCTTTCGTAATGCCCCAATGGGACTTGAATCTTGTCCTTACTTACCTTATGGGTGCTCCCTTCGAGCCACTATATAACTGTCCTCTTCAACTTCTTACTTTGAAGAATGCCTTCCTGCTTGCCATTACCTCTGTTTGCAGGGTAAGTGAGCTTCAGGCTCCATCCTCAAAGCCTCCTTTTCTAGCAGTCCATCCGGACAAAGTGGTCCTTTGCACTAGGCCTTCTTTTCTGCCCAAAGTGGTTACCTCTTTCCACATAGTTCAGACCATCACTTTGCCCACTTTCTTTCCACCTCCGCACCCTTCCAAAGATGAGGAGAGACACCACCGTCTGGACCCAAAATGTGCGCTGTCCTTCTACTTTGACTGCCTTAAAGTTTTCCGGGTGGACGATCAACTCTTCGTTGGTTATGTGGGCGCCAAGAAAGGTCAGTCCTTACACAAACGCACCATCTCTCGATGGGTTGTACTATGCATTAAAATCTGCTATTCATTGGCGAAAAAGGACCCTCCGTGGGACTGCGGCCCACTCTACCAGGGCGACGGCAGCCTCTACTGCTTTGGGACTTTGAGTTACGCTCATTGACATCTGCCAGGCAGCCACGTGGGCAACCTTGCACACGTTCACCAAACATTATTGCCTGGATAGCCAAGTCCGGAGAGACGGCTTGTTTGGCCGTTCTGTTCTCCAGGACTTTCTGGTGTTTGAAATTAGTTTGCAGACCCACCTCTGGGGTTGGCATTGCTGGGGTATCTATTCTAAGGTAAGGAATCTATAACTAATGGTCTCTTTAAGATGAACAAGTTACTTACCTTCGGTAACGATGTATCTGTAAGAGACATACATTAGTTATAGATTCCTTACTGTCCCACCCATCTTCCCCATTCGGAGAACTGACTTCTAGGGATAGGGACTCCCTTCCAGGGCCCTAGTTATGTGCACCAGTGGTCAGTGTCTTGCATGGCTCTGCGCTTCTGCCGTGGAAAGTCATGTCAGAACTGACGTCAGCGCACAGGGGCAGCGTCTAAGTAGACATCGCAACGTCATCCCGGCGACCACGACGACGGACGCGGTGTCGACCGACGCGCAGGGGTACTGCTAAGAGAAAAATTCTCCAGATCCAGTCTGACGCCTGGGGGTAATTCTAAGGTAAGGAATCTATAACTAATGTATGTCTCTTACAGAAACATCATTACCGAAGGTAAGTAACTTGTTCTTCAAGTGGCAAAATGTTCTGACCTGGACCAGCTTGAAATGTGCGCCAACTGAGGTTGGGCCTTGGTTAGATTTACTTAGGTGGCCAAGAACAACAAAAAGATATAGTACAAACCTGGCTTAATGACATGAACCTTGATGGTTTCAAGCCACAACTTTCTCTGAAATTCAAGCCACTTGAATTCACCCTGAACACCAACCTCACCCTCATGGAACACTTTGCCAAAAAAAACAAAGACTGCTTGGTTCCAGCTCGCACTTCTAAAGAAAGTCAAACTGTTTCTTCCAGAAAACAACAGCATAAATACTTTTAAACACTGCTCAAACTTATGAAAGAGTTAAAGACATCTCTTTAAAGAACACTACATCAAAATGCAGTAACCATCCACTACCCTGATTAATCTCCTGTTATTTGTTGACTTTATGTTTGTCTGACCATGTACAGCACTCCACTGCCTTATGGTGAGGTTCACATTATAGACATACCATATACATACATACACACAAACATACATACATATATACATACATACGTTGTTCCCGGTCCTCCAGCGGTCTGGAAATCCAATATTATTCTTAGTTCAAAATTTTCAGAGACCAGAATAAGTCCTTCTGGACACCACTAATGCTGCCAAGACTTCAGGAAAAGCACTTATGGGTCAGGACTCACTCCAGCAGAGGCCACCAGCAGGGTCCTGTCGTCTTCCAGTTGCAACTGATCACTCCATGAAAAAGGCAACTTGCAGCTTCTGATGACGCTGTATCCCACTATTTGTCCTAGGTACAGAATTTCCTGTTTACCCTACTGCATCAATCCCACATTGCACTTTGCTCCTAAAATTCAAGATGGGGAATCCCTTTTTCCATGTGCAACGCCTGTGTGACCACCCAGAGGTGTGCCCATGGAAATGAGTAGCTTGCTCCTTTGTGGTGACTCAAAACTGGTTCCGTGACAGTTTCTCTCCCATTGGGTTTAGTGCCAGCCAGGCTGGGGAAACAAAGGCTGGCCATTCCTAGGTCTCAACTTACATTTGCTTGTGGAAGGACAGGCCCTATACAAGTTAATGAAGTTCCCGAGTACATCCTAACTCGTCTTCCTGCAAGGGGAAGAAAAACACCTCTCACACCTAGGTCATTGTTTCTGATCTGGGAGCAGTGTTCACACTCAATAAAGTGAACCACTGACTGAGCAGGTGCAAGGAGGCTAATGCAAATTAGCCTCCAGGAGCTTCGGGAAGGGAAAAGGTATCTTTCAAAACATTACTTTTCCTAAATATATGTTACAAATCTAACTTCACAATTGAATCACATTTTGAATAAATATTTAAAACAGTCATTGAATAATATGTATTCGTTGAACTGTTATTCTAATGTGTCCCCAATCTGAGATAGCAGAATGAATATTTTAATCTGTACTCTAGTTTTCTTCATCGGACAGCCAGAGCCTTCCACAGTGAAACTAGCTTTTGGGGTCGTCACTGTAGGGGCATGGTAACAAATAAATACCATGCACCCTACCTTGTAGTCTGCAAGGCCTACATAGGGTTTACTTATTATTATTAATGGGGAGGGTTTTCTCTGTCGAAAATAGTTATTTTGACAGGTCGGACTGCAGGTTTTAACTGCAGCAGTGAGGCTAGTAGGCCGAAATCCATGGTTTCTCTGTCACACTAGTGGATGGTACAATGAGTGCTGCAGCCAACAGGTGACGTTCCGACTTGCATGGGTCTGTTACTACACCATATAGGTTGTCCTTATTGGAAGGTGAAATATGCCAATTAGGAGTTATGAATTAGCCAACATTACCATATTGCAGGGGTCAGAGCACAAGCACTGAAGCCTGCTTAGCAGTGTCAAGTGCACAGAGTCAAACAAGCATTTGCAATGCAATAGGTCTCGCATTTGTGAGACTTAGAGCTATTGAGATGGTAAACATAAAAGCAGGCGCCGTGCTGAAACATAAAGAGTGGCGCCCATGTTGCAAATATGATAGCGACTGAACCATAACTGGGCAAAGTCATTTTCACAAAGGTACACTGCTTCTTACGGAAGAATTACCAAAACAAAAGACCTGCAAGCTTTCAAAAGTCCTCCATGAAATGACCTTATATTGCAGTTTTCCCTTTGCTGTCCATTGTTATTGATTCCACAGAGTGAAGCAGAATAATCCCCATATTGTTCTCACTCGAATTTAAATTCAAGCACACGTTTAGGCTTGAATATTTTAATTCAGACGTGAAAAATATCCGTTTGGGTTATGAATGAGTGAGATCATGTCACTAAGATACTGCTACACAGTTCAGTACCCATGAGCCACCTAAGTTTATACATTTATAAACAAAAAAATAACGGCAGGTGTCAAAAGAAGCTGTGTACTTGTAAAGCTGCTGGGCTGTGCTAAAGTGTGAGTTAGTGTAGGTGAGAAAAAGCAATTTTAAAGAAAGTTGATTCATTGCAAGTAGAAGTCACATAGAAATATCAATTATTCCACAGATTTGCTACCGATTATCAGCACAAACTGTGCATCCAAATGCTCTACAAGCAACAGTGTAACGTTTCATTAACTGGTACTACTCAGATTTCTCAAGTGAGTTTAAAACCTTTTTGCACACATGCTTGGTCTTTCGAGGAGGACTAATCTGTAGCCGTCACTGCAGACACACGGCCAGGGTTTTTTTTAACTAAAATGAGACAATGACTTATATAGGAAAATCACGACCAAATGCGTAAAGCTCCGTTTATTACAGTATTAAGCTAAGCACCTTGATTTCTGTAACTTTTTTATGGCCATCACTTCAAGGTGAAATCCTGCACACCGATAAACTTGCTGCCCAAAAGCGAGTATCTAAAAAACATTTCAACTTTTAAAATACAGTGACACGACAGTAGATGTATATATTCCCCTGTCCATTCCGTTTCGAAAGAATACCCTTGGTCCGGCCAGTACTCAGTTGTGAGGAGTTGAAGGTTATGGCTAATCTCCACTAGTGCACGGTCCACTGTTGTTTAGTCTGGGAGGCAAGAAGTCGGTAGACAGCTCAGCACACCGGAAGGACAGGGAGATAGAGAGGGCAAAGGCAGGAACCAGCGAGGCGGTGACAACTCTGCCACAGGAGAAGGTCAGAAGCATGCGTGGCATGCGGGGATAGCGGAGGACCTTTGGAACTGCTATAGTAAAAGACGAGACTTAGGGTTTATAAATATAAAATCGGGCGCCGTGCTGAAACAAAGCATGGCGCTTGTGTTGTAAATATGAAAGCTGGCGCCATCCTAAACATAAAGCGAGGTACCTGCGTATATAGAAGTTATGGCCCGTGAAGCGGGCGCTCTGGTGAATCACTAGCAGGAAATAAAATAAGAAGTCCCTAAAGGAACTGATAAACTCCTACAGCGTAAGTAAACTGTAGTTGGTCGGTGCTCCTCGACATAAAACGGAAATGATGTATAAGGAGCACCAACCAATAAGGAGACAGGAAAGAAGACCAATGCAGGAGTGAACTAAAGGCAAGCAGCAGGTGGGATTACACTCAGTAGCGTGATTACAGCAGGTCTTCCAGACAGCGCATGCGCTGCTTAGGCTCGACCTAAAAAACAGAAGCATCCAAAACAAGTGTGGGTGATCACGTCAAAAGGGGAAAATTCTCACAGATGCAACAGCTGCAAGTGCTCCGGGAGCAGCAGCAGGGCCCACCATCCAGAGTATGTGCAGGTGTGGAGGCTCCAGTGTTTTCACAGGTCTCCAAAAGGCCGCAAGCATGCTTCTGGGCTTGACGTGAGCTGCATGGTGAGCCATAGTGTCCAAGCTGACGGGACCACCTCAAGGTGCTCTTTACAATGCAGCATGTTCCCAGGTCAGGTCATGGTACAGGGGTAGAGATGTAGTCTTCTCAGATTCAGTCAATTGTCACATCGACCCAGTCCACTCTGGCAGACTCCTGACTGTCACAGCAGCACAGCCCACTTAAGCACAACTTCAGAACTTTGCAGTGTCCTGGTCCACTCACGGAAAACTTTATGATCACATGCTGCACAGTCCACTCATGCACAACATCAGGACAGTGCCAGGGTGCTTTCCACTTGGGCAAAATGTCAGGAGAGTGCCTCAGTGCCGGCTGCTCAGTGAGAAAGACTGTGGTCAAATCCACACTCCTGAGTCTCACTGGGTAGATAGGCCCAGATCATCAGAGCAATCTGCTTCTGGCTCAACATAGATGATCACTCCCCCTGCAAGGTTGGCACTGTCATTCCCTCTCTCATGAAGGCTATCTTTAAGGCAGGCACTTCAAGACAAGGTGGCGGCTCTTTCTTCTAGATCAGATTCTACGTGATGTACCCTCACCTCTGGGAAACTGCCTGTCAGATAGAGACCAGCTCTGGTTGTACTGCTGTCATCAGAGTACCTCAGCAGAACAGTCCCTTCCTTGGTCAAAGAGAACTTGGAACAACAAGTGGCTCAGTAGCTCTCGCTTTTATATGGACAAAGCAAACAAGAGATGTGGTTTCTCTGTCTGCACACTCAGAATCAGTTTGGGGTGGTGCTTCTTTAATTTGTCCACGCCATGCTCCAGAGACAGCCTTTGTGTAGAGTGAGGCTTCACACAGCAGGGCTATCTCCAGTTTGGAGCACCTAAAACAGTGGCACAAAAAGTATGAGCTTTCTGCGTCTGCCTATCAACAGCCATACTGAACAGTGATCTGGAAATGGACCCTTCACTCTCTGAACAACAGGCTGCAGTCTCACACCTCAACCCCACTTTCCACCAAAATGCAGTGCCCAGGAATGCCCAGGAAGACTGATCAGCAGCCCCTCTCAGCGAAAGCACCTAATAGAATTTATAAAGGGCACCCTTTCCCCTCTTTCACTACTTTACTGTCTAGGTCTCCTCTCTCCAGCTTCAAGAATGTTAGCAACCTCACCTCTACTTTGTGCACATTGACAGGCCAGGGGATTCAAAAATGGAACCCACATGCCTCCATTACTCTGGTTCACTCATACATACAATGCCTACGCCACACAAGTGTTAATATTTAAAAAGTCGATGTTGATGTACACAATGATAAATGTGAATATAAAAACAAGATCACATCACTGTTGTTGAAATCCAAATCACCTGATATGACCTCTCCATCAACCCCGAGTCAGAAATTTGTGGTCAGAGAGGTCTTACGACCTAGGTCTGAGGCAACTGATTGACAGATCACAGGTGGGGTGTCTATGTTACCGCACTACCGTTAGTAGCGAGTCCCCCAGGGCCCAATAGGCCTAGTTCAAGTCTTACCCGCTCCTGCAGCAAGGAAGCATTCAGCATTGTAGCAACCACCCTCAGCATGAGCACCTTTAAGTTCTGATCCTACTCGGAGAAGTCAGGCTTCCGCACCACACGCTGGCAGCCGGCAGCGCAGGCTCTTTCTCCTGCCAGAGTTCTCCAGTTCTTGTTGCAGCTCTAAGCTCATGAAGATGCTGTAAGTTGACCTTCCCTGGGAGGAAGTGGGGTTTTGGGTTGGGTGGGGTGGGGTGGAATCCTTTCTTCAGCTCCTGACTGGTGCCCCTCCTGGCATACGGGGTTGCAGCAGTGCTTTACAGAATGGACGCAGACTCCTCTGGAACAAACTCCTGCACCATGATTCCGAGTTTCAGTGCTCTCACTGTAGCAAACAGGGTCAATGCAGCGAGGCAGTACATGTTCGGCAAGTCCTGCATGGTGCTATGTCCCTGCACAGTCAAGGGTGGCCCTCTCCTGGCATACAGGGGTCACCGAGCCAACACTTCTGCACACGGGCTATGACCCGATCAGTGCACAGCTGAATCCTCACATCTCGCACAGTGAGTCCCACATGCACTACACAGTACTGCTCTATCACTGTACTGTATCCTTTCTAGGCACACTTTCATCTAGCGCAGAAAACCTACTCTTGCGCTGCACAGCACTCCATATCTACCGGATGTAGGCCAAGGGTGTTTTATGCACACAGCAGCAGAACTTTTAATAAAGGTGAGTGAGCCTGTAGGCCTCACTCCTGTGACATAGGGTTAAAAGGTCATGTTCACTACTACATGGTATGAGTGAAGGCATATGCCGATGCCCGATGGCCGATGCCCGGTGGAGCTGTCCTATGCAGCTATAGAGGAGTTTGGCTCTGGTTCACCCCCTTGGCCGTCACCTACCCAGCCGAACATCGGACATTGTTCTCCTTGTCTCCCCGTTGTGTTTCCTTCCCTCCCCCGCCTCCTCCCTCCGCGATTATTTGGCTGCCTCCCCCTCTCCAGCCCTGCGTGGAACCATGGAGTCAACGATCTTTATTGTTTTTTGTTTGATTTTGTATATCCAGCCATTTTGGGATAATGCTATCGGCTTCTGTGGGTCCTCCATCATGGCGGCTTCAACCTATCCTCTTAGCTACTGGTCTGCTCCTTGTTCGCCTGATTGACCTTTTCTTCTAGTCCACCCCCCCCCCCCCTATGGTCTCCCACACCCCTCCCTTCGTATACTTTCACCGATACTCAGGTCGGTTTTGTCTTTCTTTCACTTTGACTGCTTTGACTGCTTTGTTCCCCCTGAAGTACTTTTCCCCCTTGCCGGTCTGCCTGACTTTATCTGCATCCCTTACCCCTGTTTACCATTCCCCCTCTACCTTTCATTCCCCATAAGACGTGTGTCTTGGCTATTCTACGCGCTAATAACTCATTTTATTGTGTAATCTCATGTTTTTCTCTTATGTCTATACTTGGCTCCTGTAATTGATGTAATTATGTAGCCTGTAACTCGCTGATCCTCATGTAAAGCGCTCTGATACCTCCGGGTCTAGCCAGCGCTATATAAAACTTTGCAAATAAAATAAGTATGCTGCCGCCACCTCCATTGTTCTGCTTAACTCTTGGTGAAGGCGGTGGCCTTCCACTACTATGAGGGTGGCGCTTGGGCACCCCTCCTGATCCAAAAAGTTCATAATCCATGAGACAGGCCTATGTCATGGCGCACACACATGATCCATGTTCGCCTATGACAAAAAAATCAGCATTAGGGATCCAGACAACAGTACAGTTGGGCATAGGTACACATCTTTCACCACACAAAGGACATTTCCATCCCAACAAACGTATTTGCATAATCCTGATCGGACAGTACAATGGCTGGAGTGAATGATAAATGTAGAGCTTTTGATATTTCATAGCTTGTTCAGATAAGAATTGCTGGCTTTTAGAAACTTTTCAGAAAAGTAAGTGAGGGAAGAGATACGTGGGCCTAAGGATACAAGCCCACCCTCAATGTCTTAGATTTGATCCGGCTCAAAGCAAGCACATTCTTTTAACAATGTATATACATTAAGCAGGCATGCACAGCTTATGAAAGGGAAGATACCAATATCTTGGACCCTTTTGTCTCCTTATCCAAATAGATATTTAGTTCGGCCTATGTACATCTTAAAATCTGTGCCCTGTAAAGAATATACTCAGGTAGAGCTCTTAACGAGGTGTTAAATAAAAATCAATAGAGGGCCAAAATCTTCCTCTATACCTTCTTTTAATGTCTAGACTTTTTTTTGAGCCAATCATTTAGATGTGAAACAAATGACATGTCCCATCTCTTGCTTGACAGTCTTGCAGTCGCTTCTAAAGAATTTGAGAAGGCATCAGTGTGGGGTCCTATAATATAATTAAGGCTCCCAGTTTTCCGTTATTACAGATAATTACAGACAGAAAACAATGTGTTTCCTGCCTGTATTTATTTTTAAAAGCAGAAAAATACAGAACATTGTGCCCCTTGGAGTGACTCTCCATGCTGCCCTTCATGAATGCCAGGCAATCAACTGAGCTGAAAGACATCAACAGGAGTTAAAAAGTAGGATGAAATTTCCTTAAATACAGAGATATGTTAACATATATTTGTATATAATGTAAATATTTACTTGTGGATGTAGTGTTTTGTTACATTTGGCTGCTTGTTTGCTAAAACGTGACAGGCAACACAGTATGAGTGCATGTTTATCAGTTAAATAAATTTTGAAATATACCTTTTTTACAACTCCATTTATTCTAAAAACACAAAATAAGTATGGATAAATACCAATGGGAAAGACAAAAAATAAATATGGATAAATACAGATGGAAACGTTAAAAAATACATGCCATAAAACAGGAAGCCCTAAATATAATACATATTTCCTGGCGTAAACCAGAATTATCTCTATGCAATGGCTTGATCAGAGAAACCAGTGGCAATAATACAGCAGCAATGTGATCTCACAATAGTGCTGCAATTGTTCAGAGGCAATTCTTTCAAATATATTTGCTGGAAGGGGGCGATTTAAATGCGTCCTGTTGTTTGAGAGCAAATTGGTTTAACTTTGCCTTTTAAGGTCTGATGTACTTATCACATACATTCGTGTATCTGGGCACTGATCTCCTACAAACAAGTGTAATTGACCTGACTAAAAATGCACAAACTGGTACTGAATCTCATTTAAAATAGTAGGAGACAAAGGTCAAATGAGGAGCCGGATTGAACCAGTTTGATGATGCTCCCAGAAATACGGATCATTTCATTGGTCAGAAATGAGACATGTAAAAGTCCAAAAATATTGGTCTAACTTAGTCTAATTTATTTCCTACTAATTCAGAAAAATTAGAACTTCAAGGCGAACAGTTTACATTTAACCAGACCCTGATTCGATGTTGGAACAAGTTATATCGTTTAGTGCACTAAACTCAAATGCCTTTCTTATTGTTGTAGAAGATTAGTGTACAACTATTTTGGAGGTGTCAAGAGCCATAATTTCAGTGCTTAGGAATGTTAGATGCTCATCTCTAAAATAGATTGGTATGGGTTCAAGAGCTTGGCTCCCTGATCTTGTAAGACCTATCACAAAGTGTCTCCTATCTGGTTGGTTGTATTTGAGTGAGCGTTTTGTTGGCAGATCTCAGTGTGCCACCAGCCCAACATTCACAGATTTGTTTTCTTACTGAGATAGAAAGGCTGTGCCAGAACTATAGACGTTTCTGTAAACAACACAAGCAACCTTGGACGTGACCCTCACCTGGAGAGGAGCACAGGTTAGGACTTAAGAGTAAAACGTTCAATATTTTGAAACTCTAAATAGAATTCTCCTAGCTCTGTATACTGGTTTGGTTTGTATTGTAGACGGGGGATGGAAAAGGCAGGAATGCCCAGGTAGTCTGGAAGAGATAAATGCATGCACTGCAAAGGTGCTATGAGGGAATGCTAAACCATACAAACTATGCCAGAGTACCCTTGGTTGAAAAATGAACTCTTGACAGTTGCTACAATTTAGCGAGTCAAGGTCATCTCTGTGTCCATCTTTATTTCTTGATTTTTAACTGTGAACGTGGATGATGGCAGGATCCCATGAAGTGAAGCCAACATTTTGTGCTCACAGAAAGGATTCCTTTTGCGTGAACATTTGTTTACAGGTTGTGCAGTTCAGCTTAAAACATAATTTATATTCACCAGCCCACAGCCACTCAGGTAAATTCAAGCTGTTGATTAATAGCTCTAATTTCAAACTCAGAGGGAGATTTGTGTCACCCAAATGCTTTAAAAAGTACTCACTAGTAGTGAAGCAGGGAGACTAGAGGCTGGAGATAATGTATTAAACAATAAGGTGAGAGGATGAGGTCCTTATAGACTTCCTATCTGACAGAAGCATCCGATTGATTAGAAGATGTGGGAAAAGATTGACTTCAGAAAAACACTGTGCCTCCTATGTCGAACTCCAAGACATGCAGGAGAAAAAGGGGATGATCAATGATTCCAAAGGCAGTGAAATACAGCAGCAACATCAATGCTCCAAAACCACCTCTGTCTACTTCCATTCTCAGACCATCCAGCACCTGCAAGTGATGTTCAATGAAATGCTGAGTCCGAGTGGTAATTTGCTTTTCGAGACATTTGGTTGAATAGTGTAGCAGCATCCTATGGCAGAAGGCAGACTTTCCCTGCAGGTCCAAGGAATGTTTCCTTAATAGAGACATCTTCACCAAAGAAATTGCACTTGCTGGGGCTCGGCAAGTGCACAGTTAAGGTTTTAAAAATGGTGAAGAGATGGGTATCTTTAAAAAACTTCACACATTTTGCCCAGCAGGGTCCACAGGGCGCTCTTGTGTATCCAGTCTTCAAAAAGGGTTTTGAAAAGTTCAAAAGAGTATGCATTTTGAAAAATATGAAACAAGGCAGATCTGTAATATCAGAAATGCACAATAGCATATCCTTCTGGGGAAGTGGTCCCCAAATCCAGCTTCTTATTTAATCATACAAACTAAAAATGGTCTATTGATACCTTGAAAAACTTCTCTGGAGCTATTTGAGGAAACAATGATTTGACCAGTGAAACAAAAGTTTCTTTAAGTTCTAGAGAGGTTTGACATGGTCACTGAGCTGGCCGTGGTAAACAAACCCTGTTATTATCATCATAGCTATACCATCATGTTCTTTGTAGTTGGTATAGAGCATGTTTTCCTTTCTTAATGTTAGTAGAGAGCCACGGTCAGTTCAGACAAAACAGTGTAGGAAATTGGTTTCTACCTATCTCCTTCTTCAAAAAAGCATTTCAGCTGAAAGATCATAGGTCCTTGTATTATTCTATTCCTACCAGTTATTTTAAGGAAAGAAGGAGATGTGTCCAACTAGCCAACTTGCTGTCCTTGAGGTCTTGGGGCCCGAGTTCTGTTCACAATGTTGACATTTGAGGAAGAAATCATTTGATTCTGGGCAAACCATATTACCTCATTATAACTCAAATTGTAAATATGTGCAAAGGCACTATGCAAAAAAATATAACTGCAATGTGTGCTTTGTGTTATGTAGTACTACGCCAGTTACTTACCACTACCACTCCCCATTTGCATCATGGTTCTGTGTAATCTAGTATAATCTAAACCAATATGATAATGTTCTTTTCACAGCATCCCAAGTTCAAGATGTTTCTCTTAAGATAAACATATTCTGTAAATCTCTCAGCCTCTTCACACTAGGTTATCTTTGGTTGGCTATTAATATCAATGTCCAGGTTTAAGAGTTTTAGTTCAGTTGGGATGTTTTGAGAGGGAAGCAAAAAAATGTGGAGAGAGCTTGCTTTAGCTTTCGACCATAGAGGACCTCAGCAGTTTAGGTCCTTCCAAGTGGCTATGTTAGAAAACATGCTTTTAGTTCAGATACCCTTGGGTGATAGCCCTGAATGTGTTTTTGTTGGATTTAGTACTCTGTGCACTTTACCAATGCTAACCAGTACAAATGTGTTTGTGCCCTCTCCTCAAAACATGGTAAAATTGGCGTACACCTAATTGGCACGTTTGACTGACTTGTAAGTCCCTAGTAAATGGCACTATATGTACCCGGGGCCTGCAAATTAAATGCTACTAGTGGGTCTGCAGCACACATTGTGCCACCCACTAAAGTAGCACTTTAAACATGTCTCAGGCCTTCCATTGCAGCCTGTAGTGCAGTTTTAAACTGCCATTTCACTCTGGCTAAACCTTACTTTTTAATGCTTAGAGGTCACCCCCAAGGTGAGCCCTAAAAGCTCCTAGGGCAGGGTGCATGGTATTTAAACAAGCATTGGAAATGCAATAGGTCTCGCATTTGTTGGAGGTGGGGCTATTGGCATTATAAATGCCAATGTTTTTTACCTATGCAATAGATATGCTCTCCCCACCTTAATAAAATAAAGAACTCCGTTGTGGTTTATTTTTATGTAGTACACCTGCAATGGTGCGGGTGTGCTGGGAGTGAAAATGGCAATTCCGACTCCATGTTGAATATAGACACCCATATGGTTTGCTGCTGCGGAGAAATTATTCTCCTTGGTGCTGTACCAGACTCGGACATGTTGGGTACTACCTGAACAATCAATGGCTTTTGCCCACTATGTTGTACACGTGTGCTATAAAGCCGATCACTTGTCCCCAATTTGACCTTCTTTTTGCCAGGCCTCAATTTGATTGCATTAATCCACTGACCTTCCCTACCAGAAAAATGCATCTCCCATATTCACAGTTAAACTTACATGTATTTTTTTGTATTTAAAGGGTGTGTATTACAGTTTACACTCATGTACCTGTAGGTGAAAAACCAATTGCGTATCTGATCCTGCCTCCACTGTACTCAGGATAACCGTTTCCATACATTTTTATGCTATTCCACCGCTGGTTGAGGGTCAAAAGCCTTATGCCCCAGCTCTGCTGACTAACAGTGCTTTTATAACTCATGAAAACATTCAAGCTTTCTTCCCGCATCCATACTCCAATCCAAACTCAAGCAGCTATTACTTATGGAGAGAGGGGTTGTTAGACCTGGCACCGTTGGCGTGGGTTTCCCTTCCATTTTTTCACTGTTGCCTCCGATGTTTTTGCTATGTTTTTGCTGGTCTAGATGCTCTGGGCACTTTGCCACTGCTGTTCAGTGCCAAACTGCAAGTGCTCCCTATTGTAAATTGTTGTAATGGATTAGTGACTCCATGATTGGCTTATTTGGTTTACTTGTCAGACCCTAGTCCAGTGCACCATGAGTGCCCAGGGCCTGTAAATATAATGCTGCTGGTGGGCTTGCAGCACTGCTTGTGCCACCCACAGAAGCAGCTTGTAAAATATGGCTCAGGCCTGCCATTGCAGAGCCTGTGTGCAGTCTGGGACTGCCATGTCGACTTGGCAAGTGCACCCACTTGCCAGTCCCCAAACCTTCCCTTTTCTACATGTTAGTCACCCCTAAGGTAGGCCCAAGGGTGAGGTGCATTGTATGTGAAAGGTAGGACATGCCCTGATGTGTGTGGCATATCCTGATAGTGAATTACATCCAATTTAGTTTTTCACTATTGCAAGGCTATCTGTTCCCATAGGCCAGAATGGGCAGTTTGATTATAACATCATATAATCCTAACTGACCCTAGGAACAAGATGGGAAAATAAAGTTTAGTATGCCTGAACTCAGAATGTTAAAATACATCTTTTAGTGTGGTTGATTTTTACATTCTGTGTTTGAAAATACCACTTTTAGAAAGTAGGTATTCTCTTGCCTAACCATCCAGCATGCCTCTGCTAGGTTTGTGTATTCCATGTCTGGTTTGTGAGTGACAGGGGGCTGGAGAGGGCTTTAGCTCCAGCAGTCTGATGAGTCAGGGCTGGACTGAATAGGACCTGCATTGAATAGAGAGTAGGGGGAGGAGATTTCCTTTCACTTGCCTGAGCCTTCATAGAATAGAGAATAGAGAGTAGGGGGAGGAGATTTCCTTTCAGCTACCTGGGCCAGGTCTGCTTTCAACAATGCTGTCTCCACCTCCTGCCAGGAAGCTGCACCAGGGAGGACAGAACTGGTTTTGGCTGGGCACAGACACTCTCTGCCTTCAGAGAACAAAGGATTTTGCAGTATAAATATTGGGGCCCAGACCCCAGAACTTTAGATCACTTCTGGGAATCAAGATGAACCTTTGCCAAGGAGAGAAACCAAGGAAGCTGAAGGAGGAGACTGCCCCTGTGCTGTTTGCTGTTTGGGGTTGGCCTGCAGTGGTTACTCATTGCCAAGGAAAGGAGAAAAGGAACTTTGTGTGTACTTTTACTATCTGAGGAAGATCTCCAAGGGCTTGAAGTTGAGCTTGCCTCCTATTCCGAAGTCTCAGGGACACAAAGACTTCACCACCAGCTCCCCTGAATTTCCTTGCTGGGAATTCTACCTGCAGAGAGGTGCCTGCTGCTGTTTTAGGACCTCTGGAGAATGCGTGTTGCTGGGAGCTGGAAGCGCGACGCAACGAGGTAGAAGTGTGTCGCCGCCGCAGCTGTCTGTCGACGCATCACTGAAGAAGCGTGTCGCCGCCACAGAGGTTGCCGTCGCATCACCGGAGAAGCATGTCGCAGGGCCTGTCGCGACTCAAGAATCCACCGAGTTCGCCGCACGGCCATCGGGTGTGCACGCACCATATCCAAGTTTTCGCATCGCATCAAAGACGCCATTTTGTCGCATCGCACAGGATCGTCGCATCGCGGCGCCATCTTGTCACATCGTAACCGGAACGCAGTAAGAAACCAACGCATCACCTCCTCTCCGGTAAGTAACCGACGCATCACCTCTCCTGCTCTGCAGTAAGGAACCGAGGCATCACCTCCCCCGAAGCAAGGAACCGACGCATCACCTTCCCTGCGACCCTTTTGTTTGTATTGCGTTACGCATCCAAGGTACTTTGAGAGTAAAGTGTCGCATTTACCATCTACATTGAACTTAGCTATTTCTACCATTTGAAAGTCATATTTTTGAATACTGTATTGTGGATTTTTGTCGTTTGGTCTTGTGTTAAATCTAGATAAAGATTACTTATTTTTATAAACTGGTGTGGTTTCCATTTGTAGTGTTTTCACTGTATTACTGTATGTGTTCACAAATGCTTTACACACTGCCTCTGAGATTAGCCTGCCTGCTCATGCCAAGCTACCAAGGGGGTGAGCAGGGGTTATTTTAGGAGTGTAGCCCCCTTACCCTGACTAGAAGCAAGGGCCCCTACTTGGTCAAAGGTACCTACCTCTGCCAACTAGAGACCCCCATTTCTAACATTGGTGGTCAGCGGTGAGCATTTGGACTTGCATTTGTGACTCATATACAGTGATTGGTGTACACTACTAGTGAGTGCAGACCATAACGCGACCACATACATTTTGGTAGAATTTGTTTTCCTTGGGACTTCTATTTTTGCTAAGAACTGCCAATCCTTGTTACAATGAGCAAAGCAGCATCCAACGCATCTATGGATCAACAATTTGAAGAAGATAGGGTTGATACCTACACTGTGCTACAGCTTAAAACCTTCTGTAAAAGATTTAAAATCCTTGTGAAAGGCATCACCAAAAAGGAGAAGTTCCAAAAGGCGCTGATGGCCTGGTTGGAATCTAGAAATACTCCTGAGCATCCTGAAGACCCTAGGGAGGAGGCAGAGAATACAGATGGGCAGCTAGATGGGCCATTGGGTCTGACCGGGGAGAAAGTACCTTCCAGGGCAGGCAGCAGTGTTTCCTCAAAGGGCCTGTCCCCAGAAGAGCTGAATGACAGGGAGAAGGATAGAATGCATAGGATGGAGCTAGCCAAGCTCAAACTGGGTGGTCAGATGGAATTAGAAAGCAAGAAGTTAGCCTTGGAAGAAAAGAGAATGCATTTGGAGCATGAGAGGATGTTGAGGGAGTTGGAGTTGACAGCCAAGAGTTTAGAAATTACTCCCTCTGGTGGCAGCACACCATCCGTGCCTGTAGAAACAAGAGTATTCATCCCCAAAGATGTAATTAAGGAGTTCCACAAGCATGAAGATATTGGGCAATGGTTTAAGGCCTATGAGGTGGCTCTGACCTACCACCGGGTCCCTGAGAAGGATTGGGGAGCGGGGTTGTGGGGGCAGTTTTTCAGTGATGGGTGGGACACATTGTTAGACTTGCCCTCTGAGGACCAGAATTCCTATGTCCACATGAAGGAAGCCTTGATGACCAGGTATGGGTTGACCCCAGAGCTTTATAGACAAAGGTTTAGAAATTGTAAGAAACTGGAGTCAAGTACTTGGGTGGAATATGTGTCTTTTTTTTGCAGAGCATTGGATGGTTGGGTGAAGGGTAGCAAAGTGAATGATTTTGAGGTGCTCTATGATTTGATTGCATGGGAGCACTTGTCTAGTAATTGTTTTCCAGAGCTACGCCAGCACCTGATTGATAGTAAGCTGACGAACCCTAGGAAGCTTGCTGAGGAGGCGGACCACTGGGTTAGTACCCGGATCCACAAGGGTCATGTGGGAGACTTCGCCAAAGGTGGGCAGGGTCCCCAGCAGAAGAGTGGGGGGGATAAGGGTAAACAGAGGGAGTTCCAGAAAGAGCTCCAAAGTAATCCCCAAGGGAACGGTTCCCAGTCTCCCCCTGAGAAGAAGCCAGGGGCCCCGACAGATAAGCCTGTTCAGAGGGGTCCCAAGAGATGTTTTAGTTGTGGTCAGGTGGGCCACTACTTCTGGGAGCCTCAGTGTCCCAACAAAGGTAAAACAGCACCAACTGGTGCACCGCCCCGGCAGATGGCTAGTGTAGCCCTGGGAGGGGAGATGGGTGCCCAAGGTGGGTGGGGTCCCACAGAGATGTCCCTAGTCTCTTTAGGAGACAGTGAGATGGTCCCCAGGACCCAGCTGCCTGATAACACTAAAAAATACAGGCAGTGGGTGACCATCAATGGCCAAAGGGTGGAGGCTCTGAGAGACACCGGAGCCAGTGTGACAGCTGTCAGTTGTCGGCTGGTGTCTGAAGAGCAGGTGATCCCCCATGCATTTTACC
The DNA here is from genome assembly GCA_963921515.1 of Calotriton arnoldi. NCBI lineage: Eukaryota > Metazoa > Chordata > Amphibia > Caudata > Salamandridae > Calotriton > Calotriton arnoldi. The sequence continues at coordinate 821,676 of CAWUFW010006503.1, read as the reverse complement.
CTGTAGTTGCCGCTGAAAACTCAGAGAGCCACTGTAAGGTGGCCCAGGTTCCCTTTGAGTGGGAGGGGGTCTCAGGTACCTTTCAAGTAGCTGTGAGGCCAGCCATGCCTGTTGACTGTCTGCTAGGCAATGATTTGGAAAGCTCCCCTTGGGCTAAGGTGGAGCGAAGAGCTCATTTGGAGATGTTGGGTCTGCCTGAGTGGGCGTGTGTGACCACTCGGTCCATGGCAGCCAGTAAGGGTGTTCAAGAGGACCTGGAGCCTGGAAGAGTGGCCCAGGTGCCTGCCTTAAAGAGAAGAGGTAGGGGGCACGGGAAACCAGCCCCCAAAGTTCCCACGGTCCAGGAGGAGGCAGACCTTGAGGGGGATGCCCTGGAACCTACAGGGGAGCAAGTAGCTGAACTGGGGGACCTGCCTGAGCTGACCCATTGGCAGCAGGAAGGAGGACGCTCCAGGGAAGAGTTCTGCGAGGAGCAGAAGAAGTGCCCTTCTCTTGTGGGTTTGCGGCAACAGGCCACAAACCAGGCAGCAGGTGATCAGTCTGGATCACATTGGATCTACTGGGAGAATGGTCTCCTGTATAGCGAGCCTAAGGTTGCTGAGCCTGGGTCAGCCTGTGTGCTGGAGGTAACCCAGCGCTTCAAAGCCTTCCTACTGGGTCTGGCTCATGATGTGCCTTTAGCAGGACATTTGGGGCAAGACAAGACCTTTGAAAGGCTTGTCACCCACTTTTATTGGCCCCAAATGCACAAGAGTAAAAAAAACACTCATTGCAGGACCTGTCAGACTTGCCAGGCAAGTGGTAAGAGTGGGAGGAAGCACAAGTCTCCTCTCCAACCGTTCCCTGTGGTCAGCACCCCCTTTGAAAGGGTGGGCATTGACATTGTGGGGCCTCTGGATCCCAAGACAGCCATGGGCAACAGGTTCATCCTGGTCTTGGTGGACCATGCCACCCGGTACCCGGAAGCCATCCCTCTCAGGACTGTGACGGCCCCCGTGGTGGGACGTGCATTGATGGGGATTTTCTCCTGTGTGGGGTTCTTCAGAGAGGTGGTGTCAGACCGTGGTACCAACTTCATATCTAAGTATATAAAGTCCCTGTGGCAGGAGTGTGGTGTAACCTACAAGTTCACCACTCCTTACCACCCCCAAGGTAATGGGCTGGTTGAGAGATTCAACCGGACCCTAAAGGGCATGATTATGGGTCTTGAGGAATCTATGAGGCGTAAGTGGGACGTCCTCTTGCCATGCCTTCTGTTTGCTTACCGAGAGGTGCCACAGAAGTCCTTAGGGTTCAGTCCCTTTGAACTGCTGTACGGTCACCCTCTAACAGGACCTCTGAGTCTGGTAAAGGAAGGCTGGGAGAAAGCTCCCAGTAAACCTCCCCAGGATGTATATAGCTACATGCTGGCCTTCAGAAACCAAACTAGGCGTTTCAGGCAACTCGCTTAGGCGAATCTGGAAGCCAGCCAGGAGGAGATGAAACGGTGGTATGATCAGAATGCCACTCTGATCGAGTTTCAGCCTGGACAGAAAGTGTGGGTCATGGCCCCTGTGGAGCCTTATGCGCTCTAGGATAAGTGGACCGGACCATTTGAGGTGGTGGAGTGCAAGAGTGATGTCACCTACTTGGTGGACTTGCGGTCTCCTAGGAACCCTTTGCGGGTCCTGCATGTAACCACCTAAAGCCCCACTTAGAGAGGTCCGAAGTGGGCATGCTCCTAGCGACAGATGATGGAATGGAGGAGGAGACTGAGCCTCTTCCTGACCCCCTGTCTGCAACAGAGCAAGATGGGTCAGTGGACGGTGTGAACCTCTCTTCCGCCCTGACCCCTGAGCAGCAAGATGACTGTCGCCAACTGTTGGGACAGTTTCCTGATCTCTTCTCCCTGACTCCCAGTGTCACTGATTGGTGCGTCCATGATGTGGACACTGGGGACAGTCCTCCTGTAAAGCACAAAACTTACAGAGTGACTGACAGGGTGAGAGCTTGCATCAAGGAGGAGGTCTCCAAGATGTTTGCATTAGGGGTGATTGAGTCCTCTAAGAGCCCTTGGGCCAGCCCAGTGGTCTTGGTCCCAAAGGCTGCCGCGCCTGGTGCCACACCCGAACTCCGGTTCTGTGTGGACTACCGAGGACTCAATTCAGTCACCAGGACTGACGCGCACCCCATCCCCAGAGCTGATGAGCTCAATGCTTGGTTAGGGGCTGCCCGGTATCTCAGTACGTTTCACTTAACGTCTGGGTACTGGCAGATCGCCTTAACTGATGGGGCAAAAGAGAGGTCCGCATTCTCCACACCAGATGGGCACTACCAATTCCGGGTTATGCCCTTTGGGATGAAGAATGCCCCTGCCACCTTTCAGAGGTTGGTCAACCAGGTGTTGGCTGGACCTGAAGATTTCAGTGCCGCCTACCTGGATGACATTGCAGTGTTCAGCGCCAGTTGGGAAGAACATCTGAGCCACCTCTGGGAAGTGTTGATGGCTCTGCGGAGGGCAGGCCTCACGATCAAGGCGAGTAAGTGCCAGATCGGGCAGGGTTCCGTGGTGTACTTGGGACACCAGGTTGGGAGCGGCCAGGTGGCGCCCCTAGAGGCCCAAGATTGATACCATCCTGGCTTGGGAGACCCCCAAGACCCAGACAGAGGTGAGAGCCTTTTTAGGACTCACAGGGTACTACAGGAGGTTTGTCAAGGGGTATGGCAGCATTGTTGCCCCCTTGACAGAGCTGACTTCCAGGAAGCAGCCCAAGAAAGTGAACTGGACTGACACCTGTCAGAAGGCCATAGAGAATGAATGAGCAACGGCGGATCTGAGTAACCGCACCTCCCTGCTTTATTCCTTTTCTTGTTTAAGAAATTGTAATGGATAGTATGATTGGTTGTGCACATACAGCTCCTGCACCTGCCGTTGTTGGATGCCAGCTGCCAAGCAGAGAGAAACTGTGAAAATAGTGGAGCGGTGCACTACCAAAGAGTTTTCTTCAATAAATCCAAATGTTCATTTTGTATAGTGGTTTATCAATCCTTTATTTTCAATATCAAAATGTGCAAATTCCAGCCAACGCGTTTCGTTCATACATAAAATGAACTTCTTCAGGGCTGAAAGTTATAATACATAAAAGAAAACATAAGTATAAAAATATATATACATATGGTGTATTCACACAATATGCTTTTACTTTAAAAACGAGAGAGAAACTATATACAAAGGCAAAGGTTATTTCATTAGAAGGTGACTCTAAACACAAGAAAGGAAACCTAATGGAGGGTGGGAAAAATACAAAACAAAAATGGAAATTCATGGTCGACAATATGTCACTTCAAGTTGAAGAAAAAACAGACAAAATAGGGTGAAGGGGAAAAAGAAAATGGGGGCGGAAGAGATGGGGTTGAAGACAAGAATAGAGGGAGAAAAAAACATGGAAATATAAAAATATAAATATATATATATATAAAAAAGGGCAGACATTAACAATCTTATACATATTTTGTAATGTAATGTCCAGTGAGCATTTGGTCTGTAAATAGATATGTAAATCAAAATAGATCAGTATCAGTTGTTAATTAATAGCAACAACGGTGTCTGGAGCTATTGTCACTAGTGGGTCTATACAGTTCACCCTAAGCGTAGCTCATAGTGTCCAAGTAAACAAATAACAGTTAGTCCAGGGCCTAAGTAACAGCACATGATTGGAGAAACCTTTGAGCCATACAAATACGAGAAAAAGAAGACCAAAATAAAACAGAGAAAAGGCACTACATGTACCTACCAAATGGTGATGTGAAGAAGACGCAGGAACACAGAGGCAATGAAGAGCCCTTGATCTGAGATATTTCAAATTCCTGCTGTCGACGCACAAGTATTTAAATTTTAAAGGCTACCATGATAAGTGCCTGATGGTTGTATCTCTAAGAAAGTAAAAGAAAATGTATTAAAAAACAAGGAGCGACATAGTGCGTAGACACTAAAGATTTATAGGGAATAAGCACCGGTACCTGAGAAATAATATGAATATATACAGGCACCAAAAAGTGGCATGACATTGAGGTCATAATAGTTAAAGAAAAAGAAAAAGAAAAAGAAAAAACTGTGTCCAAGTGAAGGACGGCTTGCTGGCTGGGCAATAGAAGAGGAGGGCAGTGAAAGGCATGTAACAATAAACCTATGGAAGGAGAGCAGACCCACTTGGCAAGCTTCATGATCAAAAACATGAAAAGCTGGTGAAGTAGTAAGATTAAAACATTACAAAGCGGTCTCCTGAATATATGCGCAGAAGCGCCAATTATACCAAAGGTATAAATAAAACAGTGACGCTCTGCAATCACCTATTTAAAGGCAATACAATCTAAAAGAGACTAAATGCTTAGGCTTGTAGTGATGTACAAATCACATCCACGTGGTTGCATTATTTGCAACCCAAAAGACAAACTTAAAGGAACAGTAAATAAATAAAGTGAAAGAGTTCCTTGAGTATAAACAAGCTGCTAAGATGAAAGCTAAGTAACAAATTAAATAATATGAAAATCACATTACAATGAATGCGCTGTAAATCATTCTTAGGCATAAGTTAAAGAAATAGAATAACAGAGTTATTAAACTAAAAGGAAGAAAGTCATAAAAAGTAAGGTTGAAAAACAAGCCCCATAGCCAGAAACTAGTCATAGTAGCCAAGAGGTTCTTACAAGAACAGGTAGAGATCTAAATACCTGGGGACACAGTCCTGTTATTATCGTCCGGTCGGCAGTCAGTGTTGAACTGGCCGGTCCCACTTCCTGGTTAATATAAGCACCATGAGAATGGGCGGAAAGTAATCGGTGAAAGAACACCGAAGAAAGACTATAAGGGAAGAACGGTGGCCAGCAGAAATGAGGATGAATCCGCTTTTCCAATAGGTGATAAGGCTGGGGAAGTGTCAGCACAAGTGTGTGACATGTAAACAGAGGAGAGAGGTAGTGTCAGCACAAGAAATAAATAGCAAATAGGTTGCTCAAACCTTCCTTATTACAGAAAAAAGAGAGTCAGCACAAGTCATGGTTGAAATAATGTAATTAATAGCCAATATAGGAAAGAAAAAAAAAATGAAAAAATGAAGTATCGAGAGGAATACAAAAAGAATGAAAAGATCAATAAGAGAGTGGCGGCTATATCATGAATTAAGCCGTCAAAAATAGTGAAGCGCGTTCCGCATAATTTTAGCATAAAATAGTGCATTGAGAGATATTTAATAAAAAAGAGGCAGTATATTCAGCAAAAGAGAGATGGTAGTGCCTCAGGTCAAACCTGTTACGGCGATAAAAATAGGGAAGTAGATTGCAGTGTGTGCTAGTTGGCGATATTGGTCTCAGCCTATCATGAAAAAATAGGATTGTTTCAAAACTAAATAGCATACAAATGGTAGTGGGAGTCAAGGGAGATCCTGGTCCAAGCAAACCAGTTAATTAATGAGAGAAGGTCAGTGACGACGTGGGGATATGAAGCTATAAAGTACGGCTAGAGTAGAAATGTTTTGACAGAAAGAATTAAGAATTAACATGCTTAGAACTATAGTTGAAGTGGGATGATATAATAAGGAGGGTTAAAGATTCACTGGCAAAACGGGGCTGAGAGGTCTTTGACGGGCATCCACCGTGGTAAGATTGGTCTATCCTAGAAAATAATTAAACTCATTATCGGTATTATGCCCTTTGTTCACCGCGTCCAATCTACATATCCATTTAGCCTCCGTTTGTCGTAGAGTCAGATCCCTGTCTCCCCCCCTTGTGTTTAATGGAATATGGCCGATGCCCAAAAAACTGAATGTGGGGGACTTCTGGTGAGTTGTACGATAATGTTCAGTCATGGGGTATCTTTCATCACCATTGATGACTGCTCTGCGATGTTCCGGAATCCTGATCTTAAGACTACGTATAGTACTATAGTACCTGTCAGAAGGCTTTTGATGCCCTGAAGACTGCCATGTGCACGGCGCCCTTGCTTCAGGCACCCAACTTCTCAAAGGAATTCATTGTGCAGACAGACGCTTCAGAGCATGGTGTGGGGGCTGTACTTTCGCAGATGAATGAGGAGGGCCTAGACCAACCTGTAGCCTTCATTAGTAGGAGGTTACTTCCACGGGAACAGAGGTGGAGTGCAATTGAGCATGAGGCATTTGCTGTGGTCTGGGCACTGAAGAAGTTGAGACCATACTTGTTTGGGACTCACTTCCGGGTTCAGACAGACCACAGGCCCCTCAGATGGTTGAGGCAGATGAGGGGTGAGAATCCAAAGCTGTTGAGGTGGTCCATTTCCCTACACGGGATGGACTTCACAGTGGAACACCACCCTGGTACAGAACACGCCAATGCTGATGGTCTGTCCAGATTTTTCCGCCTTAGTGAAGAGAACTCCCAAGAGGGTGGGTAGTTCTCCCAGCATTTCAGCTGGAGGGGACACCTGTTAGACCTGGCACCATTGGCGTGGGTCTCCCTTCCATTTTTTCACTGTTGCCTCCTATGTTTTTGCTATGTTTTTGCTGGTCTAGATGCTTTGGGCACTTTGCCACTGCTGTTCAGTGCCAAAGTGCAAGTGCTCCCTATTGTAAATTGTTGTAATGGATTAGTGACTCCATGATTGGCTTATTTGGTTTACTTGTCAGACCCTAGTCCAGTGCACCATGAGTGCCCAGGGCCTGTAAATCAAATGCTGCTGGTGGGCTTGCAGCACTGCTTGTGCCACCCACAGAAGCAGCTTGTAAAATATGGCTCAGGCCTGCCATTGCAGAGCCTGTGTGCAGTCTCGGACTGCCATGTCGACTTGGCAACTGCACCCACTTGCCAGTCCCTAAACCTTCCCTTTTCTACATGTTAGTCACCCCTAAGGTAGGCCCACGGGCAGGGTGCATTGTATGTGAAAGGTAGGACATGCCCTGATGTGTGTGGCATATCCTGATAGTGAATTACAGCCAATTTTGTTTTTCACTATTGCAAGGCTATCTGTTCCCATAGGCCAGAATGGGCAGTTTGATTATAACATCTTATAATCCTAACTGACCCTAGGAACAAGATGGGAAAATAAAGTTTAGTATGCCTGAACTCAGAATGTTAAAATGCATCTTTTAGTGTGGGTGATTTTTACATTCTGTGTTTGAAAATACCACTTTTAGAAAGTAGGTATTTTCTTGCCTAACCATCCAGCATGCCTCTGCTAGGTTTGTGTATTCCATGTCTGGTTTGTGAGTGACAGGGGGCTGGAGAGGGCTTTGGCTCCAGCAGTCTGATGAGTCAGGGCTGGGCTAAATAGGACCTGCATTGAATAGAGAGTAGGGGGAGGAGATTTCCTTTCACTTGCCTGAGCCTTCATAGAATAGAGAGTAGGGGGAGGAGATTTCCTTTCAGCTAACTGGGCCAGGTCTGCTTTCAACAATGCTGTCTCCACCTCCTGCCAGGAAGCTACACCAGGGAGGACAGAACTGGTTTTGGCTGGGCACAGACACTCTCTGCCTTCAGAGAACAAAGGATTTTGCAGTATAAATATTGGGGCCCAGACCCCAGAACTTTAGATCACTTCTGGGAATCAAGACGAACCTTTGCCAAAGAGAGAAACCAAGGAAGCTGAAGGAGGAGACCGCCCCTGTGCTGTTTGCTGTTTGGGGTTGGCCTGCAGTGGTTACTCATTGCCGAGGAAAGGAGAAAAAGAACTTTGTGTGTACTTTTACTATCTTGAGGAAGATCTCCAAGGGCTTGAAGTTGAGCTTGCCTCCTGTTCCGAAGTCTCGGGGACACAAAGACTTCACCACCAGCTCCCCTGAATTTCCTTGCTGGGAATTCTACCTGCAGAGAGGTGCCTGCTGCTGTTTTAGGACCTCTGGAGACTGCGTGTCGCTGGGAGCTGGAAGCACGACGCAACGAGGAAGAAGCGTGTCGCCGCCGCAGCTGTTTTCGTCGCATCGCCGAAGAAGCGTGCCGCCGCCGCATCTGTCTGTCGACGCATCACCAAAGAAGCATGTCGCCGCCACAGAGGTTGCCATAAACTGACCAGGAAAACATGTTAGCATTGAACAGCACTCAGACTCTCGGTACAGATGCCCAATAAAGCATAAATTTACAACAGATGAGCAAAAACATACATGACTATGACCTGTGACAAATACACATGCACCTCTGAGGAACGTCCCACAGACATTTGCCAGAAGCAAGATTTCCAAATATATTAAAAGACCAGAGTATGCCGAACGAACAGGTCGGTGGCAGCCAAACAGAACCAGGCGAGCTCAACACTATAGACGCTTAGCTCAAAGCCAAACATTAGAAACAAAACGGCTTTGCCAACACCATTTATTTTGCCAACACATGCTGTACCTGCCCGTGGAGCTTCTCCACACGGTACCCGAAGAGGATCTGCTCATAACAGCCACCTAGGAGCCGTACACGCCACTCCTTGGTCCAAAAACTTTGGGCAACTCAAGAGTGCGGAGAGAGAGAAACGCACACGTGAGAGTCATTTGGCGCGGCTGAGACTACGCCTCCTGCAGCACGAAAAGGAGACATCTTGGAAGGGAGGCAGATTAAGGAAAAAGTAGAGCGGTGCTACACATTTATATTCCTCTGTACAGAAGTGTTTTAAAAAAGATTTGTACATAATGACGATTAATTATGTCCCGAGATTTGTGAAATATTACATTTATCTATCCGGCTATAATACGTAGGTTTTCAATCAGTCAGCGGTCATGAACAGACAGTACTAAAAGCTTTAAAAATGAATACAGTTAACCAAAAGTACAATTCTTTCAATGTTCTTTGTGCTAGCAAACTGGATAAAACATATTTCTAAAGGTTGTCTGCCTTTCGTTTTATTTTTCGTTTGTACATGAGGCTTAAAGAATCAGTCCACTTTCTCTGCCCATAGCCGGAACCAGTCACTCTCTTTTCTATTTCTCTGTAGTTTCCATTTCAAGCCACCAGCTTCGATCAAACGTTTGGGGTTTCTAATGGTGTCATAGGCAAAAGATATGATTCAATCGATTAATTCCGTATATATATATCTATATATATATATAAATACACACACATATATATATATATATATTCGAAAGTGAAAGCAGGCTTGGCGCGCCGAATGTAAGCAAGGCATGTCATTGTGCCTAAGGTAGGAAAAACTCAATAAATAAAATAGTACACGTACGTGTAACAACCAAGTAAAGGGGCCAGTAGCCATGGGAGGATACAAATTACGACATGGCCGTACTAAGGAGGGACTAACAAGCCTATTTAGGAATCAGAAGACAGCATTTACGAAGGACAAAGACAGAAGCCAATGAAAAATATGGGTGGGGGAGTAGGTGGGGCTTTTCTCCCGTGCTGAACTACAACAGATCTTCACCAGAGCAGCGCTTGCACGCTGGCTCAGGCTCGACCTAAAAATAGGACATGTGGGTTTGATTTACATGTCCTAATACTGAAAACTTCTAAAGTCGTTTTTCACTATTGTAAGGACTATCTCTCCCTTAGACTAACATTGGATTTCCTTATTACACTTAATAAGTGATAATGTAAGTTTGGGAGCAGGTAACAAAATGATGTTTACACTCAAAGGAATTGTAATTTAAAATTCTCTTCAATGGTAAAGTTGAATTTTAAGTCACAATTCTGAAAATCCCTCTTTTAGAAGTATACATTTTCTGTGCCTAAACCAGTGTACCTTACAGCCAGCGTACTGGATCACATGTTTGTGAATGGCTCTCCTGCTGTGGGTGAGCATTCCTTCCAGACTTGGGGACAAAATGGACTTGGGTGTGGTAGGATGGCTGGGGGAGGAGTTGTACCGAGCCCTGAATTACACTTCAAGAGACCTTGCTGGCAGCCAGCACACACAAAGGACTTGACAGCCTTTTATCACCCCAGACATTTAGGAGCCAAACCCAGGAAGGGCAAGGCAGTAGGCCGGGTGTTGCCCCCCACACAAAGGCTGGCACTGGGATAAAAGGTGGCACTCACAGACCCCAAATCGGATATCTTCTGGACCAGTGGAAGACTCAGAAAATGGCCTGTCTTGCTGCCTTGCTGCTGGAAGGACTGCCCTGCTGTCCAACTGCTTGAGGAAGGAAAACTGGACCTGCTCCTTGAACCTAGGACCACCAGAGTGACTCCAAGGGCTAGCTGATGGTCTCGTGTGTGAGCTATAGAGACACACCAAGCTGCAGAGACCCTGCAACTTACCTGCCTGCTGCTGCTGGTCCATGCTGGAGTGAGACCTAGCCGCCAAGAATTGCTCTCCTCCACCCTGGGTACTGAACCTCTGGTGTGCTGCTAAAGTAGCTAAGTCCCACCAAAACCCAAAACCTGGGATTTAGAAAAGTTTCCAGCATAAACTGCTCTGAGAACTGACAGGAGACAAGTACCTACCTGCAAGCCGATCCTATGAAGGTGCATCACCAGTGGGATTGAATTTGCTGCAGCTCCTTCTTCGTTCTTCTCTACAGCTGCAAATCCTTTTCAGCGGGTCTTCTCAAAGACAGTGTCATGCCTCATGGAGTCCTCTTCAGCTACAGCCTGCAACCTCGTCCCACTGGAGTATTTCAAGCTTCAGAAAAGCTTCAAAGTCAAAAGGTAACATTTTCAACAGGTTCGATGACGACCAGCATCCCATCAACGACGACGACGACTTCGGCCTGAAAATCCAGCTTTTCCAGCTCTGAACTTTTCCCGCCATTGTTATTGGCTCCACCAAGACTTTGTCTAGTGGTTCCCCATTGTTGATAACTCATACTTGGATACAGCTGTTGCCTGGCCCTGCTGAGACTCTGCTGTCTCAGGAACTTCCGAAGGTAAGTCAAGGCCGGGTCCAATCTAGCCTTTGAATTCGACCCACACTCCCATCACGGTCGGTCTTAACTTTTGGCTTTGACCCCCTCTTGCGCCCCCAGATACCCACGTTTGGCACTTTGTTCTTTTTGGCACTGGATTTCACTTTTATTTATTCAAATGTACTCTATTTTTCTAAATTGGTGCATGGTTTTTCTTGTGGTGTATTTTCACTTTATAACTGTGTGTGTTGCATAAATACTTTACACATTGCCTGTAAACTAGTTATGGCTGTTTTTGTGCCAAGCTATCAGAGGGTTAACCACAGATTAATTTAGTGACTTTTTGTTGTTCACCCTAACAGGGATTTTCTTTATGGAGTTTTATATAGCGCGAACTTGACCCAAAGGTATCAGGTATCAGAGCGCTTTACACGAGCACCAGCACCAGTTACGTTACATGAGGACACATTCATTTTTGTTAGGCACGGGGAGATTAAGTGATTTGACAAGAATCACAGGATGTTGCGCGTCTTTGCCGAGACTCAAACTGGGTTCCCCAGATTTGAGGTCGACCACCCTTGCCGTTAGGCCAACTCCTCTCCCTGAGGAGATTGTGTTTATTATTTGAGTGGGGCTTTCACCCGTCTGAACTGATACCCAATTTCTTTTTCCTGCATCAATAATTTCAGTTAATAACCCCAAATACTCTGCAGGTTCGTTTTATCAAGACACTGAACTAACACCATGCTTAATTGTAGCAAAACCCTTTTATGATCAGATAATGCCATTTATCACTTACATTTGGTAAATTGTGAACTTAAAAATAAATAACATATGTGATAGTTCAATAGTTCACTAAATCTTTCTCGCAATTAAAACATTTCATCCAAAACCAGGGGAAATTGGACTTTCTTTTGTTAGATGCAACTCAATTCTAAATTTGTGCGTCCAGTCAGGGAATACATGAATATCTACTTATCCATAATTACTCAGCTGGAGTAGGCCCTGAATGCCTCCTGTCCTTACTTGGTCTTCCTTATTTTTCTGTATGTGCTTTGGCAGCAGCATTGGTAGTTAGCATATGACCCTGATCATCTTGGTGTCCGGGTGTGGGTCCCTATGATTCCGTAGGAGCAACCACTGTATCCAAGTGGGCTTTTGCCTGGGGAAGGTGTGATCATTAATGGAAGAGGCCCACTGCCTGAACGGGCGCTCATGGGCATAAACCATGACTGTAGAGTCACATGAGCAGGGCTAGTGAGGGGGAACATTCTCTGGTTGCAGGGTAATGTATTTTCACAATCAGGTTGTGCAGGAAAGCGAGTCATCAGTAGAAATATGGAAAGGCCTTGTACAAGCTCACATGATCAGGGATAAGGTAATGGATCCAGCTACAAGAGATAAATACTACATTGCGCAACATACCAAAATGCAATTGTTCACCTTGGTCTGCGGTAGTATCACACAACAAACATGGCAGTTCTCTCCTGGAAAGGAGACATTAAGACATTAAGACAGAGTCAAAAAGGCAACGCAATGAGCCCTGGGCAGGCTATGCATCACCAGCAGCACTCTTGTCTTAGTCAGAGTTCTCTTCACAGACAGCAGATCTTCACAGCGCAGAGGGGCAGCAATATAGAGTCACACACTTGGTTCAAACCTCTCTTCTCTGCTGTTGAACAGATAATTTCTGGTTGAAGGGTGAGCTGATATTCTGATCCTCAGGGCCAGGTTATATCAAAGTGTTGTGGCAGTTGTTGCCAAGGCAACCAGCTATTCAGGGAACAAATGATATTCAGTGTGTACAGTTCAGTGGCATCTAGGTATCAGACATTAGTTAGAGTGTCTGGGGGAACGAAGGTAATGGCAGACATCTGAAAATACAGATGCCAGTTGGCCTTAGCCATTAAAGAGCAGTTGCTGGAGCTATAGCATATCCTTCAAAGCTGAATTTTGAGTACAGGGGCACTCCCTCTTTCTCTCAGGTGAGACAAATTGGCCATCATCTTGGACATGCTCTTCTCATGCCCTTGGCCACTTCTTTTGACCATGTGTTCCTTCTTGCAGGCCACAGTATGACTTGTATCTACCCTGGGGCATAAGCAAAGGGCTGCTCTTTGCCGCATTGTATCATTTATTGATTATAACAAGACACAATCCAAGCAACTCTAGCTCGTACAGGGACGAGCAGAGGAATATGCATGGCTGGGCATGTAAGGGAGGAAAAAGTGAGACAGCTACCAGAAAGTTCTATAACTGCCTGCAAAGCCAATCACATAGACACATGAAGTCTTGGGTATTCCACATACATGCATTTACGGTGAACACAGCCATCGATCTTGCAGCTGTTGGGAAAATAGGGTTTCCGGTACTAACAGGCTGTTCAGATGTAACGGGAAGCACCAGTTGGCAGCCTTCCAGCTACGGTTAAAGGGGAAATAGCCTCATTCCTGTTACTATAATCAGATACCACCAACAGCGAGTCATGTCAAGACTTTGGAAGAAGGATAGTAGTTTCCCTTGATGAAAGGAAGTGCTTTGTGGATGAAAGTTCAACTCACGCAGAGTAGAATACTGTGCTGAGGAGCACCTTACTAATACCGAGTAGTACTTATGAGGGGACACGTGACACACACCATTTGAGCATTAACATATACAGAATCAATGAAATGCTGAAATCAGTAGTGCGGCACACCTGTAGACTTCTAGGGCCCCTTTTCAGCTTCTGAATATTAGGCAAGATGAGGTAATGCTGAATAGGTCAAAGGTCCAGTGACAAGAGAGTGACAAATTCTCTGGATAAGCAGTGTCCTTAAAGTACATTTCCACTTGGTATGTGTTTTTTGGCATGTGCTTTCTGCTACTCATAAATCATTTACAGATGCAGTTTCCACCAGTATGCTACAGTGGTGAAAATATCTACAACAGCTATGTGACAGGTTCCAAAGTACTGCAGGGGAAAAGACAGGTGAGAGAAGGAAGGTGCGAGACACAAGGGCGGAAGGAGGGAAAAGAGGTAAGAAGTACATGGGGAAAGAAGGGTAAGGGTAAAGGTAAGGGTAAGTAGGGGCGAGAAAAAGGTGGAAATGCAAAGCAGGAACTGAAACGATGAGAGAGATGAAAAGAGAGATTGTGTCCCAGTGTCCCCTCAGTCTCAGTGAACACCACTCACAGTGTCCCCAAGACCCATAGGGGCATATTCTCAAGGACTCATCGCCGAGTTAGCGGCACTTTATCGCAGCCAAAGTGGCGATAGAGTCATCGCCCTATTCACAAGCTGGTGCTAACAGCCGATACCGCCAGTAATCCTGCGATAGCAGCCGCAAAAAACACCGCCACGGATGACACTGGCAACTAACGCTAATGAGATGCAGAGTAGGCGTTCCCGTGCAAAAAACCGCGAAAACACCACTTCGCAACATTCTCAACGACCAGCCAGTTCGGCGATAAGATCACAAAACATGTGATAAGGCGCGTTAGCAGCAGGGAATTAACACCTGCTCTTTCTTGGTATTAAGTCGGACGATAACCTGCACCAGAAATGGGAGCCCAGCCCACAGCCACACCAGAAGAACAACAGATGCCATGGAGCCACTGATCACGCAGCCAGACACCCAAGAGGGCCACAACACCCACCGCCCCCCCCCAGGATCCCCCCTGGGGCCCTACCCCGGACAAAGATATTTTACATCAACTTTACAAAATCATGAACAAAACAATTCGCCTGATGTCGCACAAGTACAACAATCAACATTCATGTGTGGTCAGAAAAAGGACAATCATACATTCATCTTTGAATTTCAAAACAAATTATTTTATTCAAATGTAACTCAAAACAACTATTCGGAAGAGTCATGGCGGGTCGTCACTGGACAATCTGTAAGACACAGCCTGCAAGACAAAATACAAGAGAAGAAGGTGTGTCATGCGCACATCAAAGGACAGAAAGAGAGAGAAAGAGAGAGAGAAAGAAAGGGAGAGAGAGAGAGAGTGAAAGGAAGAGAGGGAGAAGGAGAGAGAGAGTAACAGAGGAAGAGAGAGAGAGAGTGAAAGGAAGAGAGGGAGAAGGAGAGAGAGAGTAACAGAGGAAGAGAGACAGAGACAGTCAAAGGAAGAGAGGGAGAAGGAGAGAGAGAGTAACAGAGGAAGAGAGAGAGACAGACAAAGGAAGAAAGGGAGAAGGAAAGAGAGAGTAACAGAGGAAGAGAGAGAGACAGTCAAAGGAAGAGAGGGAGAGGGAGTGCCGACACTGCAGACCCAGGCCACACTGCTCACCTGCTGCCACCGGTGTGTCTCCAACCACGTGCCGGTATACACCGCAGTCCACCAGGTCCCTTATCTGAAACAGAGTCCAGATTCATGAATGGCAGAGTACAAATCATTGCACATGCCATCATCGCTTGGCCGCCCCTGCGCACACAGGCTGCTGCACCCCAGCCCCTCCCGCCGCCCAGCGGTGTTTGCCCACCCCTGTGCACCCAGGCCTCACTGCTCACCTTCCGCCACCAGCGTGTCTCCAAGAGGGCCCACCACGTGCCGGTGCAAGCTCCAAGCCCGGAGTCCGCGACCTTGGCTGCCTCCACATCATGCAGCCCCGGGCCACTAGGTCACACACGTGATTCTGGGTCTTGATTTTGCAATGGCAGAGATCATATCAGTGCACACGGCATCATCGCAGGCTGCACACCCCCTCAGCCCTATAGGTGCCACTAACTCTGTGAACCGCGAGGCAACGCCACGTGGCGGTAGGCCCGCGCTGCCCGCTGGCTCAGGCCTACACTGCGGTCCAGCAGGGCTCACACAAACCCTTACCAGTCCGGACCGCCAGGACGGCGCATCATCGCAGGCTGCACACCCGCTCAGCACCTAAGGTGCCCCTACCTCAGTGCACCAAAAGTCACCGTCCCGTGGCGGTAGGCCCATGCCGGCCGCAGTGTTTCTGGTGCCACCAACTCTGTGCAACGTAAGTCATGGACCCTTTCTGATTGAGTCTCGTGATATGCCAGGCGGACGCAGCCATGTCACCTCCGGCAGAGGGGAAGAACTGGGATACGTAGCGGCGTCCCCCCCCCCTTTATACGTAAGCCGAGTGGGCTGGCTCGGCGTACGCCAGGCCAGCGTAGGGGTGTGAACAATTATCCCTGGGCTCTGAGCGTGGTTCATTTCTGGGCTGGACAGGAAACCAACTGATGCGTGTGTCTCTGTTGCAGTGTCTGCACCACACGGCCCGCAATCGACAATGTTGCATGCATCAGGAGGGCGGCCGCGCATGAAGGGATTGTACAAGGGGCGCAAGGCCGCTCAGGCTCTTGGCTCATGCATGCCAACTGTTGTGTGTGTATCGCTATTGGTGCACCATAAGATTAAGGCCTAGCCTCAATTGCAGCGCGAAACCCACATCACAATTCCAGAATGCAAGCAGTAGTCAGACTAACATTAGGGATGAAAGCTCCTTTGTCTCAATACATGAGGCGGAAGGACATCTGCACCTCCGACCTTGGTCTTGCGTGCGGCAGGCACCCCCTTAGAGAGATACCATAGCAGATGATGACGACTCCCACACTACGCACAGCGCTAATGAAAGACCAACGTATCCACACCCCACACACAGAAGTCCTTGCTCGAGGTACTCTTACATGGAACGCCCTTGACACTTACGTACACAACAACCCATACGTCCAAACATTGCACACACATAAGGCTCATTGCACCGAGCTGTGGCATTTCATCCACATAACTGCCGCAGGTCAGAAGAGTGCCGGTTCTACGAGAGCCACCAACGCAATGGCAGAACATCCCGGGCACATGCGCAACCCCTGTCACGTGGAACTGTACCGTGCACGTATGCTGCATATGTTGGGGGCACTGCCACTGGCAGTGTTGCGCATCAGTTACCGTCTGAGCTTCCGTCTTGCGTACGTCACCTGCGTCCAGCCCTGGTTCAACTGTCGATCATGCATATTCGAGTGGCCCATGGATGTCTGCCTATCCAACACAACGGTAGCTGAACTGGATTATGACTTGTGTGTGCGCCCCCTGTTGGCCCACGACCAGGAGTGTAACCGTGATACCCGTTCATGGGATGCCTTGATATTTGGCGTATGTGCTGGCAGTTGGGCAGGGGAGATTGCACAAGTCCTCGTGTGCAGTGACCACATCGAAGCGCTCCCCTATTGGGCTGTGTTGCGGATTGGTGAAACTGTGTGGGCGGAGCACATCTGTCCGGACCAGTTAATGGATTGGCTCGCCCTCGTGTTCGTTGAAGCCGACAACGACGTACTCTTGGAACTGATTGGCCAGGAAGCTGCGCTCGCATTCATGGACGAGTAACTACGTTCCTGCAGCCACAACTGCTTGTAACCCAGAGCACAGGTCCCAACACCTTGTTGCATCTTGGAGAAATGGTCACATATCCCACCACAACAGTGAACATGGCTGCATTCGCCCGGACTCAGAATGCATGTGCGTGTACCTACGCGTGTTGACACACACCTGTGCAAGGTGAGGCAGTCCCATGGGCGGAGCTGCACAGCGTCGCTTGGCAAGGTACCTAAATCTGACATACTGCTTGAGGGAGAGCACACACCTGGCAATGTAGTACTACATGTGACCTTGTTGGACCCTTTCACCTGCTCACTGTCAGCAGAGCAGACAGGCTGCGCAGTCCGGTGGTACAGCACTATGCAGATCCCATGGGCTGTGAGTCGTGTCCCCTGACACGGGGCAATGAGCATACGCCAAACATCACATGAATCGTCTAGCAAGGCAAGGTGGGCTGAGACCGTTGCCATCCGTAATGATTGGTGTTCAATTTTTGCCTCCCCATTTCTTGCACCTCTACATGTTCCTATGCTGCCTGTTAGTGTCTGAAGCATTGGCCTGCATGTTGTGGCCCTTGTCTTGCCCGTACTGACACGCACATGCTAATAAAGTCTACGCCACTTCACTAGTGTTCAACTGTCATGAGTGTTGATTAGAATGACAAATCGTGTGCCTCACTGAGCATTGTCCGTACACAGGGAGGGACTGACTGACGCATTTCACTTAGGGGTGAGTCCCTATTGCCAGCTCCACCTCTGTGAGCCAGACATTGTGGTTGGGATAGTTGCTGGTAGACCTGTGCTCTTTGTGTCTTCAGCAATGTGACTATGGTGTCCAACTTCTTGCCATGTGGATCAATGTGATCCATCAAAACAGGCTGTGTCCACACAGTTGAGTGTGAGTAGGTATGCGAAGAGATGTCCTGTTGTCACATGTGATGGGGGTCACTACTTTAGGCCAGCTACCGGATTAGACATTTTTACACACAGCCCCACTTAATACATGGACGTGGGGCTCCGTTGGGGGGTTGCGAGATTGTTGTTCATGAGCAATGAGGCCACAGCTAGTTCACGCCTTCACAGTCATCTAATTGGCCATGTGGGTCAGGGTCAAACATGCGCATTGATGTCATTTCCCAGGGTGTACCTTTTTGTGCAATCATTGTCCCTCCATTCATCCATACTTTTATACTTGAATGGACATAGACATGACACATCTGTGTGATTTGGAATGTTTTATTCACATTCTGTGGAGTGTCGGAGCTGGAGCAGTACATGGCCATGCAAACCCCACATTACATGGATGCCCAGTGGAGGCCAACCAGAGTCCTTTGGGGAATGACAATTTAATCGGAAGAGGAAGAGTTCAGTCCGCGGACTGATTGCTGTGTCATTGGTAACCAGAGCAGATATGGCAGTCCATGTCGGGGTCCAGGTGAATGTCGCAGAGTGTTTCGGGGGACAGTGGAAGGTGTTGTTCCCGGGCATGATGCAGAGGGCTGAACCAAGCAGGAACCGGCCATGTGGCGGGGATGTATGCTACAACCTCCTTTCTCACACAGAGTCATTGCCACCCAAATCTTACTCCTCTGATATGTCTTCTGTGTCAGGTGTGTCAGGTGTGTGTGGTGGTGTTATGGCTGCATCACTGTGTGCCACTGACACATCAGGGGGCGGAGGTAGTATGGCTGCATCACTGTGTGCCACTGACACATCAGGGGGCGGAGATGTGTGTGTCGCAGTTCCTGCAGCAG
The DNA here is from genome assembly GCA_963921515.1 of Calotriton arnoldi. Classification (NCBI taxonomy): domain Eukaryota; kingdom Metazoa; phylum Chordata; class Amphibia; order Caudata; family Salamandridae; genus Calotriton; species Calotriton arnoldi. The sequence continues at coordinate 802,818 of CAWUFW010006503.1, read as the reverse complement.
TCATCTGGGACAGGCTCTGTGGCAGCATTGGCAAGATGAGGTTCTGCAGGGCATGGAAGATTCCAGCTACATCTCGCTGGTGTACAGCCGTGGCAGCCATCCTTCCAGCCTGCATCCGCTCCATGTCCTCCATTGTCCTCCGCATCTGTGCCATATCTATGCTGTCATCGCTGGAGCCTGTCTGACTGGACAGTTCTTGTATCTGAGTAATGGCTCCAGCGAGGTCAGCCAAGGATTGTTGTAGAGCATGGACCGGACTGTGGGTGTCTGTTAGGGACTGTGAGTGGTCCCTGATGGGACTCACACACCCACGTATGGCATCAAGTTTAGGCTGCCATGAGGTCGAAACGCACCCACACCTGTTTAGCCAGCCCCCTCTGACAGTCTAACACACGGCGTTGGAATGCCATGTGTCTTTCCGTGAGGTGCTGGGAGCCAGCTGTGGTGGTGGGTGCCTCCTGCTGTGTGGGCTGTGCAGTGAGTGGGGTCACCTCGATGCAGCTGCTCTGCCCTGCTCCTGGAGGTGGGGTGCGGAGGCTGTCCACGAGCCGTTGGAGGGTGTCGGAGCAGATGGCCAGGGGGTCCTCATCATCATCACTGAAGAGATGTCTGGTCTGCTCTGCAGGAGGTGTTGATTGTCCCTCTGCAATGTAAAGGGGAGATGCAGGTTAACAGTGTGTTCCATGTATGTTGACGCATTGTACATGTTTGCATACAGACTGCATGACAATGTACATTGTGACTGTTTTGGATGAGCTGGCTATTTGATGGGAGACAGTGGACATTTCGACTACATGACGGATGTGAGGTTGTACTCGTACATTATCATCTCACAGTTTCCTGCTATGCCAGATGTGATTGGCCAGTTTCTACGCACAAGCGGCACCAGTTGTGTCCTCTGTTCTGTAGTGCAAATGTTGCACTTTGTACCACATTGTCGTCAATGTTGATGTGCTGGGATTGCGATGTGTGTGTGCTGCATTGTGGGAGAGTCACCCCTGCAGCTCTGCTTTAGCGGCCCCTTATCCCTTTGAGGCGGTGTGCCTTTGACTTGTGTGCTTTTAAGGTGCTGATATGTGGGCGACTTGGGTCATTTGTGCTATTGGACGGTTTTTGTACTCTTGTGCATTGTTTGTCTGCAGATGTGTTGTTGACGTCAGGGGTTGTATGTGCACATGGATGTGTCAGTGTGACATGCTCCTTTGAGGATGTGATCCACACTGGGCCACCTCAGTGTCGTGTCGTGCACCATGTCATGTATTTTGACTGCAGCCATGCTATTGGTCATGTAGTGTCACTTGCATTGTCGGTGTGGCTCACAGAGCCGCTGCTTTGCTGGATTCAGCACATGTGCATGGGTAGGTTGTGAGATTGGTGATAGGGAGGGGGCCCCTTTGTGCACAAAGTGGACGGGGGCCTACTTGGTGTTTCTATGTGTGCTGAAGTGTGCCAAGGGTATCAGGGACATGTTCCACAATCATTGTGGGTGTGCAGTGTGCTACACATAATTGTGCATGTGTGCCATTGTGCCCATCTCCCCCCGTCCCCCCAGTCCCTGGTAGTTACTCACCCTGTTGCTGTTGGGTCAGGCCATATCGAGCTGTGTCTGGACCCCCAACTCCTTGCACCGTCTCCACACTGATGACTGTGGCCACCATTTCCTCCAGCTCATCCAGCTCCTCCTGTGGCGCAGGACTCCCACCTCCAGTCGCCATTGCTGCCTTCCGGTTGGCAGCGAGTTTCTGCTTGGTTTGGCTATTGACATCATGCCAGCGCCTCTTGACCTCCTCCATTGACCTCCTCAACACTCCGACTGCATTCACATTGTTCACGATCGACTGCCATATTTCCGTTTGTGTTGCCAATGACACAGTGGAGGTGACGAACAGTTGTTGGTAGTGTTCTATCACCTCCGTGACGATGATCCTGTTTTCCTACGGACTGAACCCCGTCTTCCTCTGTCTCTTCTCCTTGCCCTTCCCCGAGCCCGGGGTTCCTTGCTGGTCGTCTGTGGGGCTTGTGGGGTTTGCGTTGTCCTCTGAACTCGGTCCGGGTGCATCCATGGTGCTACGCAGTTTGAATTGTTTTGTTTGTGTTTTTCGATGCTTTTATAGTGCATTTTCCCACATGACGCGTGGGAATTGCAGGCCTGTCGCTGGTTATCGCTGATTTTTGTTTCGCGATTTGGGGCATCGCACCTTTTTTCGCGTTCGTGTTTTGCATTATTTCGGCGTCGCGTTCATTTTAACGCGGTCATTTGGCGCGTTATTGTGAGACTATCACATGGTGCCGCCGGGTTGAGAATGCAACGTTGACACAGTGTTATTTTCCCGCGATAAACTGCGATGTGCAAAGTTGCGGTAAGCTAATTTTGCGATGATTATCACACGTTCTTGAGAATATCCCCCATAGTCTCTGCACAAGGCCATTGATGTCTTCTATGGCCCGCACCCAATCCCTTAAGAGTGTTATTTGACTTTTTGGAAGGGGTATTTTTGTCTACGGCAACATCATTGTTCATAAAAAAGGCCCTTTGGAGAAGCCATGGTTTGTTTAAACAGTCTTAAGAATACATTTAGACCTTGGCAGGTGGTGGGCCATCCCGCCAGGACTTCAGTGGGCATGGTCTCTGCTTCCCTGGTGGAGGACCATCAACCATTTTATAACATTCCCGCCTTCCTAGCAGTAATCTCACTGCCTCCTATGCATATGTCAGTGCAGCATTTGTACAAGAAAGCAAAGAAGTATGCAGAGCAGGTGGGGTACAATGTTATTTTGGCCGCTCTGCAAACATGTTTGTTTTTCAAAAACAAATTTAGAAAATAGGGATCTGTTTCTGAAAAATGAAAAAAACAAATGGCTGTGATGTGTTGGGGATTTCCTCCCAGCACGTTTGTTATTTGTATTGTTTCCTCTCGGGACTTCCAAACATTTCCTAGAGTTCCCATATAGAAAAAAATGTATGCCAGAAGGATAATTGTAAATAGGGTGCACTTTCCAATGCACATTGATCCACAGCACTGAGACAGACTGGCTGCCAGTAAAAGGTTTCCGACAGTGAAGCTAACTGAAGTTCCACTGCCTCAAATCAGGCCCTACACCCACATTTAATGGAGGTGGGCAAACCTTAGGTTTGGGGGTGCAGGGGCTCCACAGGGCATGTTTCCAAAATCAAAATCTAAATGAGACATTTTGCCCTGTGGTGTACCATTTATGACATTTTTCATTTTGTTGAACTTCTTCGAAAATAAGAATAATCATCAGAGAAATACAGAACCAACGATGGGTTGCAATTAAATATCATCTGGATTTCATCAGTGCCAAGAGATGTTGTCAGTTTCTGTTAGTGTGCACTGTGCTTTGTATCGGGTTGATTAAAGCTAGAACTGTCAATTGGTCTGCCTTGCATTCTAAACTGCAAGCATACCTATTGACTTTGCCAAATCTGCCAGGTTTGTTGAATTTGTAATTCAGCAGCGACCAGCTACAGAAGAAGGGACTGCAAGATGCACTGATTCTCTTCAGAGGCCTGTTGTTTGAGCGTGGTTGTTAGTCAAAGGACCATTCCTGCAATAAAAGAGAAACTGCCCTTTAGCTCCTGTATCCATTCGTTTGGTTTGCCATATTGTGGATCAGTAAGTCAAGGTGAAAACAAAATAGCAAAATAAATTGCTTTAGTATATTATGCAGGGATCAGATAAAGAATTGAGAGCTCCAAGAGTGAGAGTGCACTTTTCAGATGTAAAATAGCAGACAAGCCATAGGTCCCACAGAGTGAATGGACAGAACCAGAGCTTTAGTTACAGCTATATGCAGAGCTCTGCTACTGTGGCTGCAGTAAGCCAATTCACTACAGGGAAACCTCCCTACAGATCTTTTAAATTGATTGAAGGTGCCAGTTAGTTTCAGGATCATCAGTGTACTGTCCCACCAGTTGTGTAAGCCATTACTTTACTTCAGTAAGGTTTTGGTGCTATTCTACTCAGTCATTGTAGTGACGTTGCGTCCTGTGTTGTCATTGATGTTAAATATCACGTGACATCTCTACCAGTGAAATCATTAAATATCCTAATGAGTTGTCAGCCAGGAGAATTAAAAAACTTGAGGTCTGGAAATGGTCCCTCCTGCATTGAAATGACACTACTACCTGGAGGTGGAAAGTTACAATGTCTCGCCAGACCTAAAAAGGTTCATTTTTAAATTATTATATTTTCCTAATATTTAGCATGTGGATTTTTTACAATGCACAAATATGTCGAGGTAGGAACTACAGGCGAATGCTAGAAACGTGCGTGATTATCATACGCTGACGTGTAATTTGAAAAATCGGAGGATATGCCTTGGAGTTTTGTGAATTCGTTAAACAGTTGTAAATCTTTGTGACAGGTTGGAATACTCCTACACAAGCCGATAGATGACGTTTTGTGGAGTGAGCTCTGTGGAAGCATAGTGTATGCATGATCACTTGTGCGCACAGTAGTATTTTTGATTCATTTATTTCACACTTTGTAAATGATGTACAACGTTGCTCTTTATTTATCTAAATACGTTGTCTGAATATCCTGTTGTTTGAAGTTATTGCTGCCAGAATGTCTGTCTTGATCAAACCAGGTTAAATATTTTTCTGGTCGAATTTTTCGAAATGCGAAATATTTTCTAATCGAGTTTTTCCAAGGTCTATATAATATGCTATTATTTTTTACTTAGTATATATCTTATTAGAGCCCATTCCTGTTGTAAGAAGTAATTAGCAAATGCCATATGTCCCGCTACCTATGCTAATAATTATTCTTTTTTAAGTATTTTTTTATAGGCAGATTCAGTCTAAAAAATACTGTGAACCTCATGCAGCACAATATGAGGACCTGATAGATCGCTAATGACTTCTCTGATTGGCTTCATTCTTACCCTGTTTTGTTTCCCATTTCTCCTCTTGCAGGTCCTCATATTTCAGTGCACAAATAAGCTATCTCCTCAGGAGTAATTTGTTGTACATCCTCTTAATGTTCCGTTTTTTATTATAATTACGTTTTCTTCTAAACCCCAGGAGACAGAGCTCAGCTCACTAGGAGATTCAATATAAATAAATGTGCTAATTCTTTTAGACACTGTATTTTCATGTTTCCTGTGACAAGTGTATTCGTGTATGTCACTTGAAGGTTGTCTGCTACATCCCTTGTTTCTGATCTGTCTACTGTGAACTGCTATCTGGGAAAGAGACAGCCTTTCAAAAAGGCCTGAATTAGTCAAAGAACACCCGTACTCTACAAATAAGGTTAAAGTTGGAGGCTTTCATTCACGGCCTATATGTCAACATTAGGCAAGAAATTCACAGGCTGCAAGATGATGCTTCTATGGACCAGTGCTTAATTTGTAAAACAATAAGTGCCAGGGCCCTCGCAAGGAGGCCACTGCAGCTTGCAGCAAACACTGCTCCTGCCAGTGCTGCCAAGTAAAATAACAACACGATTACTAACCACCGCACTCCTACAAGTGTGACAATTCAGGCTATTACAGGCCCCATGAGCTATGAGAATGGCTTGGGCGGCAGGCAGTAGTAATTTTAATGTATACTGAATTAATAATTAACTGTTGTCATGCTCATTTTTAAAATAGGCAGACTGCCACAAGTGCTGGTGTTGACAATTAAGTGCTGGTGCCGAGCACCGGAAACCACGGCTCAAATTAAGCACTGCTCTGGACCCTTCTTTTGATGATTCGATCCGATGAGTACTCACGAGAGTGGATTTAGAGTGTGACTAGGAGACTGTTGCAGATTAGTATCCTGGGATGCAGTGCAGTTCCGTGAATTGGGTCGATTTCCTAAAGAGCAGTGTTTCAGATGCTTTTCACTAGGATGCATATATTGTTATGTAAAGAATGCAGTGCAGAATGGTGGATTGCTGTTTCTATGATGCGGTGCAGTGTGGCGGGTTACTCTCTGCTGAACAGAGTCGGATGTTCATTATTGCTGCCTGGCACGCAATAAAGTGTGTTGTATTTAGTAGGATGCAGCACTGTTTGGTGGGTTAGCTTTCTGAGTATGCGGTACAATGTGGTAGGTTAGTATCATCCATAGGATTCAGCACTGAGGAGTACTAGGCCAGCATTATTGATCTGAGTTTGGATGGTTCAATTAAATATTTATTTTAGATCTTGCGTACCTGTAAGTGTAAGGTTTTTAAAAACAGTTCCCAATGTTGTCAGTCATTTGAACCGAATCCAGATAGCTGACCAGTCAGAAGTGCATGTTGTTTTTTCCGATTCGAGAAAGCAAAACTGAATGTATGTATCCCAGGGTTAGATCAGAGTATGCCTGGATGCACACCCATTTCCTGAATGCGTGATCAGATCACATTTTAGAAAATGTTGCATGCATGTGTAGTGGAGCACATGTTGTAAATGGAAAAGATCTGCAAGTATGAGTGTAAATTTGTGTGCCATTGGTTAGTGTGAGTGCATTATGTTGTACATACGTACAATCAATTTATGTGAATTAGTCTCTGCTATGCTGGATTCTCGGTGTGGTAGGCATGAAAAATTGACTTGATACTGCATGGATTTTTTTAACCACTAGGATTCATGCAGCTTGTGAATGTGGATGTCCTGGATTATGAGGACATGTGTTGCATTCGGTGATTGATGACCATGCACAAGGGAATGCATATTGCATAGATGTGTGTTCCTTCCACAGGTTCAGTGTGAATGTATTAATACTACAGATATAAATGTATTTGGTTTGTATCAATCAGGGTGGTGGGAATATATTGTATTTTGTGAGTGATAGTCATGCACAAGTGGATCGTTATTGTACAGATATGTTTTCGGTTAATAGGTTCATTGGAAGTGTATGAATTTTCCATGTATGTGTATGAGTCAGGTTAGTGGGGAATGTGTTGTGGCATATATTGTCCTATTGGTCCTGCCTGAACCTGATCCCTGCTTTCTTTGTTTCTCAAAGGTAAATTATGACTGATCTCTTCAAGATCAATCCTGTCATTCGGTCTGCCCAAAAGCCCAGCTTAGCCTGAGTGCTTGTCTCCTTTTTTAAAGGGCCTAACTCTCCCATAGGAGGATTATTACCTACTTTTTCAGTATTGGCTTTGGCAGTGGGTGAATACGACCTGGTACCTCAGCACTGGACAAACCTTGTAGGTCTAGAACTTATTGGGGTACAGACACTCTTGCCCTTGGGCTGCCACAGTGTTCTTGGGTGAGGAAGATCACTTGCCCTTCCTTCCTCTTGTCCTGAATAGGGCCAGGACTGCAAAATGTATTCCCCAACCTGTGCAGGGACTGAAACACCAGTGTCCATTTCTGTTGCATCTTCCTCAGCCATGTGCTGTTGAGGTTGTTATCAGATAGCCTCATTGCATAAATTAAGCTCACCAGAGCAGCCAGTCCGGGTGACCTTCTAAATTTATAATAAAATCATAGCATTTAGGTGGATCACTACAACAAGGGACTATCTAGAAAGCTGGAAATGTGCCATAATAAAACCCTTTCACAAAAGAGAGATCCAAAAAACACCAAGAACTTTCGGCTAATTAGCCTAATAGATGTGGGCACAAAGGTCTACGCAAATATACTATTTAATGCTCTGAAAGAGTGGCGCAACGAAGCCCACTTAATTCCAGTAGGGCAGGGTGGCGTCCAGGAAGAACATTCCACCCTAGACCATTGTTTCAGTCTCTGGGTGATAGCTCAGAAATCCCTCGGAGGTGGGCGCTCGGTATACAACTTCTTTGTTGATTTCCGGGCAGCTTTGACCTGGTGGATAGGGTAATCTTGTGGCTTAAAAAGAATCCCCAAGAATTAGGTGTAGCATGCTAAGAATACTAAAAGAACTCTACTTGAATAATTGGGCAAGTGGAGTTGGATTTTAGACGTAGTCTCTCTGAAAGGATAGGTATTATTAATGGGCTTTGCCAACCATGTCTGTTGGCAGACACACGCTTTTTGCTCTTTTCTGAGCAAACCTTACCAAAATGTTAGCCGTTACTAACTCATTTTCACGTGGGATGGGTGGCCGGTTGTCCCTTGTCTTCTGTATGTGGATGACCTTGTCATTGTGGATAGAACTCCTGTTGGCCAAAAAAGAAATTAGCGGGATTCGAGAAATATTGTGATCTGAATAAACTGTCAATTTACTTTTATAAAACAAAACATATGGCCTGTGGAAGGAAGGAACTAAATATAAGTATTAGGGAAAGTTGTTTAACAAATCCCTCTCTTGGTCAACGCACGTAAATATTCTAGCTGCCAACACATATTCAAGTTTCAGCCGATTGAGGAAATTCAAATGTAACTATGGAGGGCCCTCACTTCATCCAGTATTAGGGGATTATAAAGAAATATTCCTGTCACAGGCGCTATATGGAGAGGCACTGTTGGGTCTAAGCCCCTATGTAAATGGGAGATGTTAGAAAGGTGTGCCTAAAAACACCTGCTGTCGCTACTGAAATGTGCTATATTTTCCTCAATTGGTATGGAAGCAGCAATCCAATCCTGGTTTTCCATCGCACTTGTGCGCTGACTGAGATACTGGAGCAAATTATTAACGTCCAGGCACCTCAAAATTGCTACATTGTGTAAAGACGAGATAATCAAAAGTTAACTCAACTTGGCATCCAAGCTTAAGAAGCATTCACATGATATGGCAGCCGCCCTGATGGATTAATATTTTCATGTGTCTCAACCAGTGGCATATTCAAATGAGCATTAGAAATGCAAAAAGTCTCGCATTTGTTTGAGTTAGAGCTATTGGCATTGTAAATGACAATGTCTTTTACCTCTGTGTTATGGAGTGTATGTATTTGGTGTAGTGGAATTATGTGGGTTAGATTGGACTAGTTAGTTGTGGAACAGTGTGGTGTGGAGTGGATTTGTGTGGTGGAATTATGTGGCATGGTATGATGTGGAATTATGTGGATAGTAATTATGTGGTATTGCGTGTACTGGAATTATGTGCAATGGGATTGTGTGTTATGAAGTGCAATTATATGGAACGGTATTTTGTGTTGTGGAGTCGTATGTAGTAGAGGTTAATTATGTGGTGTGTTGTTGAATTTAATGACATGATGTGGAATTATGTGGTGTGGACTGGACGTATGTGGCATGTAGTGTAATTGTTTTGTTGAGTTTATGTGGTTTGGTGTTGAATTATGTGATGTGGATTGGAAATGTGTGGAGTTGAATTGTGTGGCATGGAACTAGCTTTGCATTTTTGGTGTAAAAGAAACGAATAGGTGAGAGCTTTGCTTTAGATCTGTCTCTTGGGGTTTAAAAAAAAAAATGAAAACCTGTTGTCTGGATACATAAGTGGAGCCTTTATGGGGCTCATTGTCATTAAATGTATGGGCAGGATGCAGTAGTGACAGAGGCAAAAGGTGCCACCTACTAGAGTAGAGAAGGTATTGGAAGAAGGCTGCCACATAAAGGCTGGTGCCTGTGGAGATTGACAAGGAAAATCACTAATAGCCAGAATTAAAGACTGCTGAAAATGGAATCACATGCAAACTAAATAGTATTTTTGTCATCACATGCCATTCCCTTTTGCCTAACATATTTCAGCAGGTTTACACTAAATAAGCAGCATCCCTGTACTACGGATAAGCAACATGTTTTACACAACCCACACTATTTAACCAAACAAGAGCATTTCTTTAATGCGCACATTCTTAAAACTGATAGTAACAAAAGAATAATATCTCCATTCTGATATACATATCGTTTGTTAAATGTACATGTTTCTTTTAATTTGATTTAAACATTTACATTTCTTCCAGCTTTCTACAAAAGCACACAGTGCCTGCATGTTTTGGGGGCAGCCAAGATTTGGAAATATTGAGCACAGGAAAGGCCTGGAGTGAGAGGAAAATTAAACCACTAAAAAAACAAGCATTTGCAATGCAACAGGTCTCGCCTTACTCGAGTTTCAGCTATTGGCATTGTAAATGACAATGCGTTTTATTTAGATTTTTGAAACATAAATAAAACGCATTGTCATTTACAATGCCAATAGCTTAAACTCGCGTAAATGCGAGACCTATTGCATTGCAAATGCTTGTCATTACTCGTATCTCATTCCCACCAAACGTGTCGATCTAGCAGCGTCTCCAGCATTTCCAGAGCAACAATGCCAAGAAATAAATGATTCCTGGTGTTTTAGCAGAGTAACTTAAATGATTATAAATGACAAGTCCAATCTTTTTTTAAAGAGCTAAAGAAATACCTTCTGGTGTTCTGAGAAATGAATCCCCGTGTAAAGACTGCATTCATTCATAAACACTGTCACGCTTCTCCCGGTAATGGCAATAGATTTCCCAGAGATGCCATTGATAATGTGACTGCCTGCCTGGCGGACTCCTGCAGCAGAACAAGACACAATCACTCCTGTGATTAGCGGGGTATCCATGCAGACACTGTCACATAAGGTCACTTGTTCGGTGATGAACTGGAGACTGCATTACTGGGTGATTCTTCTGAGGGCAATGGAGTGGCGAGAGCTCCCTCCGATCAGTCAGTGCAGTGCTGTGCTCACTGAGCAAGGCACTCTCTGTTATTTTTAGAAATGCATCAGTTGTAGTGAACCACGGGTGGAACTTTCGAATGCACTTCGACCCTCCCTCCCCAAATCTGATATGTTATGTTTTATTATTTAATGTACGTATATATTATTAATGTCTGTTAGGTGCTTCGGTCATAACTTATACGCGTTAGAAATAAGATGCTGATGACACATGCGACCTATCCTACCGGTTTATGAATTATTTTAGGTTCTAATATATTTTAATGTGATGTTCAGTCTAGGGTGTTCGAAGTTGCAAAATTAGAGGTTTTGCATCTTTGAATACTTTTTAAAAATCTGTCAGCATCGTGAATTGTAAAACTGGTGAAATATAGCAAAAGAGAAAAAAAGCACAAGAAGCACGGAATCGAAACCTAGCCGAACGCGGGAATCGAAACCAGTGGTGCGCGCGCACCACAGAGGAGCGGGGGGGAAAGGGAGCGCGGCAGCGAGGCGAACACGCGCTGCTGCGCGTGCTAGACACCGGTGGGAATGGGCGCGGCAAAGGCGGGACATGCGCCCGCCTTTGCCCAATTGCGTGCTGTCTTTCTTATAAAGACGCACGCAAAGCCCAAAAGCCGGGGGAAAAACGCTCGTGCGTGTGCGATTCCTAGGTCAGTTCCAAAACCCCATACAAGAGGTCTCGCGCTAGAAGCCTGGTCTCTATAACTGTTTAACCCGTGCATGCCCGGATACTGCCGATCCCTGACCTCTTGCCACTACATTTACTGAGGAATTTGTTGACCTAACATAAGTTAAAGATTCCGTTCAATAGCCTGGATACCCTTCGGGTGATTAGTGCGCTATACAAATCAACATAGCATAAAGTGGCGTACATAGCTTCAGTGGAACATAACACGGATCTGTTTGTTGTGTGACGGTAGATTAATAATACATAATGATTTTAGTAGTAAAGTGTGGGCATGAGCACAACATATCAATGGTACAGTGTACGGCTAGTTGCTGAGGGGAAAAAAACTAGGTGTTTGGTTTATCAAGGACCGCTAAATAATACCCATCAGACAAACAGGGAGTGGCAAAGACTGGGAGGCCGCAGGCGCGATATGGCATCCATTACCACAAAAGGGAAAAAAAACATTTATCAAATCAGACTAAATTAGGCTTACAGAAACAGCCCCGGGTGCCACTCCTTATCGCCTCGGCATTAGGACTCGCCGCCGCCGCGCCCTGCTGCACACAAGACCCAGGAGGCCATGACTGGTTTAGCTGTTTGTGCTCTCAGGAGCAAGGCCCGCTCCACAGGGCACGAGCTTTGCCATACCTCAGCACGAGCGCCCCCCCAAGAGACCTCACAATGGATAGGTCTTGTCCTAGGTGTCTTTAGTGGCACTGTGAACGAACGAAATACACCTAAGAATGCAGCCCACAGATATTACCAGTGATGATATCAATTTAATTATTGCACGACCACCTTTTATGTCTCTCTCAATTCCACAATGAAGCACCGCAGCCGCACCCCCGGTGCTACCATTGATCTGGCTCGGCGGTGCAAACCACCCACATCAGTGCCAATCGAGCATCACCCCCAAATAAGTGAGGACTCTATGGCATAGCACAGCCCATGGGGTCACCCATGTGGAGCATAGACCAAGCGTAGACCCGACTGCTCGGACCACACACCCCCATCCCTTGAGCAGACACACGTCTCAGGTTGCTTTGATTGGTTTATCTATCTGCGCCCCAGCCCCTCAGCCTGACCAACGCAAGCAGCCTGTACAAACAGCAGAAGTCATCTCTCAAACCAACACTATCTGCTAACAATGCAGGACTCGGGCTCCCAGCCATGTGCCCCCTCCCCCCGGCAGGGACAGAGCCAAGTCTACTGATAAGAGCGAGACAGAGGCCTCAGTCACACACTCTAGGCTGCCGAGGCCGATTAATCCACAGCTCCACCGATGCACCTCAGATGTGCAACGACTCACAGCCTGCTGCTGCTATCCCAGGTTTGAGACACACACACACACACACCCCCCTCTGTTGTTACAGTTCTGGGATGCACACGAAGATGTCAGTGCACCTCAATCCTGAAGTGTAGCATCTGTACCACCACAGTACTTCAATCCACTCAACTAACGATGCGTCTCATTCCCCACTTGAAGTCCCTCTACCATTCCAGGAATTGAACCCACGCACATCTTTACGGAGCTGTAGCACTTTCTACTGGAAGCTGGTAAAAACACAGATCCGCCAATGCGCACTAGCAGGGCCCCTACAGCTCCCCAATTTCAGTACTGAATTCTTTTTTATGTGAAAGGTTATATAAAGCGCGAACATGACCCTTTAGGGTGTTAGCGCACTGTACAAAAAACATGTAATATGAACTCCTTACCATAACCAATACAATCGCAACAACTTTACCATTTCGTTACTTGCCCCCCTCCCGCCCCAGGCAAGATCCACCTTAAGTACCTACCACCTGCCAAAATAGTAAGGCTCACAGCTGTCTCTGCCAATGCACATCGGTCATAACTAGAGTACCCCTAGAATCTCAGACCTGGGACCCACAAGCTGCTCGAACCAAGGCTCCAAATTCCTGCCCTGCAGCATCTCACCTGGCATTCCGACTCTGCCAATGCACCTCAAACTTAATCTGCAGCGACCCCCACCACTCCCGTCTTGTGGTCCACACAAGATTCCATGAAGGTACACCCGTCCTCCCAAATGGCACTGTCTGCCAACCCCCTTGGCCGCGCACACGCTTGGTCTAGTTAAGCTCTGCTATCTGCATCCATCACAGTTCAATCAATTCATAAAGTAAGTCCCTGGCAAGAGTCACAAGTCAATGTAAGGACGGAAGCGCAGAAGGTTGAAAAATCCAGTGGTGCGCGCGCACCACAGAGGAGCGGGGGGGAGGGAGCGCGGCAGCGAGGCGAACGCGCGCCTGCTGCGCGTGCTAGACACCGGTGGAAAAGGGCGCGGCAAAGGCGGGACATGCGCCCGCCTTTGCCCAATTGCGTGCTGTCTTTCTTATAAAGACGCACGCAAAGCCCAATAGCCGGGGGAAAAACGAATCGCACACGCACGAGCGTGTGCGATTCCTAGGTCAGTTCCAAAACCCCATACAAGAGGTCTCGTGCTGCGCGAGCAGTGCTGCGCACTGCAATGCTAGGCGCGAGACCTAAAAAGGACAATTGTAAGCAAACGCGATGCAGATTAACTATAAAGCACACCTAATTACTATCTAATATAGAAAAAAAAGATAAACATCCACACGCATTCTAATTTTGACACATTCAGCACATATGCTTTAGGTTAAATAAACTTGATCATGCAGTCTCATTTAGGAATACTTGCTTGCCTCAGGAAAGACACATTCCAAGGCTTTTTAATGCACAGACAGAAAGACAAGTGCCTCGATGCAAGTCCAGCACTATAACATCTTGAGTGCGGCCTTCTTGTAGCTGTTTCCTTGATAATTGTTACAAAAAACAGAGCATGCACCACGACCCTAACTCTCTACGATATTTTATGACAATGAGGTATCCTTTGTAATAAATAAACATATTTTATGAAAATATACATCATACTCCTTGCAGTACATTAATTTAATTTATGAAGCAAAAAACAAATGCCACTTTCTACAATACGTATATTCTCAATGTAAATGTACTCCGCAGTGTACTGACTTGCAAAATGTTTGTAAAGCGTTGAAGCTGTCATCAATAAAAAGAATTATAAAAGAAAAAACAATACGTATACTCTTGTTTACTTCATTACAATACTTTCTGTTGATTGAAAGCTGAATAATGCAATGTTATGTTGCAAGCCAAAACAAACAACTCTACCCAGTGAATGTGAAATACAACAGTGCTTAATTTGAGCTGGGGCTCTCCGGTGCTAAGCACCGGCACGTAATTGGTTTCTGGTGCTCGGCACCGGCACCTAATTGTCAACATCATACATAGAACAGTCTACCACATGGTGGCGCTGCTCATCTAATTTAGAGGTGAGCAGAACAACGGTTGTTTAGGAATACAATATACATTAAAATTGCAAATGCCTGCCTCCCCAGCCATTCCTTTAGCTTTGGGGACCTGGAATAATCCGAACTGTCGCATTTACATGCAAGAGAGATGATTAGTAGTTGTTTTGGCAGCGATGACAAGGGTGATGGGTGATGCAAGCTCCAGTGGCCTCCCGGTCAGAGCCCTGGCACTTAATATTTTACAAACTAAGCACTGAAATACAAAAGATCTAAACTCTACCATATCAGGCAATGATTTGATACGCTGAGAACACAAGTGCTTTTAAATTAGTTCACTAGGTACTGTACCCACTGTCACAGGAGGAACTCCTTTAGGTTCTGGTATGGCATCAAAATCAAATGCCCATCCCCGAGAATACTTTTCAACGTAATTGATTTGGCGCGTTGGCAGTGGAGACTCCAGTCTACCTTTAATGACGGCACTACAAAATAAAATTTTATCAGTAAACTAAACATTTCTACAAACTGATGCTTACAGATGTTGGCAATTTTAAACCAATGCCAAGAGCTCCTTGGCTGCTAGATACCGGGGAAGCTGCACAAACTTCAGTCAGGCAGAATATTTATGTATCAAAACAATAAAGACCTGGCTAAAGGAGAGTTTCTTCAATGTCACCTTCAGACACTGCATCCAAAGTGAGTTTAATTTTTACTCCCACTTTATGGCGCCCCGTCCAATTGCCTGCAGTCCCAAACTCTCAAATTAGTACTTTAAAAGAATCACTGTCGATCAAGCCACCCAGCCAAATATTCCCTCCGTCACAACATGTGAGTGAAGAAAACTTACTACAAAAGTAAGTGAAAAGAGTGAGAGGGCACCTCAAATTGGGACAATGGTTCAAGAATGGAGGAAACTCCCGACACTATTGGGCGCCCCGGAGGGGGCCGCTGTGTCTGGTGAGGGGATGGTAGTTCTTACGCTCGCCTAACAATCTCAACACCTCGTTATCATAGTCTGTACTATTCATAACTACAACCGCCCCGCCTTTATCCGCGGACTTTAAGGTTATGGCGTCAAAACCATCCCCTCACCAGAGACCCCCTGTGTGAATTACAGGACCTGATTACCAAGATGGTGGCTGATGCCAGGAGTAAGAGTTGGATAACCAGTAAGGAGGCCGAGTTTCTGGTTAACACCAAACCCAGAACCCCGGCCTTCTACATATTACCAAAAGTGCACAAGACACAGCGGCCCCCTCCGGGGCGCCCAATAGTGTCGGGAGTTTCCTCCATTCTTGAACCATTGTCCCAATTTGCGGACTTCTTTTTAAGAGAGTCTGTTTTAAAACAACCATCGTATGTGCGGGACACTACAGATATTTTGAACACTCTCAATGATTTGGTTTTTGACTCTACGCAGCAATTTTTGGTGACAATTGACATTGAGTCGTTGTACACCAGTAACCCCAGGAAGCTACGCTGGTGGCAGCAGCTAGAGCCCTGGGGGCACAAGAATGGTTTTATGACACTCCCCAGTCGTTTGTGCTCCAGTGCATAGAACTTGCATTGACACGTAACTATTTTCGTTACAAGGATGACTTATACCTGCAAGTGTCAGGTACATCTATGGGCGCAACTTTTGCGCCCAGTCTGGCCTGCATCTATGTGGGCCAGTTTGAGGAACACTTCCTGTGTGACTCGTCAAATCCCTTCCAGAGACATATTTGTCTCTGGAGGAGATATATTGATGATGTTTTATGTGTCTGGTCAGGGGCAGAGAGTACCCTGGTGGACTTTCTGGAATGGTTGAATAGCCGTGATACATGTCTGCGGTTCACGTGGACAAAAAGTAACCAACATGCTGTGTACTTAGATTTAGATATTACTGTACAGGAGAATAAATTATGTACCACGGTTCATCAGAAAGGGACCGATAGGAATTCATTGTTGCACTATCAATCCTACCATCCAAGAGCCTTGAGGGATAATTTACCTGTCGGCCAATTTTTGAGGTATCGACGTAACTGCACGACTGTGGAGTCTTTCTCACAGCAAGCGGAAGATCTGTCGGAGAAATTGATGCAGAGAGCTTATCCCAAGAAGATTGTCAATAGGGCCGGCAAAAGAGCACGCAACACTCCTAGGGAGGCACTATTGGAAAAGAATATAAGAGAACCAGTTGACTGCCTACCGGTGGTTATGACATTTGACCCTCTAGCTTCTAAGGTTAGACATTTGATCCGAAAACATTGGTCAATGCTGTCGACTGCTGATTTCACGATGCCCCAACCTAGATTTGCATTTAGGCGTGCAAGTAATCTAAAAGATAAACTTGTACATACACGTCCAATACTGAAATCAAAGATCACTACGATGCCAGCCGGACACTATCCATGTGGGAGTTGTTCGGTGTGTGCATTAACAGAGAAAATCAATACGGTGCAGCTAAATAATGGGAAAATATGGCATTTGAATACATTTTCGAACTGTAATACAATAAATGTCATATACAGATTGACATGCCAGTGTGGGTTACAGTACATTGGCCTTACGACTAGAAAAGTCAAAGTGCGGATTCAAGAGCACTTAAGTACCATTAAAGCAGGCAAACTCACGACACGTCTGGTACAACATTTTAATGAACATAAACATGACCCTCGAGCATTACGGTGGGTGGTTTTGGAAAGAGTGATGGCCAGCAGTGATAGTATTGAAAGAGTGTTGGCGAATAAAGAAGCCCGTTGGATTTTTTCCGAGGAGTAGATCAAATTGGATTGAATGATCATATTGAATGGAACAAAGTCAGTAGATGGTAGGGCTCTACGACTGACTTGTCCACTGAGCAAAGATATGGATGCACAGTAAAGAACATCAATAAAAGTAAACTAATGTGACTATGAAACAAATGCAAACTGAAATAATATGTAAATATATAGTGTATTTACGTTCCTCAGAAAAATTCCTGATGGCAGTAACCAAAGATACGTTGTAGAAGATTGATTAATATGGGAATGACCTTCGTTGTGATAGACCAGTTTAACGAGGGTCCCGTGTGGATGATGCATGAAACATGAAATTTCACCAGAGATAGACATATATGGTGAACATAAATGGAGAAATTGAATTAGCTGGGTTAATAAGAATTCCAGAGCATAAGACTGATGTTCACCTGTAGAAAGCTCTTATAAATGAGCCGTTCCAATATGGCCGCCGTAGTGGGGTGGAAAGCGAGCTGAGCTGCATTAGAACGTGGGGTCACGTGGTCTACGCGCTATTGGCGCGCAACACAGCGACGGCTTAATACCGTTCTGAAAGCCGTTTTCAGTGAAGCTGGAACGAGATGCCGCTTTAGGAGATTATCGATGCGGTAAGAGTAGGTTGGGTCTGTGATTGATTTGGAAGTTTGGCAGAAGTCTCCCTGAGGATGAACGGATTTGAATAGAATGTGTGCGAAAAGTCTCTTATCCAAGTAAAGGAGATGGTCTGTTTTATCCAGTATTAAGGGGGCAAATGGTAATGGGCTGATGTGTTCCTGATAAGTTGATGTTGGGGAATGATATGTACATATTGGCAAGGTAGTGTCAAGAAATGAACTTTTGGATAAGTTATGGTACTGAGATATGGCCATGACATTTTGGGCACTTTTAGACGAAGAGGTCAGGGACATGTCGATTATACAGCTGATGTATGACATTGTTTCCATAGGTGTAACTGACAAGCAACGGTAGTGCTTTGCAAAGAAGGTGTAAGAGTGATGTATACACCCCCTTTTGGTCTGGTGCAGGCTGGTATGAAAGCCCCCTGCTGACACTGGGTAATTATATATGTTTGACTCTTAAGAATAAGATATATATTACCTTGGAGTGGGACTGAGTCTGGTTGACCGGTTTTTTAATGAGATTGAATCACTGTCTTTTTTGTCTTCTCAGCCAATCCGCATTTTTAAAAAAAACATTGTCCAGAGAGGCGAGTGATTGGAACCCCACGCCCTGATGAATTTGCCATAACGTATGTGATTGGCAATGAAACATGTTGGCCTTCTTGGAAAAGGTTAGCAACATGCAGCTCACATTTTCAAATAAAGGGGGTAATACGACAGTGAGTCTTGACTTGCTTTTAATAGCATTTGAACACACGGTTCTCTGCTTAGCACGGGGTTTATGTTTTGGAACAGTTGATTTCTTTTTTCTGCCTTCCTTGCCTTTCTTTCGGACACTATTTCCTTTGTTCTAGTGAGTGGGTAACCGATGATGATATACGTGGGCATACTGGCGAGAACCTGCCGGTAGCCTTTTTGGTGTTGCATACGTGAGGTGCCCTCTCACTCTTTTCACTTACTTTTGTAGTAAGTTTTCTTCACTCACATGTTGTGACGGAGGGAATATTTGGCTGGGTGGCTTGATCGACAGTGATTCTTTTAAAGTACTAATTTGAGAGTTTGGGACTGCAGGCAATGGACGGGGCGCCATAAAGTGGGAGTAAAAATTAAACTCACTTTGGATGCAGTGTCTGAAGGTGACATTGAAGAAACTCTCCTTTAGCCAGGTCTTTATTGTTTTGATGCGTTGTGAGAGGAGGGTGGCCTGGTGATTTCCCTCTTGTGCTCCCTGTTGTGAATAGAATATTTATGTAACCAACAGAAGCAGAGCCCCCGAGCACCGGGATGCTAAGACATTTTATTCGGCAGGAAAGTGTGTTATTTGTACAATAAAGAATCATACAGAGGGGAATATTCTGACCACCAAGATGACGGCCACAACCCATGGGAGGTCTGTTCCAGCCTGGGCCCAGAACCACCCCATCCCGGGCACCTTAGCCATACCTCGAGTTACCCTGGAAGACGAACTGGGTTCAGGGTTGGAGCGAGAGATTAGATCGCTCTACAAAACCAGTGTGATGGGGCTCGCTCCGGGACCCATGGTCATGGCCCGCAGCTTCAGGTAGAAGGGCTTTGGGCAGCAGTGCAAGCAGTAGCAGGCTGGTGTCGGGTGCTGTTGGAGGCCCTGGGCCACCTGGTCATAAACACCTGTCTGGGTGGGGCTGTATCAGCAGCAGGGATGCCTGTAGGACTGTGTAGAGGAGCTTGGGAGGGGTAAAGGGACTCCCTGGGCTATGCAGGGGGCAGATTGGCATAGGTAGGGCAGAGTTTGCACAGCTGAACACCTCTTGCAGTGCAGCATTCAACACAACCCGGGGTCCAGCAGTGCTTGCCGCAGGCCACACAGTGCCCAAAAGCACCGAGTTGCTTTACTGTCATCCTGCAGGCAGTTTAGGTGGTGCGCCAGTGTCTTCAACACCTCTGTCGGCGCCCGCTTTTCACCAGTCTGAGGAGCTATTTCCTGGTAGCCAAGCACCTCAGAGCGTATCAGACGCTTCTTCCGACAGTCAGATATCTCGGAAACTAGACCGCGTACCCGTAGATTGTTTTATAAAAAAGTCGCTGCGGGAAAAGAAAAGTCGCTGAGGGCACCGTTTTGGGTGTGTATAATAGTAAAACCCATGAATGGAAGTATGGAAACTAGACCGCGTACCAGTAGATTGTATTAAAATAAAGTCTCTGAGGGTTAAAAAAAAAGTCCCGGAGGGCGCCGTTTCGGGTGTAGGTAATAGTACAACCCGTCAAATGGAAGTAGTGAACTGTGTTATTAGTCCAATCACTAACGAGGACCCATCCCATGGTTTATGTGTTCTTTGTCCTTGTACAAAATTTTATTGTGCTGTCTAGAGCTTAAGATGTGTGGTAAAGCGTCCGTAATGAGCCTAATTCGAACAAGCAGCGACAGGCTGAAAACAATGATCAAAAAAAAGAGTTCCCCAAACCCCCGATAAGGAATGCAAGTGTAAGGAAACTGTACTTTACCGGTGCTCCTCAGCCTTTGACGGAAGTGAGGTATCGGCTGCTGAACGACTTAGAAGGCTGCAAAGAAGAGAGACACAAGAGTTGAACCAATGGTAAGTAGCAGGCGGGAATAGAGTTGTATTATTGATTACAGCAGGTCTTGTACCTAGCGCATGCACGTTGGCTAGGCTTGACCTAAAAAGAAACTGACCGATTTGGGTCAGAGGGTTTCAAGAGAAAGGGACCTTCAATATTTGCGCTTCAAGCCCTCTACACAAAATTTCTGTGATTCTTGGGATTCTAATGTTTCTTTTTCATATTTACACATGCTCACATTCCGCAGATGTGTAATGTTATATTTAAATTTAGAAAAGGACTTTATCCACTTTAGGCTCATCCATCAGGAATTTTATCATTTAGGAATGTAGAAGGGTTGTGGGCTGAGGGTGCACTGTGCTAAAGAACATGTGTTAGATTGTCGCTATTTTTTATGCCTCACCGAAAATTTTAAAGACTATCTTTTTAACATAGAATATAAGGTCGATACTGATAGCAATTAATTTCTTACTCCAAATGCACTCACTGGATGTAAAGTGTGCTCTGGCAAGATTTTTAATGATTTTAAAATAGCTTTTACCTTGATTGTATTTTTATGATGTTTGAAACACAACCTCCTGATACACCCGGATAACCATTGTCAGAACCCTGTTCATCAATTGGGTTATACAATGTATGCACTATTTAGTACCCGCCCCATAATCTTGCACACAAAAAGCCATCCACAGCCCACTGCATTTTTATGTACCATAAAACTGTTCTTATCTTGCAGGAAAATGAGAGGCTATGACTGGCAAACATAAGGAACAAGGGACCAATACTGTCAATGGTTGTCGGAATCCAAGGACTCTTTCGACACAAGTCTGTTGGCAATCCCAATATCTCACTGCCATCTTAAAATACGAAGAACACAAACAATGTTTCAAAAGGAAAATATTAGGCAATATGAAGGAACGCTTTGAGACACAAAAACTCTGAAGCCACACATGTATGTGGAAAGTACACATATGGGCAAATCAAAAAGTATGCCTCACTTCCCTTTCAGTTATTGCCCTACTGCAGACAAACGAAATGGAGGCTCCTGACGGTGGTTCCCTGCCCGCAAGCCACATTTTGTTAAACCCTGTTGCTGGGGTAGGATTATGTCCCCCAGCCTCCACAGGGTCAAGGAGGGGCTAACGGAGTGCAGATAAGCACTAAACTTCTCAGGCAGCGCTGGTCCCACCTGACTGCGGTTCCCTGCCCGCAAGCCACATTTTGTTAAGCCCTGCTGCTGGGGTGGGACTACATCCCGAAGCCTCCACAGGGTCAAAGAGGGGCTAATGGAGTGCAGATAAGTGTTCAACTTCTCCCACAGCACAGGTCTCACTTGACAGCAGGCCCTGCCTGCAAGTCGCAATTTGTTAAGCCCTGTTGCTGGGGTGGGACTACGTCACCCAGCCTCCACAGGGTCAAAGAGGGGCCTATGGAGTGCAGACAAGCGCTGAACTTCTCCCGCAGCGGGGGTCTCAAATGAGGGCTGTTCCCTGCCCACAAGCCACATTTTGTTAAGCCCTGTTGCTGGGGTGGGATTACGTTCCCCAGCCTCCACAGGGTCAAGGAGGGACCAACAGAGTGCTGATAAGCGCTAAACTTCTCCCGCAGCCTGGGACTCACCTAGGCGTGTGCCTGGGCAAAGACCTGGCCAAGGCGGGCCCATCTTAGCCCATCTGAAACAGAAAGCGGCAGAGCAGGGCATCTTATTTGCATCTTCAATTTCTGATACCTGGCTGAGGTGGAAGTTTGCCCCAAGAACACTTGTGGCAAGATATATTCTTGGCTCTTACTTTGTTGTTGAAATGGGAAAAAGGAAGGCTAGAGTGAGTCCTCAGGGCGTGGCAAAGATTACAAAGAAAGGGAACCCCCCATGCAGCACCTAATTGACCGATCGGAGGCATTGAGAACCTCATAGAAGAGACGGAAACATTACTAAACAAGGGTAACTTGCCCAGTCACTCTGAGTCAGGTCCAAAGGTCACAGACATTTTTAAAAAGAAATCCTGTATGACAGCCAAAACAAGGAAATCATTGGAGGCACACACTGGGACTCAGCCATGTGTTTCTGGCTTAAAGGAAACTGCTAAAAGTGTAAATAGATCGCATGAACTTGAGTGTTTAAGAACTGATCCCCATAGTAATGCAGAGGGGAACCCACCAGGTGTAATTATATCTCCTGAGATCGTATGTATAAACCAATGCAGTCCTATTGCAAAACTGGAAAATTAGATTGCCTCAGCAAAAAGCTCTGATAAACCAGGAATTATGTCAGGGCAAATGATGCATGTAGACCAAATCAAAGTGTGTACTAATTGTAACTGCCATAAGGAGTTACGTCAACTAAAAGTTACTACCATACATATGGTCAAAGAACTCACTCAACTGAGGGCACAAATAGAATTGTTGGCTCAAAAAGTGGGCACACTGCAATTATCAGCTCATGGGGGGGAAACAACTAGATGCACAAGAAAAAAGGAGGGTCCTGCTGCGGTCAGGCAAGTTGATTCTGTCACTAAACAAAGTGGGAATACTGATTTACAATTGTTACACCAAAAGGTAAATCCAAGTAATTCTTGGGTGCCCTCGCCTACTAGTAATGTGCACTCGTGGTTGGGGAACAGAAAAGATAATACCACGTATAACCAGCCAAGAGTGCTTGCTCAGGGCAGCTCTAATTATCGAGCACCCAATTTGTCTGTACCTCCCAAATTTAGGACCAGCAGTGTGAGGGAAGTACAAATGACATGTGCATATAACGAGAGAAGGGAGTGGGAGCAAAAGAACATACCTACTGGAATGGGCAACATGCGGGAGAATATTGCTAACGCAAGAGCTGGTACATCAGCATGACTCATGAGAAAACAGAGGGGTTCGGGTACCAAATTATACATGGTAAATGTTCCCAAAATACCTAGTAGGGTAAGAGAGAACAGCGATATTTTGACGAACAAAGTCATACATTGGATTAGGCATATTAGACATTGGCACTCCATATTCAGATCAGACATCTTGACCGCAGGGTGTTGTTATTACAATGGCAAACAAGATTACATCTCCCTTGAATTAGCTAATGATGAGCTTGGGATTGGGCTGGTGAATTTGGATCAGCATACCTCCCCTCCTAATAGGTATAAAATACAGTTCAAATTGAATTCTCCTGCTAGGAATTTTACACAAGAAGACAGGAATAGGGGGAGCCCTGGGCGCCAGTTGCAAACAGAACAAGGGGCTCATAAAAGAAGCTATGCTGCCGCAGTTGCCTTAAGTGTTTGAGCTTGACAGGATGAGGGATTGTAACCCCCGAATTTGAGGCACGTTGTTTCCAGCTCCTCTATACCGATTAGAGTTGAGATCCAGATGAATATTAGTGAGACCAGAAATGGGGGGAGGTAATCCCATGTGACACAAGTATCCAATGTTATAGATATTCCTGAGAAGTTAAAGATATTTTCCTGAACGTGGCAGGGATGAGGTCCAAACTAAATAGTGTGGAGTGGGGTAATTGTATTGACACCTTCCATATTGTCTCCTACAAGAGACATGGGCCACTATGCCGGTTCACAAAGTGGGCTTTCTGCACTTTAGTATAGAGGCCTCCCCTTTCACAGCTGGGAGTCCATCAGGGGTTCTTATTATTTGGATC
This sequence comes from Calotriton arnoldi, assembly GCA_963921515.1. Taxonomy (NCBI): domain Eukaryota; kingdom Metazoa; phylum Chordata; class Amphibia; order Caudata; family Salamandridae; genus Calotriton; species Calotriton arnoldi. Next base: position 778,727 of record CAWUFW010006503.1, on the reverse strand, counting down.
AAAACATCCATGAAATGTGCTATTAAAAAGCTCAATATCAAAACCACTGATGTTTTAGCTCTAAGACTTACATCAACCAATGAAGAGCACTCAATCCTATTAGTTAATGTATATAATAGACTTGCCTCAAGACTTGCCTCAAGACTCACCTACTTTGTCCATTTTGGACGATTACCTGGAGCAAGATAATGACGCAACCCATTTAATCATGGCAGGAGAACCCCTTGATGTATGGCAAACTTAACAGAAGAAGAAGACGAGGAAAGGGTCATTCCTAATTTGAGCCTTACACCAGTAGTAAATAATGGTAGCAAATTAGGTTGCATCTATTACATTAAAATATAGTTAACAAGCATGCAACAGTCGCACCTATCGGATAAAGATGCTATCTACACTTTCAAAAAGGCATCTAGTAGGTCTAGAATAGACTATACACTTCTTGATGTATACTTATGGCCCTATCTAATAGATATGACAGTCACTGAAAGATTAGATAGCGACCATAATGCTTTGGTTTTGGATTTGGCACAAACACCTGTTTTCTCATGTGGTCAATTAATGTAGCAAAATGAAATGCCCATTATTACTAGTAAGAATAGGAGAAGGGTAAACTGGCTTGCGACTGAAAATAATGCCGATATTATTGCCCAGATCTATACCCATGTAATGTACACACTAAATGACATTAATGACCAGGAGCAAGATGCTCAAGCTATAGTAGGTATCTTTACAACACTAATAGAAAAGATAAAAAAGTTTATTATTAAAGAGGGGAAGGCCAAGGCAGTCAATTCAAGCGGGGCACAGTGGTCTGACCAAAAATGTAAGGCTGCAAGGGGAAGGTTGATGACCGCTATCAAATGCGGGTGCAGGGATAATATAGTTGAAGCAAGGAAAAAATATAAATCTTCCCAACTGAAGGCCAAAAACACATGGGAAGTGAAGTTGTGGAGTGACTTTGCCCAGGCAGCAACAATAAGGGACAGCAAGCAATTTTGGCACTTGCTAGCTAAAGGGACAATTCACCAGGCTAAGGAACAAGATTTCCACATTCAACCGTACACATGGGTTAATCATTTTAGTACCCTTTATTCTAATCAGTGTGAAATGATGGAAGTTGCTGAGGGATGTGACCTGGCAATTAGCGGTGCTAACAGAGTAGATGGCGATGCATACCCGATTACTTTTACTTTGGATGGAACACTGGAGGCCCTGGCCAGTGTAAAAAATGGAAAAGCACCAGGCCTTGATGAAATCATGGGAGACCTCTTTGTTACGGTACCAGTGATTTGGGGGCTATCTTAAATCAAATGTTTAATGCGATAGCCAAGGGGGCAGAAATATCTGATTCTTGGAAGGGCGTGCAATTAGTGCCAATTTACAAGAAGGGAGATAAGGGGGACCCAGCAAATTTTAAGGCAATTAGCCAGATCGACATATCCCAGAAGTTACTTAGCCACCAGATGTTAGCGGGGTCCAAACATGGATGGAGGAAGAACAGGTTCTCTCACTGCTTCAGGCAGGTTTGAGAGCAAATACGGCACAACGGACCAAATATTTCGGTTTTTATAAATACTGTTGAAATATGTGGTTATAAAGAAGGAGTGTATATATGTTGTGTTTGTAGATTTACGTCATACCAAGGGAAAAATGAGGGTTGTAGCGATGGAGATGCCGATCAATTTACTGCAAATTATAATGCGGCGTCATAGTAACAACTATACCCAAGTGAGATGGGAAAGAATGGCGAGTTAACCGAGCGCATGAGTGTACATAGAGGAGTTCGCCAAGGGTGTGTATTAGCACCTACCATGTTCTCTTTATATATAAATGGGTTGTTTAGGACATTGTTTTATTGTAATGGTGACTCATTGAAATTGGCAGACCAAATGGTGCCAGCTCTGCTATTTGCAGATGATACGCTGTTGGTATCTAAGTCTCCCATGGACCTCCTAAATTTACAAAATCGATTTATATACTCGTATGACTAATATGGCCTGGAGGACAATGTATCCAAAAGCAATTTTCTGTCCTTTAACCCACATCAGACTTTTAAAAGTGGGGTAAAGTTAGGTGCAGCTTATTTGGAACAAATTAAACGTTTTGACTACCTTGGGGTCAGAATTGCAAACACGCACGTGGGCAGCTCAGATAACCAAAAGTCATTTGACTCTACATCATGCAGGCTCTACTATAATAAAAAGGCTTAAAAAATCGAGTTACAAGACAGTTACTCTGGCCCTAGAAATCTATCGTTCAAGAGGCCTTGGTGCTTGAATCACACAGGGAGCCTTGAGAAAGTGGAGAATAATTTTATAAGATCAGTCTTAGCACTGCCACGGAATGCTCCACTAACCCCAATGCGATTAGATCTCAGTTTTTAAAACGTAGTGCATGTAGCAGCTTTTATTCCACTGGCCTACTGGATGAGGTTTGGAACAGTAAATCCCCACTTCCCTTGAGGCAATAGTTTGGTGAAAAAAGATCACTAGACACAAAGAGGCAAATACCCTGGTTCAAAATACATTCAAACTTGGTCATCTAGACTCGGGATGGGTGAATACTGGGACAACCCTGAGAGAATTAGGGAGAGCACCATGGCGTGTCTAAAAAGGAGGTTTTGGGACCATATAGATGAAGAGTGGTTGAGTAATAATAAAGTGGGCGTGCTAACAACAAGGTTTTTCATTTTTGAGGATAACATGCTGTTTGAACCTTTCCTGGATCAAATAGAACCTCTGCAAACGAAAACCTTTTTTTAGAGTTTAGGTATGGAATTCTGACTATAAATAATTTTTGTAGCAAATGGTATGGTAGTCATATTCAATCAATTTGTCCCTCTTGTGAGGCATGTGATGAGACAGAGGAATAGTTTATGTTCTTTCGTCCTGCTTATTCCTCTCCGAGGAGGACATGGATAGTTTCGATCTACCGTCTTTTATCTATGACACAACTGAAGGAAGCAATCAGTGTCCTAAAAAGTAACAACACTGAATGGCTAGTATTTGCACTGTCTAGATACGTATTGTATGCCTGGAGACTGAGATACAGAAATATGAAAAAGGATACATGTCTTAGTTTAATTTTAAGTAGGTTTCCCATTTATGACCACCAGACATTTTATGTTTGAATTTATTTTTATTGTTGCATCAATAAGCATACAAAACATAATATGCCCTCTGCCTGCATGGCGTCAACATTCAGCCACGGCCAGCACCTCTTCAACATTTAAGTGAACTCCCCCCAACTCCCACCCCGGATGCCCAGCCAGCTAGTGTCTTGATCTAGATGTGAGCATTACGCACATTCCATAAAAGGGATCCTAGCATAGTTACTCCGTCGACTCGGTCAGGCGCAGCAATTTTAAGAAACCTAGGGCAAGTCATTTCCGAGAATTTCTGGGAAAGCAAGGCAATGAATTGCTGCCAGGACTCCCTAAATATGTCCCCCTGCTGTCCGAGTGTCATTGGGAGTCTCTCCATTCCCAAGAGGTGCTAGATGCAGTGTAGCCAATTTCGTCGCAACGGTACCTTCTCTGTTCCCCAGAGAGCTAAAATCGATTGGTGCACTGCCCCAGTGCTAGTGCTATATGTCTGCCCCGTTTGGATTTAAGTGGATATCTTAGTGGGCCCAGCACCACATATGAGGGAAACCTGGGGAGCTGGGTGTTAAAACATGTGTCTAAATCAGACAGGATTTCTTGCCTAAACTGAGTTAATTTGGAACATTCCCACAGGATGTACACCAGAGTCCCCCGGGAGTTACAGCCCCTCCAGCATCTATCACCACGTTCCGGGTTCCCTTCTTGCAGACGAACCGGGGTAAGGTACCAATATGTAGCGATTTTTGACACAGCTCCTATGCTGGATGCATTGGAGGCTTTATGACGGGCCCGGTAGTGAATGTCCCACCATTCCTCCAAAGATAGTTGCCGACCCAGTTCCCGTTCCCACCGGTGTTGAGCAGGGGACTTCGAATCTACACGCCCTCCCCCAGGAGCCCATATAGTTCGGAGGTGAGACGCCTATCTGTGTCCTTCCTGAGTAGCCATTTCTCAAATTTAGTCAAATGACGCTGCACCACCAGACTTCATAGATGTTAATTTTCTGTTGGCTTGCTCAAGGTTATATCTATGTAAGCTGGGTGACAAGAGCCTTAGTATAAACAGGATGTTAGCACTTTGATGCACTGGCAGTTTTTAGAGCTGTTCAAGCACGCCGGATTAAAGTATTATTAAAGTATTAAAACCAGATTATTGTTGAGGTTATTGTTGCTACATTTTAGTATGAGATCATTGATTTTAAAAAGCACAAGCACTTTCTTCTCTGTTGAACCCCCCCTACTGTTTCTGAATATGGATTATTTTGGTTTAAGGTTTTACTTATTTGTATGCACAAGCACATTTAAATCTCGCCTCTAAATAAGGCTATTGCTATTTGAAAATTAATTTGTTGCACAAGCACCTACATGATCTGTCCCTTATTATTGTGTACTGTATCAATATTTGTTGAGTATTTTTAAGTCGTACTGATCTTGAGTTTAAAAAAAATTGCTTAGAAACGTAAGCAAACAAATTCTCACAGGGTTGAGAAGGTTGTACTGTGTCTGTACTTTTACCGTTTATTGAATTAGTTGTTTTTTAACCATGTATAACCGTGCAATATATTTTTGATTTGTGAAGAACTGTGATATGGTTGATTGTTGGCGCTCATGTAATGTGTTAAGGATTTCTATTGTATATATATATATATATATATATATATACAAGGTATTCCGCTTCTAATATACGTGTTTCATTTATCAGAAAACGGATACGGACCACAACCTTAGTGCACAGTTACTTTATTCCAGTGCAAAAGTCGCCACGACGCGTTTCAGTCCTTCCCACGGGCCTTGATCACATGACACAGTGTAACATTGCACATTGTTTTAAATAGGTGAACAATGTGGGCGTAATTATTGGTTGCAAAAAGCATACAAGGCCAGTCAATATTAGAGACAGACTCACTGAAACTACGAGTCTTTTCTCTTGTTTCCTTATGTCAAAGCATAATTGCCTCGGCTATATAATATGTAAACAAGGCCACTGCTTCTAAAATAGACAGTAATAACATGTGCTAAAATCAATTCAATGTCATACACAATGAGTTGAATGCATATACGTATCCACAGAGAATAATAATAATAAAATGTGCAAAGAATTTTCAATTGTGCAAAATGTGCAAAAAAGTGCTGGGGTGCAATAAAATGTGTTCAAAATTTGAACAGTGGATCCAACAAGGAGGTTTTTTGACAATTTAACGTCGTACGTATCCGTATAAATACATAAGTAGCTAGTGCCATTATAATGAGCACTAGTATATATATATGGGTTACTGGAGCCCCAGTAAACCTTGGCAGAGCGAGTTAGGCTCAAATTTACCAATAGACAATAGTTTAGAGCTTTGTGGTGGTCCCAATATTGTTACAGTGTATAATCCCAATTTCGATCAGACCATGTTAAAATATCGGTTTAAATACCAGAAATCCTTACTAAAGGAGCATATGAGATAATAATGATATGAATAGTTGCTTTTGAGTGGTGGATAATAACGTGTCCCATTGATTCCCATTGGCACGCCATGATCCTCACATACATAAAACGCTGAATACATAATTAATAAATATTAAATAAGCAATGCAATACAATCCCTAATAGATAAAATTCGCTTAAATATTCATATATGTAACAAATAAATATGCACATGGAAAAATCACTAGTATATCAATAAATAATCAATAAATATAGCTATAAAATCCACAAACATAAAATCTCATAAATATTGCTCTAAAAGGTGATCTAAAATTCCAAGTAAAAAAACCACAGTTCGAGTTAGTCGACAATCTGGAAGACACTCTATAGGCATGTAAAAAGATCCTCTGTTATATTCAAACCGAAAGGCTGTTTAGTATTTAGTTCTAAAATATATCTGGTTTCCAATTGGCGCAATTTTTCTTCTCTGTTTCCACCTCTCCTACTAGCAGGGATTGCGTCAATAACAAAGTATCTTAAATCTTTACTTTTGGAATTATGTTTGGCTTTGAAATGTCGCGCTACCGGGTATGTATTGTCCTGATTATTGATTGCCCTTAGGTGCTGCAATATTCTTTTATGCACTTGGAGCTTAGTGCTCCCTACATAAAGTAGGTTGCATGGACACGACAACACATATATTGCAAACTCAGTCTTGCATGTAAGCAATTTGCCAATTTTATGCTTTTTCTGATCAAAGGGAGTAATATACGTGGTTTTGTTCTCATCATGTTGGCAAGCTTTACATGATTTGCAATTGAAGAAACCTGTGTGGGTTTGTAGCCAACTAGTAGATTCAATAACTTCGGGACTAGTTTTAACTAGATCATCTCTCATAGATCGTCCTCTGCTGTAGGTTACGGACGGTCTTTTGGGCAATCTAGGACCTATTATAGGGTTACTGAGAACCAGAGGCCAATTTCGAGATATTATAGATTCAATCTTTTTATGCTGTCGACTGTATTGGACAACAATTCTAAATTCCTTCTCAGTTTTATCAATGATATTTTCTGCTCCAATTGCTGGGGTTGTGGTCCTAGATTCTGTCCCTGATAATAGCTCGAACCTACTTTTGCGCATGGATTTTTGGATGGCATTGTCTATAATCAAATCAGAGTATCCCCTTTCTTTGAACCTGTGTTTGCTCTCGGTCTGGGCCATCAATAAATCACTATCCTTGCTATGAATACGCCTCAGCCTCAGCATTTCACCGTAAGGAATACTAGTCACCAAGTGTTTTAAATGGGAGCTACTAGCATGGAGTGTCGAGTTACCCGCAGTTTCCTTACGATGGAGTTTGGTTTCAATTCTATTGTTATTAATGTATATATATATATATTCACTGAAAAAAACATAGGTTTCAGACACGTTATAGTTAGAAATTATCATTTAAAAAACCTTTGAAATTCACTGAAAAAACCATAGGTTTCAGGCATGTTATAGTTAGAAATTAGCATTTAAAAAACCTTAGAAATTCACTGAAAAACCCATAGGTTTTAGGGACAGTTATAGTTAGTTGGACATTTCACTCGTACAAAACCATAGAAATTCCCTCGTTATAGTTAGTTCAGCTAACAATAACTCGCGCTCCCGCAATGCACTGCTGATGACGTCACATATTACATCACTCATGACATGGTCAGTGACATCACTGATGACATCACTGATGACATCTCAAATGACATCACTGATGACATCATCCAGTGACTGTGTGTTTCTGTAAAGTTTAAATATGTTTAATATATATAGGGAAAGGCGTATTGAAGAATGAGTGGGTGTATAAGTGTCTGAATGGATGATTTAGTAGGTGCGTGACTGACTCTATAAGTGAGTGATTAAACGTATCTTACTGAATGCATGGGTTAGTGACTAAACTGTGTGAATGTCTGTATCCGTCTGTCTGTTGCTGTGTAAGCGGCTGCATGGGTTTGTGAATAGTGTGTCTATATGAGTTATTGATTGGTTGTCTGAGTATCTGTATGGGTGCCTGAGTGTTTGTGTGGGTGGGGTGTGTGTGACTCTGTGCATAGATGTGTGAGTGGGTGATTCACTGGGTGCATGGTTTCAAGAGTGCATCTGTGATGGACTGTATGGGTGGGTGAGTGTGTGTATGGGTGTGTTAGTGAGTGAATGTACATCTCAGTGGTACATGTGTGAGTAACTACATATGTGAAAGGCAGTATATATGTGTGTTGGAGTATATAAATGGCTATAAGTGAGAGTGTGTGATTGTGAGTGGCTGTATGGATGAGTGTGTACTTGTATCAGTGATTGTATAAGAGCGTAAGAATGTGCTAGTATTTGTATGAGTAAGTGAGCTGGTGTGTGTATAACTGTATAGGTGAGTAAATGGCAGTGTGATTAATTATTTGCATGACTGACTAGGTGTGTGATTACCTCTATGGATGAGTGGCGGTGTGTGAGTGTCTATGTAGGTGTATGAGTGCATATGATAGTCCTGTACTGAGTGACCATAAGTATGAGTGACTGTACGGGTGAGTGAGTGGATGTGTGTGTAGACCTGCTAACATGCAGCTCCCCTTGTGGAAAAGCAATCTGCTTTAGATTTTGGAAGAGAGAGCAGGTTTCCTGCTCTCTCTTCCAAAATCCAAAGCAAGTTTGCTATGGCAGGACGGGAGCCTTGCGGCTCCCGTCCTGCCATAGCAAACAGCAGTGTCCCGGGGGTGGGCACCCCGGGACACTACAGGAGCCGGCCCTGGGGGGTGGCGGTCCACAGGGCCATCACAGGCTCCAGGAGGGGGGCCGCGTGGCCCCCCTCCCATCACTTGCACAGCCCCGGGGAGGTGGTGGTCCCCGGGGGTCGGGGGTCCGTTACGGACCCCCAAATTTACATTCTTAGTGCCCCGGGGCGGTGGCGGTCCCAGGGGCGTGTGGGAGGGTTCGAGCCCTCCCACACAAGTTATTTTCTTTTTAAAAGCCCCGGGGGTGGCGGTCCCGGGGCTGCGGGGGCCATGTGCCCCTCGCAAATATTCATGTAAAGCCCCGGGGTGGCGGTCCCCGGGGCTTGGGGGGGCCTTGGAGGCCCCCCCTCTCATTAAAAAAGAAGCCCCGGGGGTGGCGGTCCCCGGGGCTGTGGGGGGGCTGCATGCCTCCCCGCAACTCATAATAGAAGCCCCAGGGAGGTGGCGGTCCCCGGGGCAGTGTGGGGTGGATTGGGGTCCCCCCCACACATTTTTTTTGTCACTGCCCCCGGGAGGCCGCGCTTCGTTTTTTTTAGTTTCACGGCCGGATCCGCGGATCCGGCGCGCATTTTGCCGATTTTTTTTTTTTAAATGCTTTTTTTGGGCCCTGGGGGTCCTTGTGGGACCCCCTAAGCAGGCCTAGGAGGTCAGGGTGTTTCTACCCTTTTCTTGTTTTTCGCGTTTGTTTTTCTGTTTTCTTGTGACTCAGTTCTACCGAGTCACAAGATGGCTGCCAACACTTCCTGGTTTGGAGTGTTGACAGCCAATTAGAATAAAGCTCGTGGTCGGAAGGGTCCGCGGATCCTCCGTGCCTCTAGATATCGCTATGTTTATTGTTTGATTTTCTCAGCAACTACTGAACGGATTTACACCATTTAAAAAAAAGGGCGCTTTCTGAACCAAGCACTACCTTTTTGCCATACTTGGTGTAATTCCGTTCAGCAGTTTTGGCTGTAACCGTGTCTAAAGTTTCCTATGGGAAATTGATTTTTTTACCTCTATTTTTTGATTTTCTCCGCAACTACTGAACGGATTTACACCATTTAAAAAAAGGGCGCTTTCTGAACCAAGCACTACCTTTTTGCCAAATTTGGTGTAATTCCGTTCAGCAGTTCGGGCTGTAGCCGTGTCTAAAGTTTCCTATGGGAATTAACATGGAGAAAACACGTTTTGGGACCCCCTTTTTCTCGGCCCCGCTTGCCGAATCACCCCGAAACTTTCAAGACAGGAGCTGACCGGAGCGCCCCACTAGTTTTGAAAATTTCGCGATGATTCGTCATCCGGCGCTAAAGTTATTGGGAAAACAAAAAACGCTTTTCCTATGGAAACTAGGTCCTAACTATAACTACCTACTGGCGACCGCCAGTAGGTAAAATATATATATACCTGCCTATGAATAACTTTACTCTAACACTTAGCATGTTTTAAGCCGACATCAGTACCGCTTCACTTACATTAGAATTGAAAAAAATTTTTTTTATAGTACTTTAAAAAATTTTAACATACTTTCACATTCTTTGAATGACGGACGTGATTCAAAGAGGGTTAGAGCACTTTCTTTTATTTCTTAAGCACTAGCACTTTCTTAGCATTTTTGTAAGGTCTTTTATGGTTATTGGCCCACTTGGGCAGGAGTTTAGAACCTAGGATTTCCAATTAACAGAGCATATGTGCAATTCAGGTTTTCATGCATAACTGGGGCAAATAACAAAAGATGTACTATTATTAAATCACGTGGTTTTAAGACAAAAAATTCTTTTAGATAGGTTTTGATTGCCTTTAAATAATAAGAAATTTTTATATATTTATATATGATCTTTTTATGTCATTTTTATTGGTGGTTTTAGTACTGTCTGCGTAATATCACATCCGAATAATTTGTCCATTGAGTTTTGTCATGTATATATATTTTTTATATATCTGAAATATTTGACTTTATGACTATTTATTATGTTTGCTGATTTTGCACATATTTATTGTATTTCCCACAGTGGGGATAAATGCGTTAATGCACTAGGTTCAGTGTTACCGAATTGTACCTTCTATGTCTATGATGTTGCTTTTTTGCACGTGAGATTAATTGCACTATCACTTTAAAAGAGAAAAATGGTTTCGAAACGCGTCATGTGATCAAGGCCTCGGAGGAGGCTGAAACGCGTAATGGTGGAGGTGCGGGCATTCCTGAAATAAACCCGTTTTGCACAAATTTTGGGTCTGCTTTCTCGTCTTTGGAGAGGTTTCTGTTGGCGTGGAGCGTTGTGGATTTATTACCGAGTCAGCTTCCTCGGTATTGGCAGACCCCTCCTCGTTTAGGGCTGACGGCAAGAGGCACTCTTCTCTGGTGGCCATTGGAGGAGTTTTTCGTAATCTCCGTGAAGGAGCAGCTGTTACAGCCCCCGGACAGCGGAAAAGCCCAGCCTTCGGAATTGTGATACGCAGTGAGTGTCGGAGGACGCGAGCAACGTTGCACAGTATACGGAGGTAAGGACCTGCCTACGGACCGGTGAGGAAGTGTGCAGCAGGGACGGGTGCGGGTACTGTCTTCAAGCACCCTCCTAGGGTTAAGGAATTGTCCCATTACAGTAGCACCATGTCCGCCGACGCGATTCGGAGCCGTGAGGCGGCGGCTGATGATGTCTTTAAGGATTCACCGAGCACGGTGCAAATAACACAAGCGCTTGACAACGCAGCGCAACCAGTGACTAACAACATCAAAGATTTATTTAAACAATTGGAAAAGTGTATGAAGTCTGAACAGGCTAAGTGGTGGGAGAGCAAATCCCTGAACAGGTACCTGGAAGTTGGTAGGATACCGAGGGGGTTGAGAATTATGATTGCCCCCAGTTATGAGAACCCAGACCCCTGCATGTTGACTGAATGGGCTAACTGCAATCTTGAATCTTCACGCAGACTCGTTACAATCTTGATAAAATATGCTGACAGTGACAGAGCAGCGTTGCAGTTAAAGATTGATGAACTTAATATGGAGATTGGTAAATCGGATAATTCAGCTGTAATCCAGAAATACCGGGAGGAAATGACGAATCGCTTGCAGAGAGATGAAGATGTGATAAAGAGACGTAAAACCTATAAATTTCAGAGAGACAGGGTGGACTATGAGCAAGGTCGTGTGTTCACCTTTGCGAAGAGATATGATGCTGTGAAATCATTAAAATCTCCAGGGGTCCACGCTGTATCACATCCCTGTGCAACTGGTGACATGCAAGCATCCACGTCTACCTCTGATTTGAGCTCAGCGATTGACAGCAGCTCTGATAATGATCAGGCCTCAGTACAAGGTTTGGGGTTTATAAAGCCTTCTCTGGGCCAGGAGCTGAATTACCTTCGGATGGACAGAATACAAACCCTACGTCCACGTGGGCAAAACTTAATCACTCCCAAAGAAAGAAACGAGAAAACCAAAAAAGACGGGCAAGACGGCAGCACAGAAAACAGAAACAAATCAGGCAACAAAAAACCGGCAAACAAGAGATGGAACAGACGATAACTGACAAAATGGATTCACAAACAGTTATCAATTTAACAAAAACCCCATTGAGTGACGAAGAAAGAAAAATCTTGGCATTGGGGCTTTCTTTCAGCCCTGTGAGAGACTTAGACTATGCACAAACAAGAATAGATATGTACAAATTTGTGCGCAAAATCAAATTACGCAAATATCATTTAACTCAAGGTGCACAGAATAGAGAGAAACCCATATCTGAGAAAGTAAGTGTCAGTTCAACATTGGTAGCTGGGGATGTGGCTTTATTGAGGGACTTGCAGCATTTATTGGACGAACAGGATATAACCCCAACTATTAATGAAGGCAGTTTTGATCAATTACAAATTGGGGCCACAATTCAGACCAATTTTAAACCAAAATCACTGTTTTGTCCAATCATGCTCCGTGATAATGTGGATATTTTTCATGAAAAGGTAATCTACGAATTGAAAAAACTTTATTGTTCCACTATGAGGTCCCAAAGGAAGTACACAAAACATGATCGCATCTATTCCCAACTGATTAAGAAATTACAAGGAGATGATAATATCATTATCAGACAGTCTGACAAGGGCGGTAACGTGGTCATGTGGCCACGTGACTTATATATGGATGAAGCGCTCTCTCAATTAAACGACAGGGACTGCTACAAAAGGAGTACTACACAAGCAGTCAAATGTTCATGGGGAGAATTTAATAACAAACTCTACGCATGGAAATCTGCAGGTCTGATAAGTGCACAAGAATTCAAATTTTTAAAAGTAGACTACCCCATCATACCAGCTATTTATTTTATCCCCAAAATACATAAGAATATGGATAAACCACCGGGGAGGCCCATTATATCGGCCCAGGGGAGTCAATTAGAGAATACATCCAAATATGTGGACTTCTTCCTACAGGAACATGTCAGGAAGCTCCCATCATATATTGAGGATACTGGGGACTTCCTACGCAAAATACAGAATGTTAATTGGGAAGATGACTGTGTACTTATAGCGCTTGATGTTACCTCGCTGTACACTAGTATACATAATTGTGATGGTATCAAAGCAGTTGAATTCTATTTAAACACTAGACCTATGCAATACTATGCACATAACAGAATGTTATTAGATATGATTTCCATATGCTTAGAGAATAATTTCTTTCTCTTCCTCAATCAGATTTTTCAGCAAGTCAGGGGGTTGCCATGGGGCTTGCTTTTCTCCCAGTTATGCCTGTTTGCATATGGGCATGTGGGAGGAGCGGGTCCTCATGGCAACACACAGTGAGACCCTGGCCAGTCATGTACTCTGCTGGCATAGATATATCGATGACTTGTTCTTTATTTGGAGGGGCAGTGAATGTGATGCGTGTGCATTTGTATCAGATCTCAATAATAACAACTTGAATCTGCAGTTTTCAGCGCAGATGAGCAAAACCAGCATAGTCTTCCTTGATGTAGAGATATACATTGCAAACAACAAACTAGAAACTCGACTCCACAGGAAGCCATCTGCAGGCAACACTGTGCTGCATGCTTCCAGCCATCATCCGGGCCATCTGATCAACAGCATCCCGTATGGGGAGATGTTGAGGATCAGAAGGATTTGTAGTACTGAACTTGATTGCAGGTTGGCACAGAGAGAAAGTAAGGAAAGGTTCTTAGCAAGGGGGTACCCAGAGGGAGTGATTACTACAGCCATAAACAAGGCAAACACATTACAGCGCTCAGCAGCATTAACATCGAAAGCCAGTAAAGTGAATGATACTAATGAATTGTGTCACAGCCAACTAGGTTGGTGTTGACATTTAATCGTCAACACAAAATCCTTCGCAAAATTGTGAACAAAAATTGGCCACTGGTACTTAATGACCCAGTACTAGGCAGTTGTTTGACAGCTACTCCAAGCATCTCCTATAGGAAGGCCCGTTCTATGAGCAACGCTCTAGTAAAAAGCAGTCCGGAGGTTTCTTTGACTAAAAAATGGCTTGGTGGTAGGACAGGCTTTTATAAGTGTTCCACATGCAAAGCCTGTAAGTATGGCCTTAACACTAAGTCATATACTACTCCATTTAAACCAAAACCAGTTGCCATTACAAAATCCCTTAACTGCAAAACTGAATTTGCAATATACGTGCTGGAGTGTCCATGTGGCCTGCGCTATGTGGGAAGTACTAAGCTGCAGGTCCACAAACTGATACTCCAGCACATGAGGGCCATAAAAAATAATGATTCCGCTTACCCAGTGGCAAGACATTTCCAGGAACATCATGGCAGCAACATACAATATTTGAAGTACTTTGCTGTGGACACTGTCTTGCCTCTTAGAAGGGGCGGCAACCGTGAACACCTCCTTAGGAAACTAGAAACCAAATATATCTTGGAGCTCAATTGCAAAACACCGTACGGCCTGAACATTAGTGAGGATTTTTTCACCTGCCTATGAATAACTTTACTCTAACACTTAGCATGTTTTAAGCCGACATCAGTACCGCTTCACTTACACTAGAATTGCAAAAAAATTTTTTATAGTACTTTAAAAATTTTTAACATAATTTCACATTCTTTGAATGACGGACGTGATTCAAAGAGGGTTAGAGCACTTTCTTTTATTTCTTAAGCACTAGCACTTTCTTAGCATTTTTGTAAGGTCTTTTATGGTTATTGGCCCACTTGGGCAGGAGTTTAGAACCTAGGATTTCCAATTAACAGAGCATATGTGCAATTCAGGTTTTCATGCATAACTGGGGCAAATAACAAAAGATGTACTATTATTAAATCACGTGGTTTTAAGACAAAAAATTCTTTTTAGATAGGTTTTGATTGCCTTTAAATAATAAGAAATTTTTATATATTTATATATGATGTTTTTTATGTCATTTTTATTGGTGGTTTTAGTACTGTCTGCGTAATATCACATCCGAATAATTTGTCCATTGAGTTTTGTCATGTATATATATTTTTTATATATCTGAAATATTTGACTTTATGACTATTTATTATGTTTGCTGATTTTGCACACATTTATTGTATTTCCCACAGTGGGGATAAATGCGTTAATGCACTAGGTTCAGTGTTACCGAATTGTACCTTCTATGTCTATGATGTTGCTTTTTTTGCACGTGAGATTAATTGCACTATCACTTTAAAAGAGAAAAAATGGTTTCGAAACGCGTCATGTGATCAAGGCCTCGGAGGAGGCTGAAACGCGTAATGGTGGAGGTGCGGGCATTCCTGAAATAAACCCGTTTTGCACAAATTTTGGGTCTGCTTTCTCGTCTTTGGAGAGGTTTCTGTTGGCGTGGAGCGTTGTGGATATATATATATATATATATATATATATATATATATATATATATATATATATATATCCACATGAACTACCCAACACTTGAGGCGCCACACACAAACGCGTTAAATCCTTCTTTATTGGCAGGTTGCAGGGAGACAAACATCACCTAGGACAGCCAAAGCGTTCTCCAAACATGTTTCTGGCTACCAAGCCCTTGATCACTGGAGTCCATGGTGGGCAGGCTGCATATCGTTTCACGCCGTGCTCACAGCGTTCAATTATAGTCCCGCCTTGTAGGCATGCATTGTGGTATTTGTAGTGTAGCAAAATTTCTCCATAGTGGAATGTGGCCCAGCCTCCCGTTTTCTTACAGTGTTGGGTAGTTCATGTGGATATATATATATATATATATAGGTCTGTATCAAAACTAAATAGGGAATTTTACAAAGTTAAGAAATGGAGGCCACAGGAAGTACCCAGGGCCTCAATGCAGATCAAAAAATTGTTCCAAAATGACCAACACCCTATAAGACCATCACACAGCAACATAATAATAAAATGTAGAAGATGGGCGCTGGTATCGACATCACATTTACTGTTTTCACCAGACACAAAGATCAATGTGCCCTAGGTAAGTCTTGACAGGTGACAATGAACAAAGTCTGGTGGAGACTGTAGCTGATCTTTTGATGATAAATGTGTTGCACTAAATACAGATTGGGAAAGGGTGAAGCAGTGGTTAATTGGTAAAATAAACAGTGCCGGGGTTCTCGTCAGGAAGCAGCTTGCACCAGCCCATTTCTCCTGTTAGCAGCGCCTAAAACAAAGCCAACTACTAACCATGAAAGTGGGGAGAGGGTGTGGTGTAATGGCCAAAGCTGCAGACTTCGGGGCTGGGGAATCAGGTTTGAGTCTCAGCGTCGGCTCAACATCCTGTGATTCTTAATCTCCGCCTTTCTACCATAAATGAATGTGTCCTTAACTAGTGCTCATAGAAAGCACCAGTGTTGATGATTAAGTGCTGGTGCTGAACACCGGAAACAACTGGCTCAAATTAAGCACTGGGGTGAAGCAATACCGGCAAAATAAAGGATATGCAGGACCATATACACACTAAATGCAGTTGCTGGTGGAATAGTTGAACATAGGTGTCACAGCACTAGGAGTTTGTGATCAGAGAGACAAGTGTGTTAGAAACTACGGAGAGGATGTGGCATTAGAGCCAGAGTTGCCGATTTTGGAAGTAGGGACCAGGCTCGAGTCTCGGTATCAGCTCAACATCCTGTGATTCTGGGAAAATCACTTAATCTCCTCGTGCCTAACAAAATGAATGTGACCTTGTGTAATGTACTTGGTACTCATGTAAAGTGGTCCAATACCTTCGGGTCGAGTTTACACTATATAAATTAAAAAATAGAAAACAAAATAGAGGCAAACCGGAAACAAAGTTTGTACCTTCATAACCACGTAATGATTTGGCATTCCATGCCTGTGAAATGCCCATAAAAGAAGTAGCAGTCTGGAAGCAGGAAAACTGTGACTCAGTGAGGCTCAGATCTTGGTTTTAAAGGAACTTCCATAATCTGGAAAAAAGAAGGACAGGCTGGTGCAATACCTGTCATACCTTTAATGTTATTGGCCATAAAGGTCTTTACTTCAGCCCCCAGTCCACTTCTGCATGGATCACTTCTGCATGCTCTCTACTCTTCTCACAGCCCTTTCAACCTATGTCAGCCTTTAAAACCATTTATCTTTTGTCAAATTCCTCCGCCAGCCAGAATGTCTTTCCTTGCCTTCCAAACACCTCTGCCCTATATGCATGCCTACTACCCTTCATCTTACCGCCAGAGCTTTGCAAACCACACTTATGTTACTCAAGCCGCCACTGCTGGTCTTACTCAGAACTCTCTCCCATGATGGTTTCAGAGGCTCTTTGCAAGCTGCTAGTAAATCATGTCATCTGTGACAGTCATGAATTGTTAACTTAGCGTGTTATGATTTTGGGGCCCATATTTACCATTTTGTGATGTAAGTGTACTGAAAAAGGTAGTGGTCTCTAAGGGGTGACAGCTTAATGAGCATGACTAAGGACCATTTAGAAGAAGCATATCCTAATACATGTGGCCGAGAATCACAAAGACCTGCTCCACCTATCAGTACTCTTCCCTCTCCTCATGGTTTTTATGCTTCCTAGACTTGGTCTTTTTCTGATTTTGGGATATTAATTGATGAAGGGGTAACCCCTACCAATTTAATAAGCACACTCTGGTTAGGTCAAAACACGGTTCTGAGTGAATCTACTCAACCCCTGGTAGCAGTGACACAAGAAGCATGCAATTCCCAGAGAAGTGCATGTTAAGTTCAAGCAGTACCAACAAAAAAGTAAAAAGCATAATGCAACAATATTCCCAAACCAATTAAAGAAATTAGAGAAAAATTAATGAGCAAAACAGCAACTAGATCATTAAAATAAAACAAAAGGAACCAAGGACATGAATCTTTAAAGTTTTAAGGAAAAAGCACCTAGAAATAGTAAAGCACTATTAAAAAACAACAGTTTGTGCTTGATCACTAACTAGTGGCAAGTTGAGGCCAGCTGAGATGGAGAGGAAACCACAGTACACAGACAACCTTTAGCACAGCAACCGACGACATCCGGATGATCCTCAACAGAGGAGAAACCGCAGCTCTCATCCTACTATACTCCCTCTTTGCATCCTTCGACACAGTCTCCCATCCCATCCTGATCTGATGACTTCAAGAGGCCAGTATTCAATGACCCACCCTTCAATGGATCTGTGCCTTTCTTACCTGAAGGACACACCAGTCAACAAGCCACCATGCTTCTCAAAGGCACGGAAACTCATTTGGGGAGTCCCACAGGGTTCTTCACTCAGCCTAATCCTCTACAACATCTACATGATGCCATAGGCAGACGTCATCCAGGCACACAACATCCACATACTCACCCATGCCAACAACACACAACTGAAACTGTCCCTCTTGGGCAAAACACTCACTACTAAGAACAACTTCAACATATGCATGACCGAAGTGGCCACCTGGATAAACTCCAACTGCCTCAAACCTATGGACCTCGGCTCCACTCCCCAGCAAACAAGCAAGAAACCTCAGGATCATTATCAGCAGCAAATTGGACATGTCTGCCCAGGTCAATGCCATTGCCGCAGCCTGCTTCCACTCCGAGGATGCTGGAAAATATATTCAAGTGGCTTCACAACAACACAATCACCCGAGCCCTGATCTCCAGCAGACT
The DNA here is from genome assembly GCA_963921515.1 of Calotriton arnoldi. Lineage (NCBI taxonomy): Eukaryota > Metazoa > Chordata > Amphibia > Caudata > Salamandridae > Calotriton > Calotriton arnoldi. Next base: position 760,393 of record CAWUFW010006503.1, on the reverse strand, counting down.
GTACTACAGGAACATCCTCTACATGGGAATCACCAATCAATCCACAAAAAGATTTCAGACCATCCAGAATGCAGCAGCCAAACTGGTCCTCAGCCTCCCATGCTCATCTCATGTCACACCACACCTAAAGGAACTACACTGGATTCCTATACATAAGTACGCATAGTGTCAGCTACTCACTCACACATACAAAGAACTGCACAACACAGGTCCAGCCTACCTAAACAGCTGCATGCAGTACCACCAACCCACCAGGCACCTCGGACTCTCATTAACACGTGCCACGCATACACAAAAGCAGATCAGGAAGTTGTGCTTTCTCATGCATTGCTCTTAAAGCTTGAAACGACCTCTCACACCACATTTCTTTTTACTGAGTTTTATATAGCGCAAACTTGACCCGAATCGGGTATCAGAGCGCTTTACATAGCACCAGTTGCATTACATGAGGACACATTCATTTTTGTTAGGCACGGGGAGATTAAGTGATTTGCCCAGAATCACAGGATGTTCAGCATCATTGCCGAGACTCGAACCCAGTAACCCAGTTCCCCAGATTTGAGGTCAACCGCCCTAGCCGTTAGGCCAACTCCATTAGGACCTCCTCATTGCTTCTTTAATTAAGCAAGAAGCTGAAGAAGTGGCTGTTCGCGGAAGGCCTAAAAGGGCAGCCCCACATACCTTCAAAGCATCAGTATACCCTAACGGGTGATTAGGCACTATCAAAATACATATAACAGGAAGTAAGACACACCAAGTGTGTTATCCCAGTCAAAGTTTTTACCTTCAGACTTTGTGTTAAAAATAGAACACAATACATTTGGAAGCCTAAAGTCCAACCAGAGTTTAACGCACAATAGCAGATAGCAAACCAAAAGATCAAAAGACAATTGTCATTTTGTCTGGACATGGCTCTTAATAGAAAATGGTCAAATGGAGCTATGCACTAAAAAACATAAAATTGCCTTATTATATATACAACTTCCCTCAATACAAGTCAATGTAGTATGACTGATACGATCTGGGCCCCTCACCCCACCCAGAGCCGCAGGAGTCCGATTTCTAACTCTCCCGCGCAAGGACATAGAAAATGCACCAATAAGGATAAGAAATCCAATTGGACTGCAAATCATACACAACCCTCAAAGAAATACTGCGTAGGAAGTGCTTTCTGGTAACAATCAGCGCCACAAGATGAGTTCAAGGACACAGTGGAACTCCATACCCTCTATCAAAACAAATAACACACTCAAAATAGCACTAAGAAAGACTTCTTGTATTTAAAGACATTTATTTTAAAATCCTAACCTAGTGCATAAAATATGGATGGTAACTACACACACTCCAAAAAGAAATGCAAGTAAGGATGTCAAGGTCAGTGAAAACAGCAAAAACATTTATTTCATGGTTATTGAGTTCCTAGCATCCTATCACTCTTGATATATTTTTAGGTATTATGCTAATTTTAGGTAAATCAGAAAATAACAAGCCTCTATTTGAGTTCCTCAAGCTGAACCTCACAGCATACCTGTGTTCTGTTATGAAATACCAAGTCCATTACTCCCTATCACAGCTTGTTCAGAGCAGGAACATAAACAGCGATAGGCCAAAGGCCACTTTTTCTCGCTGTCCCCAATGACACCGCCAACTGAGGTTACTTTTTGCTGTGAACCGGCATAACCTCTGGCGTGATAGTCCTAGCACGAAGTCCCTCTCTGACTGTGATTCGATATCTGGGTTTTTAAAGTATCTGATAGCCAATTTTCTTTTATGTTATGAAAATAAATTCAGAACTTGCAGACACTAAAGCACAAGACTAAACAACCATGGCAACAAATGAGTCCTCTCCATTCACATATTGATTATATGCATTTATAACTAAAAACAATAAAAGTATGTCAGTTTAGACAGCAGGTGGACATGATGGTGTGTCAGCTTAGACAGTAAGCGGATATGATTCTAACATTTCTAATCGTCTTGAAAACTTCACAGTTTCCATGAAAGAGATTAAAGAGTCTGAGGATTCCGGCAGAATGAAAACAGCACAGCCTGGTAGAACTGAACTATGGAAATAGAAGAACCTGAACAGGAACTGTCACCGTATTCCCGACATGACCACTTGACATAAACTTGTGGTTCTCAGCAGACCCTTAAATAGTGGGACGGTGTCAGGATCTTTCTCTGAAGGAAACACAGGATGACCCTGCGGGCGAGATATCATTCATATCCACAAAATCTAACTTTATTTGTCTAACAAAATCCTGCTTCCCTTGGTAGCTTTGAAAACAATGTAACTCTTACTGAAAATGTGCAATGTACCACATGTGGCGTTATGGCTCCTGGGCCTCCAAAGGGCCTGAAAGGTTTTCAACTAATACAATACCATAGGAAACTTCAGGCTAATACAAAACAAAACAACAAGCATATTTGATTTAACTGTAAATACATTCATGAATAAATATGTAATTGGTAGTTGATCTCTTTCTGAGTGTATGTAGGCATACAACAACATAATTTGAGTAGGTTTTCCCACTTAATCTCTGAAATGGAAGTCAAAATCTTCCAGTGGGGCAAAGTCCAAGGCTTTGACCAGCGATGGTCTCTCAAAGTCAGATTTGCTTTCGTTAAGCCCATGCTGAAGACATTGGTTTTGGCACTACAAGCTCTGAGCATGCCAAAGCAAGAATTTTGTGGCTGCTGAGGGTGCTTTGTCAGTTAGGTAGAATTGCCATCTCAAACCATAACAAGGTTTTACCTTTAGACTTACTTTTTTGGAAGTCGAAATCCTCTTGGAAGCTGTATTCATGTAGGGCTCCACAAGGCCAGATGTCTTTACGGTAATGTCCAGCTGAACCAATTTTCAGCACTGCAAAAATCTCAGAGTGGGATAAAATGGACTTTCTTTGCCGCTGCGGATGCAACCTTCTTGGGCACGCCTCAGCACCTTGTCCCAATAATCTGGAGGTGGAAAAATGACTAAGGGGCTGATTTAGAGTTTGTCCGACAGGATACTTCTATAAATATTGATCAAACCATTGGTCTGCCCACTATATTATGAGTCAGGTGCCCCTGCTGGCTCCATCCCCAGAAAGCTTACTCCGACAAGTCAATGGAGTAGGGGCCGTCAGAGTAAGGATATGAGACCATTTGCCTATTTACGGCAGATGGTCTGATATTTTTTCTTTCTGTCTGTCAATGCCAGGAGAAACATGGTGGAAGCAGATTGAAAAAAAGGAAACATAGGTCATTAGGTTTTTTATTTTTCAACAAAAACGTTTGGTGTAGTCACCTGAAATACTGTGGCTGAGCACAAAACTTGAAGTGCATTCACTGGAACTGCTGTGATGGCGGTTCCTCTGAAGGCACAGAGATCACTGCAGGGCTGGCAGTGATCTCTAAATATGCTGGGTAGTAGTCTGTCAGGGTGGCAGAGGGTAATGACCTCTTCTCCCTGGCAGACAGGAGGGCCACCCGCCAGACACTAAATCTACAAATAAATTCTACTTTTCTCCAACTGCTGGGAAAGTTCGCTCTGGGCAGTCCTGCAGTGCCTATCTCTTCAATTCAAGCCTTGAGGCACTAAATCTCTCTCTGGTCAGGTCTTTGACAGGGTCCAATCGTTTGGGGTCATCTGAACCCTGTTGAGTCCTTCTGCTTTTTGTGTCAGTAAGCAGGCAAACAGGAGTCACTGGAGGGTAGGTCTAGTCCCTGTGTCCATCAGATCCACTTCAGTCTGATTCTACTGGCCCTAGTACACCTGCTTCTATTCTTTCTAGTCTCCCTGGTCCTAGCACCTCTGGCCCACCACCATCTGGTCATGATACTCCTTGTCCTTGTCATCCTGGTATTGTCCTACCTAATCATCGTAGTCCTCACACTCTTTGTTCTGGGCATCCTGGGTCCTGGCATCCTGTTTCTTCTCCTGGCCTGCTTTCCTGTTCTCAGCTACCTGACCTGGTCCTCCTGCATCTTGTCATCCTCATTCAACTTGTCCTCTTTTTCCTCCTTGCGTTGGTCTTCCTGGCCCTGGTTTGACAGGTCCTGATCCTCTTGGGTCGGTTTACCGTTACTTTCTGGGCCCCCTGGTCCTCCTTGCACTGGTTCTCTTAGCTTTTGGCCTTTTGGCTATGGTTGTCTGGGCCCATGCTCCTGATCATCTGAGCCCAGAGCTCCTAGTCCTCCTCACTCTGGTTCTGGTTTGCCTAACTCTTGTTCTCCTCTTCCCAGTCCCGACAGTCCTTGTCTTCCTGATTTTGTGCCCACTATACATGATCCTCTTGCTGTTGGTCCTCCTTGCTTGGGTTTTTGTATGCCTAGATTCCACATCTATGCTCCATTTTGAATTCTGAGGTCATCATCAGCCATTCTTCTCTCCGTCTCCCTTGTTCCCTTCGTCCTGGTACTACTGATAGTGGTACTCATGGGTGTGGTCTTCCTGGTCCTTGTCCTACTAGCCCTAGTTCTCCTAGTCCCTCTTGTGTGGGTCACCTTGGCCAATGTAGTCCTTTGACATCTCATTTATAGTCCTCCTGAGTTGACCCTCATGAACCTTTAGATCTATGGCCCTGAATCTCCAGGTCCTTCTTATTACTCCCAGCCCAGCTGATCTAGGGCCTCTTAGTCCTGCTAGATTCTTGGTCTTCCCAGTCCTGATAATCCTACTATTCATCCCCTTGTGCTCCTTGATCTGATCTCAGTTGTCCTGTTCCTCCTGCATCTGCTCCTCCTGGTACTGGTCCTCTTGAGTCTGTTCCACCTGGGTTTGCTCCCCCTGACACTCCTAGTGTCCCTGGACGATCCTCTTGGACCTTCCTATTCCTCCTTGTCATGCTGGCTTAGGGCTTCCTGGTCCTCCTACTCCTGTTCCTTCTGGCCTTAGTCTTTGGAGTCACGATCCACGTGGTCCACATCCTCTTGGTCCTCCAGATCCTTCTTTCTATGTCCTGGATGCCTTGGGCCTGTTCCTCATCATCTGTTTGTTCCTGGTCTTCGTAACCCTAATTTGTGGTCTTGTCCTGGTCCTCCTGGCTCTGATTGTCCTGTCCTGCTGGCGGTCTTCCTCCTGGTCTTTCTCCTCCTAGTGGTCATCATCTCCCTGTTACTGACCATGCTTCTGTAAAATATCTGTGCACCATAACCTGAAGTTCCTAAAGCAGAAGTTTGATTTCTATATTTCTTATTTTACTCATATACTAACATAAATTTATTTATTCCAAATTAATTTTATTATACATTCTTTTATACAATTGTATATGCATTTACATTCAAATATGTCAGGCATTTTCCTGCGTCTTCATTTCAAGATGGCCACTGTGTTGCCCAGAGTTATTTATTTTTTGCTCTGCTACGGCTAAATAAGACATTAGTTCCCACTATTTATCTGGTTGCTCACCAAATAGTATATAACCTCTGTTATTTAACCTGTTGCTGGATAAATAGTGACGTTTAAGATGTTTGGAAAGCCGCCTGCTCAGCAGAGATTATGTACTGTGTTGCAAACTGCCGGGTAAATAACTGAGATTATGTACTATTTGTCCGCGTGCAAGAAAAGAAACACTCTGACAAGCCCACCAAAGTCTAGTATGTGTTTAGTGCAAAAATTCAGCAAGCATTATAGTACTCTAAGTGCAGATTGACAATTTCAATGGACCAGTGCCTCAACATCTGAGCCGTTGAATCATGCAATGCTAAATTCCCTTCATTTTTAACTTTGTAATGTACATTTGCTATTATTCAGCAAGCAGGAGATAGAACATGTGGTCTTATATGAAACTCAAATGAACAGGTCTAGCTGTTCTTGTGGAAAAAATGTGAAAAGACCTTGGGTCAGAGATATGGCAGAAAGGTGACTTCACTAAATCTGCAGTTTCTCGCCTGTATATGCCAACTTCAAAACAAAATTATGCAGCCAAGCTACTCGTGTAATGTACAACACTGAAATCCAAGATGGCATTACATTTAAAATGTGCGTTAATGTATAATAATGCAAATGAATTGGAGTACTTTAAGCAGGTAACCTTGTGGTTCAGATCATGAGTGGAAGGTCGCATACGACCCTTTCTCTCCAGAAGCAATCCTCTGATATCCTGGGAAGATTTTTCATGTGCATTCATAATAATAACTTGTTTTAAAGTGTCAGCTTTAGCTGTCGCTCCAAACGCTCCAGACTTATGTAATGAATAAGAAGAATAAGAAAGAAAATACGCAGTATACATAGTGAGGGGCTTTGGTTCGACCCTCTTCAGCCACTGCTTGTTTTGAATTACCATGTACGTTTTAAAACAACCAACATTGCTGTCATTCTGTTTTTGCAGTGTCTACTAATGACTTGTGTGATTTAGATGCTACTCCAGGGCTGTCATTGGCCACACAGGCAAGGACAGTTTCTTTTCTTTGCAACGATTTGTTTGAGCTGAGCGCAGAAAGCTCCTGTTGGAAGAAGACATACTGCTCAGACTGGTGCAGCAAACAACCAGTCATACAGGGCTGTCTGTGACTCTCCAGTAGTTCCCACAACAGAAGCCCCATCCTCCACAAACACAACAAACTGTTCCTCTGTATCCAAAGATTTATCCCGAACTTTCTCAACTATATCTTTGCAGTCTCATCTCCTCACAAACACCATCTCCCAATATAATCCTTCACCAACCTGCATCCCCAATCCTAAATTCTTTGAAACTTTAAAGAGAGTAAACGTGCATTCACTAAAAAACCCTACGCCCTTCAACTTCCTCTATACTTACATCCACACCAGAGCCCTACAAAAATGAGGCACTTCCCTCCTAAATTACTTCCCACATAATTTTTGAAACTTTTATTTATGGGACATCGCTTCCTAAACCTCCCCCTCAATATCCACGTAGCCCTAGCTCTGACAAGGGAAAAGAAATCCCAACCCAAGAACCCTGTGGGATGTGTGCTTCTCCACCTTTCCACCTCTAGTGGGGGGCAGAAATGTATTTATGAGGGCCAGGATGTAGGAGGGGAGTAGGATCACTCAAAACCACTTGAACTAAGTGCTACCTAAATATATATTTGTGTGTGTGTGCACGTGCACGCATATACCACACATTACTAAAGGCATTGTCACTGAGACACTCTACACACATAACCATTGGTGATATGTACAGTGACATTAATTACACCACAGGTGGTTGGCTGCCTCTGAAGCGTGAACTAATTGGCCCATTCTATCTCCTACATAAATGAGTCAGAGAGGGGTGGCTGCCCAGCAAGGCAGAGGAGCGTAGCCCCACTGCTCTCCGAGTAGTTCGAAAAAGGAAAAATAAAATGATAATAACGCAACTGTATTATCATTTTATTTTTCCTACTGCAGTGGCTCAGTTCATTTCCTGCGGGTGGGGCTGGGCTGCGTGACGCCAAAGCACTGCAGGGGGAGGAGTGGTGGCACTCTTCAAGTGCGCATGATGGTTTGGCCGGTCATCCTGGGCCGGCCAAACCATCACGCGCATTTGGCATGTTCTCCACCGGCTGTATTGTACAGCCTGGGTGGAGAACATGCCCAGGCTCCCAGTCCCTGTCCGAGCGCTAAGCATCAGCGCTCAGACAAATCACAACGCTGCATTGGCTTAGGGGAGCCTGGGAGCCCGGGTGCTTTTCATCCCCCGTCCCCCGCCCCACCACCACTGTCCGGTAGCAGCCGCTATTGGAGTCAGAGTTGAGTTCCTTCACTCACCATGACTGTAAAAGCATCCTGGCCCCCAGGCAGCAAGTTCATATGGCATGATGGTAAAGGACAACGACATCCAAGGTCTGCAGTCACCCCGAGATGCTATGTAGCCCACATTCCTGGCTGAAGAAATCCGCAATGAGGACCCCAGGGTATTGTAGCCCCCATCTTTCTGCTCTGTGGATACCTTGTAGAATTTAGATAAACTCCTTAATTGCCTGCCCTGCACCTTTTAGACTTGATCCATGAGCACCTTAAACGATTTGTAAAGGCAGGCATCCAGACTGCACCCTACCCATGAGTCACTACATGCGCCATATGCTGGGCCAATCCGTAAGCCATATAACTAGGACATTTGCAAAACCCAGTTGTTACTCACCGAGCAAGCTGTTTGCTGGGTTTTTAGTTCTGAGACAAAGACAGCTTCCCCAGAGCAATTGTAATAAACACAAAAAACCAAAATAATCCCACTTCTACACAGCACCACTGTCACTCACGCACACTACCACACACTCCACATATACATCACTACTGCTATATACAGTTGTATGTTGAATTGTCGTAAATAGAAATTTGTCTGACATACATATCATATCCTAAATATTATTTAAGTTCCATTGGTTTTAAATTTTCTATTAATACCTCCCAAGGTGCGATATTTTTGTAGATGATATTTAGAACATATGCTGACAATGATATTTTGGTACCATACAGCATAGCTGCCTTTCACACCACAACTGCAACACAAATACAAAACACCTCAGCTTCAATCACACAACAGAGCACTAGCTACAGCCATTGTAACAAAGGAAACATATATTTGAACTTGCAATGACCTATGGGTTTTGCCAAAGCCTTTTATACAGTAGCTGATGCCCCGTACTACTCTTGCATGGCGGAGTTGGCCTTGCCAGTTTTTTGCCACATGTCCTGCAAAGCACAGTTTATTTCAAGTGTTCAACTTATCAAGACATCCTGCCAGCGTACATGTGCAGTTGCATCTTCCCTGGTTCTGCCTAGTGGCCCAGAGAACCAGGGAAGTCATCTATTGGTCGCCAGGGGTCCCATTTGCGACCCCAAATTTGTCCCTTGCGACGCCTGGCACTATCCTTGCGACCCCTTTCCTAGGAGATCACTAAAGTAGTGTCAGTAATGCTAAACTGGGCTTTCCTGAGCTTTTTTCTTTTAATGTCACAACAATAACATGTTGCCTGCAATAAAAACATTCCCCAGTGAAACTACACTGCTCTGAAACAAAATGTTACCATTGGCCTGTGGTACATGGGCAGAGCTGCTTTTGCAGCCTGCATCTCCAGCAAGAACCTAGCACAGTGGTAAACTGAAAATATCAAAACTTTGCAACATAATTTATTGTTGCTGATTGAAAAGACACAGCAAAAGGCGCCTCCATGTCTCTTGCTGTCTCTAGACATGTCAGAGGAGAGCCGAAATACAGCAGATAGTAGAGAGAAACGAAGGGTTAAGAGAGGAACGAGGGAGCAGCAGAGGGACCAGAAGAGAGGAAGAAGGCAGAACAGATAGGTGAGATACAGAAGCAGCTGTGTGAGGGAGAAAGTGAGAAAGAAAAATGAAGAAAGAAATGAGAAAGATGGAAAGTTAAAGAGATATATATTGAGAGATATATACAAGAGAGAAGTTTAAGACAGACAGGCGAAAAAGAGACAGCTGGCAGAGGGAAAGATAGAGATGATACAGAAGAGAAAGATACAATAGAGACAAAGAGATAAATATTGTCCCAGTCTGACCCCGAAGATGTGTGTACTGTTTACATGTTTAAGAGTGAGCCAAAGTCCACTTGCTGTTAACCACAAGCAAAGTTCACTTTGTACATCAGCTCCCAGAGACAGAGTTCTGTAATAATAAACTTTTCAAATTTGCTTAATGTATTGCAGTTTTATGTATAATTAACCAAGTGAAGTGGGCGGTTATGAAAAAAGGAAAGTGAAATCCGATAAATCACTCAATACTACAGAATCATGTTGCCCACCTACAGTAAACAACATGCCCAGTCACCTTCAGTTTCCAAACCCCAGACAGGACGGGTGGGGTAGGTTGGTATAAAGATAATGTAACTTTTATTATTATCCATAGGTGGCAGGAAACTGAATCTGCAATTCACAGATAATTATAATAACTTACTACAGTTTTGCCATTTCATAGTTTGCGGTCGTTTTTACTAATAATCAGCTCAAAGGTTTCTCTGAAATCAGGCTCATGAATCCCTGAAAGTTAAAAGGTTGAGGGCCTCATTTAGAGACTCAGTGAGGCAATGGACTCCCCACCCCCCAGTGGAGGACCGTCAACCATATTTAGAGATCCCTTCCGAGGAGGCTGTGATGGATCCCTGTGCCCTCAGTCGAAGCGCTGCTATGCTGTGGGTTCTAATTCAGCAGCTTGGTGACTACCCAATATATTGTAAGTAAATGTTTTCAGTAACCCTGTCAGCAGTGCTTGAAATGGAAAAATAGAAGTGCAACTACTCTGTACCAAAGTACTTGCTTGTTTCTGAGAAGTGCTCATACTCTCTAATTAAAAGTATTTAGACTCTTAAGAAGTGCAGGCACTCTCCGTCTCAAAATAAAAAAGTGCCGGTGCTCAGTACCAGACAGTATCAGCCATTTAAAGCACTGCCTGTCAGTAAAGATAACTGTTCCTTTTTTATCTGTTCTGCCCCTTCACTAGTTGAAGTGCTGGTTGTATAAGAGAGAACAGAGGTGAAAAGTGAGCTGAGTATTTTCTGCCCATTCCAGATTCACTGGAAGTAACTAACCAAAGCTGTGCGTGCTCCTGTAGCTGCACTAACGCTTTTTGCTGACACTGGCAAGGAGGATTTATGCATATTAAATTGCACTGTTATCAGGGGAGAGAGTGAGTGCACAGTACACATTTTTCAAATGGCTTAGACTTAAGTTGCAGGAGACAATCATCCCAGCAAATGTATTCAGCTTGTGGGAGCGAGCACTGCTCTCATTGCTCTACCTCAACGGCCCATGGTGCCTGGCTAAAGGGTAGATTAGAGTGGACTTCTCTCCTCGTAGGAGCTCCTCATTACTTTGTCCCTGAGACTGACCAAAGGGAAAAGGGAGGCCATTGACTCCTCTAAATGTATTTCTCTTTCCACTGTCGACAACACACACTAGCGCAGTCCACAACTCTTCATACAGGGACTTGAATATCTCCTGGTAGTCAGCACTGCCTGCGGTCCTTCCACTGCTGTCAGTCCTAGGCACAGGGTGCTGTTTTCATGAAAGAATGTGAAGGTGCATATTGGAGCTCTGCACTTTTAACCCAAGACACTCCCTACACCTACACACTTAACTGAGAATCTTAACTGTAAAACTGTTCCAAGTTAGTGCAAGAGCTGCAAAGAACACAGCTTGGAAACAGGCGAGGCAAGCATGCCCTTTGCCTTTGAACTGTGCTGTCTGAAGTTCAAGCACTGACAGACATAAGTGTATGATTGTAGACAGTGCAATATCTGACCTTGCACACACTTTCATGATACTACTACATTCATATCAAAGATTCCCTCCAATAAGTACACATTGGATCCTGGGCAGGACTGGTGGATGGTATGTCATGATCACCAGTTCTTGCCCTGCTGTACTATTTAATATAATATAAATATGATCAGAGCTCTGGGCATACCCCTGACATTGGTCTAGGGAAATGAACTCCCCTTTCGAACTGGTTCTGTAACAGATTCCCCTCACCCCCTACTGGAATGGATACCACTCTGGCTCCTTAGACAATGGCATGTGGCTGGCTGTGTGAGGGGATACCCTTTTGAAGATTGTGTGGTTGGTGGAAATATCCCCAGGCCATCCTGTCAGGAGAAGGTCACACATCCTCCCAGCCAAGGCCCTTTTGTTCCCTTTCCTGGGAGCCATTCACACCTTTGAGCAGGCTGCCGTGTGACAGTTGGAGATGGACTCTGAAAAGGCTACTGGAGGCTTTTGCAAGATGGCAACTTTCTAAAAGTGGCATTTTTAAAATAGTAATTTAAAATCCGACTTGGCCATTAGAGAGAATTTCAAATTACAATTAATTTGAGACCTTGAATCATGGTTCTAGCTATTACCAAACTGAAGTTATACATTATATTGTTATGTAATGTAACCGGGTGCTTTTCTATGGGAAAGCCAGCCTTGCCACAGTGAAAAACAACTTTGGAGATTTTTCACTGTAAGGATATGTAAAACTTAAGTACACATCATACTTTTTAAATACCATGCTTTAGTGGAGGCACAGAAGGTGCTGCAGCACACTACTGACATTTAACTTGCAGGCCATAGGTACATTGGGTACCATATACTAGGGATTTATAGGTAAGTTAAATGTGCCCATCAGGGTTTTTAACAAATGTGATACGTTTTTAGGGGTCAGAGCACATGCACTGGGGCCTGGTTAGCAGAGTCCCAGTGTACAGAGTTCAAAAACCAACATCACCAGTTAAAAGAAAATTGTGGGGGATCATGCAAGCAGAGGCATTTTCTTCAGGGGTGGGCGGAAAATTCCACTCTGCAGGCGGAATTCACAGAGTTTTGCAACTCCGTGCTCCACTTGGAACACAGAGTTCAGCACAAGAAACTCCGCCTACCACCGGTGGAGCAGTTTACTGGTGCACTCACCCTCTGAGTCACTTTCTTGAAATATACAAAGCTCTTGGCTTAATATTCCCACAAAGCAGTGAGGGGAGGGGTATGAAGGTGTGATGACTTGCTCCAAATATAGTTGGACAGGACCGGTGCCTTGATGGGACAGCGGCCAGCCCACTCCGCGTCTGCCAGCAGGGACAGTGAACACATGGGACGGCAGGGGCATGCGAAAATGGCTGCAGACGTGGGGGAGGTTCTAGGGCCCACCGCTCCAAGTGCGCCTACCCCTACAACTCTACAGTGAGCAGCACGTGCGAGTAGCCCAGGGCGCTGGGGGTGGGGGATTATGCTCAGTCAGTGCATGCCGCAGACTCCCCCTCAGTAAAGCCTACGTACACCACACACTGCTTGCCCTGCGGCACGGCTGACCTTCGTCTGTGAGCAGGAGATCATGTAAACAGACAGGCCCAGCTACACTAGAGTGATTAAGAAGTGTGCAGCATGCTCAATAAGCAGGAGTCTGATACGCCACCCGCCTGTGGAACTCCGCGAATCTCTCAGAGTTTTTCAGTAATTCCACGGAGTGAAACTCCGCGAGCTTCGCCCAGGCCTAATTTTCTTACAACATTATTGCCTTTGCCAATATTTTTTTTATTATTTTATTTTTTACAGTTTTAGAGAGCACAAAATTGGCCTTAGGGCATTAGAGTGCTTTACATAAGAACCAGGGGTCAAAGCGTTTTACCCATTCTGTGTCATTGGGAAAATGTGTTCGTACATATGGCCCCAGATGCTACATATTTTCACTGAAATCCAGCACCTATTTATTTTACTCATGATGTGCCATTATCAAAAGAAAGTGCAGCAATTATGAACTATAGGCCTGCATATAGTGTTAAACAGGCAATAGAATGCATGCCCGACAACCAGTCAAATACAAAATTAGAGTCCAAACACCACAAGATATATTTGACAATGTGTAGAGTGGAAGGAAGCCGGCAAAATTTGCTTTGTGAAAATGTTTAAGCAGCCACCGTTTTTTTAAAATTGCATATCCGAACACTCATTAATGTGGAATTAGCCCTGTCAAAAGCTGGACAAAACGTAAGATTTAATGCTGCATAGGGCATCTTATATACACCTGTTCTGAGTTAGAACAGCAACATGTGTGATATTTACACAAACAACACAATGAGTTGTGATTAGGCTAAGTGTACATTAAGAACTGAACCCAAACTTGAAGAAAATCTTCACAGATTGCCTCTCATTCACATTCCCCTGGGCATCTAAAAATCTGCTAGGTTAAATAACGCTAGGGCTGTATGTATTGCATTTGGGCATACGTGTCACAAGTAGGGTTGCCGGTTGTATGTGATTTCATAGAAAAAACGATTATATAGAATACAAATACTGAGAAACCATTTCATCTAAACAGTTTAATGGAAATTTTCAGGATGAATGGCATTTACCATTTCATAGAAACCAATTTATAAAATTTTAAGGTGTAATCAAAACAGTTGCAGATCTTACTTTCATAAACAATTTGGTTGAAGATATTCAATTTCATCTTTTACGTCAGGGGGCATTATTTTGGATTTATATCTTTTACATCGTCAAACAGTTACTTTGGGTGCTTTTAATTTGCTGAACTCTCACTCCCTTAAACTCCATCCATCTATATACCCTAAAAATGCCTTTTCATACATAAAAACCACCTATCCCTGACCACTAAACTCCACCGATCCCTTAACCCGGAAAGTCCTTCTTAGACCTAAATTCTACCCATCTCTTAACTGAAAACCCAGACAATACCCCTAAACTCAAACCATTCCTGAACCCTAAAACCCTTTTCTACATTGAATCCCCTACCATCCCTGATCCCTTTAAATCCCTAAACACCCTCATCCTTGAAACCTAAAAAAAACCTCACCACCACTGAAAACTACCCATTCATGAACCCTGAAACCCCTCACCACCCCTGAACCCCACACGGCACTAAACACCGCCTATTGTCGAACACTAAAAACCCTTCACCACCTTAAAACTCTATCCATCCCTAAACCTTAAAAACACTCCCCAGCCCTAAACTGCACCCATCAATCAAACTTCAACACCCCTACACGTCACCCATCCCTGAACCCTAAAAACCCCTCATCAGCCCTAAACTCCACTCATATATTAACCATGAAAACCCCTCACCACCCTAAACTTCACCCATACCTGATCCATCCAACCATCTCTGATCTCCAAAAACCCTAAAAACTCCTTGTCACTCCTAAGCATCACCCACCCCTGAACTTTAATATGTTACCTTTAATTTTGTATTTATATGTATTTCCTCAAATGTTGTTGCTCCTTAAAATTGGTTTCCATGATTTGGTTTCCTCCAATATGGTTTTTCAGTTTTTATTTTTCCATTAACACACATACATCAGGGTTGTCACTTAGCTGTGTTATTTACTAGCATGATACATTTCAATGATCAGGTTGGTACAAAAATTAGAAAACTCTCCCGAAGCCGGTATTTTTTTTCCCTCGTAGCTTTACATACTTTAAACAGTAAATATAAGAAGAGAGCACTTTAAAATGTGTCCTAGAGCTGCCTCAATGATCCCAGGCTGATAATTAAAGTAAACAAAGACAGAACGGGCAAGTCAAAAATGAATACGGACGATTTTATGTAAATTTTAATTTAAGTATCATGTCTGGGCCTTTAAAGTATATCAAAAGGTCAGCAACTGGCTGGTATTTTTCTCTGGAGAAGGTGACAACGAAAGTCACAAGGCCTGGGACAGACTGGAAAAACAAAGTTCAAGGTAGTATTTTTGTTTATCATGCACTCGCAATGGGAAGGAGCCAGCTTTAATTTTGAGCAGCGCAAGGGCCAGCTTAGCACAAAGCAACAGAACTTCAATCGAGTATCCCACTAGACTCAACAGTAGGCCTGGCGATGCTACTGATTACTCATCACAAAACAGTATGCTGCTTTCACCATGCCTGTGCTACTTAGCTCTTGATAAGGGCAGTAGCCCTTCGACACTATAAAGGTAGCCCATCGTGCGTCCCTCCCAATCCCACCAGACCACAATTCGCGGGACAGGCCAAGGTCATTCCAAACACCCATGATTCATGTTCGCCAATTACCAGCAAGGATCCAGATATCTTTGCAGTTTGGGCACTCAGAGCAGGAGAACACATTGATTACCATGCGACAGACTTATCAGTCCAAACAACATTACTATATAATATTTAAGCTAACCATAAGTCAGCCCTTTTTTGCTTACCTGGATATAGAAAGTAGAGGTGGTCTGTACACTGTAGATTGTACTTGAAGGTGTAATTGTCTATCCAGTTTCAATGGGATGGTGTAGTTATCTTGAAAATAGCCATGTTTTCAACTGTCTTCTGAAGTGTATATGCTGATGAATGCTTCGAATCTTGGCTGGTAGTGAGCTCCAGAGCTTGGCAGCTTGTACTAAGAAAGCAGTGCCTCTTATGGATTTCTTATGGTAAGGTGGTTCAATTAACCATGGTGCATGCCTGCAGCAGTGTCCTGTTTTGTTTGTATTTTTGTATTGCTTGAATTTAGCTTGTTGGTATAGTGGTCCTTTTCCTTGGAAGGGTCTGTGGACAAAGCAGAGTACCTTGAAGATTGCCCTTTTAGCTGTGAGTAGCTAGTGGAGCGACTGTAGAACTGGAGTCATGCGTTCTCTTGGGTGAAGGCAGAGAAGGAGACTTGCAGCAACATTTTGAATTAGTTGTAGTTTGCGTTTAATTAATCTGGGTGCACCAAAGTAAAGGCTGTTGGCATAATCAAGCTTGGCGAATGCGAGTGTGAGGATAGCTTGTAGTATTTTTTGGTATCCAAGATGTAGGATGATCTGACGCAGTGTTTTCATTGTGTAGAAGGCGCTTCTTGTGACGTTGTTGATATATCGTATAAAGAATAAGTCTAAATCCATGCTTACTCCTAGGTTTCTGCTTTCTGTTGAAGGAGCCTAAAGTACCTTGGGCCATATGACAGTAGGATGGTATTTTTGCCATTGTCTGCAGGTGGTGATCTCTGTCTTTGTGGTGTTGGGCTTTAGGGGGTTACTCATCTCTGTCTTTGTGGTGTTGGGCTTTAGGGGGTTACTCATCCTCCATGCATTTATGGCTCAAATGAACTTTAATTTAAAATGTGAAGTTTGGAGCTCAAAGGAATGGCAGCAGTCAGTGCGTGGCACTGAGACCCAAAATTATATATCATGTGGCAGGCAGCTGAACAAGTATGTTTATACCCACAGGATGTAGGCAGGAGAAGAAGAAAGAAATATCAAAGAAACTGGTCATGAGCCAGGCTCACACACGAGCGCTTATGAAATCAATGAAAAAATGCCTGTTTTAGATGAATATATAAGTACGCCCAAACAGTTTAATATTAATCTGCAGAACACACACAAATTGCCATAGTGAGCACACTGGGCTATGCTAGCAGCAGCTGCTGCACATCATCTGGAAAAATGCTAACACCGGCCCCAACCACACCTGAAAACTGAGAGAAAAGGTGCCATGGGCCAACATCTGTGAAAGCTCTTCTGCTCCCAAAATGTGGCTACAGAAGCATATTACAGAGGAGAGTTTATATATATACTTCTAAACCCCCTGACGTCTGCACAACAAATCCAGGAGTGTTAATCAAATTAACCTACTCAACAAGGGCATGATATTTGTCAGGCTGAAAATTATCTGACATATAGCCTGCCCCACGAGGCCCATGCTTACACTTTTAAATAAAAATTGCCATATCACCCGCTTTGGCATCCTAAAAGAACATCGCTGTGTTTAGCAGATTTCTTTTTGTTAATGCCTTGTGAAAATCCATTGAACCATGTAGCGTGCTTCAAAAGCAATGCTATTCTGAACTACCTTGAGCTAAATAGGGACAAAATTGAATTCTTGTGCTGTTCAGTGACAAAAATTCATATGGAACTTCCCCCCAAAACTCTGTTCTCTCCCTACAGAAGAGGAGATTAGTCCAGCTGGTGCCGTCCATAATCTTAGGGTCATTTTGGTGACAAGTTATTCCTAGAGAACCGTGTTATAAAAGTAGCTGGCATTAGGTTTGCACTGCTACGGGGTCAAAGGAAAGTGCTCCCCTTACTACCTGCCCAAGCCAAATCACTCACCGTAGGTAGTCTTATACTTAGCAGATTGGACTGCTGTAACGCTCTATTGTTGAGAGCTCTGGAGTTATTGATGAACAGACTGTACAGAATTCAAGTGGTGGCTGCTAAACTTGCTCTAAATAGACCTTGCAGATCATTGGCATCAAGTGCTTTGAGAAAATTGCACTGGCTACCAATCAGGCAGAGGATTACGTTCAAAGCCATGTGCACTGTACATGGCAAAGGTCTGGTGTTGTTGCAATGAAGGGTTAGAGCCTATACGCCGGGAGACCCCTCTGCTCGAGTACAGCAAATCTGGTTTGTGTGAATAAATTTCACAAGAAATAACAGGGGGGGTCATGCTTTTCCAGTTTAAGCTGCAGAGCGTGGAACAAGCTACCTTCTTCTCTTAGATCAGTTACGGAGCTGCTGAAATTTAGAAAGGCCTGAAGGACATGACTCTTGCCTAAGTAATTGTCCATGATAGGGCCTTGTTTGAATGTCTTGCAGCAGGTGTACTTATCTCTTATGCTGTCAGCACCAGGTTACCAGCATGGCAACAGTTAGCGCTTTATAAATTAAATTAATAATAATAATTCTAGCATCTAAAAAGATATAGGCAAACAATTTTACCTACATTGTAACGCCAAGTCAGCCACAGGACCAGATCCTAGTGAGAAGATTTCAGAGCCTAGCCAACAGATTCCAGACCCTAGCCAACAGCACCCTGTACAACAGAACCTTTCATTTTACAGATACAATGACACGAGCAAAAGTTGAAGTCCCAGAATACAAAGCAAAGGAGACCAAATACCCCAAATCGGCAAAATGGCCATGTATAACCCAGTACCATGCTAGAGTACAACGATTACAGATGTAAAGGGTAGACATAAAATTGCGGAGTGAGTTCTCTGCTTCCAAAAAGTGCAATTACAGTATCAACCTTGAGGGGAAAAATTCTTGAAAGTGAGGACATTGGTACAGACAAATCCCTCCACTCCCCAACACCTCAGCCAGTCCAGCAAACATCAACCACCAAACGTAGTGCTTAGCATCAGGAAGATATAGAACTGGAAAGAGAGAGAAGGGGGCAGATGTTCATCCACCCTAGCATGGACTCCTGCCGGCATTCTTCCTCACGTGAAGGACCTGCAGCTCTGCCTCTACTGAGCCCTCTATTAGTCCAATAGTCCAGGGCATAATTTACAGCGGCTCTGGCACTTCAATTTAGACCTAACCTCTTGCTGCAATAAAACTATAGTCATTGCTTGGTATACTCTTCCTCAGACTCTCAAGAGATTACTCCAGAGGCTTCCGATATAAGTCTTTGTACCACCACTAAAGTTCCAGTGCAAAGCATGTCTCCAAGCCTGTCCCTACAGCCTGCGTGGGCAATTTTAAAACTGTCAATTCTACTTGGCAAAATAAATCTTCAATAGGCCTTAAATCTTCCATTTTAATACTCATAAGTCACCCCTAAAGTAGGCCCCAAATACCCATGTAGAAGGGTGCATTGTATGTAAAAGGTAAGACATAAATATTTAAATTTTTACATGTCCTGGCAGTGAAAAACTTCCAAAATCGTTTTTCACAGTGGCAAGGCTGGTTCTCTCATAGGACGCCCGAGATCCGGTTGCCGTGAGGGAAACGG
Source organism: Calotriton arnoldi (assembly GCA_963921515.1). Classification (NCBI taxonomy): domain Eukaryota; kingdom Metazoa; phylum Chordata; class Amphibia; order Caudata; family Salamandridae; genus Calotriton; species Calotriton arnoldi. The sequence continues at coordinate 741,286 of CAWUFW010006503.1, read as the reverse complement.
CCAGCGGAAGGCACATTCTACAGCAAAGCCGTGAGGGGAACGGCTGATACACCCAGGACTACCGGCCCCAGAGACTCTAGCGCCAGCACCAGCGCCACCGCTGACGCGCACATCACGCGCTCGGAAGCGCAATAAAAGGGGCGGCGGGCTCCCGCAGCGCGGGATGCGCGCGGGCCAAGGGCGGGCCCGTCCGCGCCCGTCAGCGACTGGAAGAGGCTGGGCTGGGCCACCCCTCTTGGCTGCTTTATCGGGATACAAGCTACCTAGCCCTAGGCAACGGAACTGGCACTGTAATCATCTGGAAGGCAAGGCGGTGAGACTCAATCCTCATTCCCCCATTTCCTGCTTCACTAACTACTTCCCTGGGGACTGTAATCTCGTTAACACTGCCATCAACTTGCACAGACTGCTTAATTAGTGGGGGTAACCTCCTGCAGGGTGGCTCGAATGAAATTGTCAAATGAGGTTTTGTGCTTTTAACCATTTACTTAGAGTTAATGACCAAGTATTGGACTGCATATTTTATTCCTTATAGCTACTCGGTATTTGTATGGATTTTATTCCCACCAGAACATTGGATTTTAAACTGGATCTGAACCAATTTGATCTCAGCGTCGAATGCCCTTAGTGATCGGGTTGCAGATAGTGCTTTTTACCATAGGCACTCTTATCTGGTAGCCCTGCCAACCCTACGTAGATTCACACTGGGGACTGTTTCCGCCTGCACCCCCGCATTTGCACTTTTGTTTTCTATGTTTTTGTGCCTACTGCCTGGCATACTGCACCTCCACTCTGCACTTAATGTCTGAGCACTCACGTACTCTGATTCTCGCGCTAGTTGTTTCCAATTAGCTCTCCCTCTACCCCGAGTTCTAAGTTAATCAGTAGTGCCCCAATTAGACCATCCATAGCACAAAAGGTAATTGCCATAACCAAAGTAGAATGGGTAAACGTGTGGGTGCAGAAAAGAAACAAAAGGCCCCTCTCATGCCTAAATCTAAAACCAACCCGACATCTATAGATAGGATGTTGGAAAAGGCTCTAGGAGCGTTGGCCACTGAAATTGAGCGGACAGAGAGACGATTATCCCTAACCCCTAACCTGGAAATCCCTCTGGTAGATTCTGACACCTCGCAAACCTCAGGAGTTTTGTTAAATGATACACCCAGGGCCCAAACTCCAATAGCTGAAGTAACTAACTCTGATCAAACTAGGGTGGAATCACCTATACAGCTCGTTATAAAAGGGAGACCTAAATTACAAGCAAAAACAGCGGCAAGAAGGAAGAAAGCCATGGGAGAGAAGATAGATAATAGGAACACTGGGACGGGTGGATTAGTAAACAGTACTGAAACAGCCAGCGATCAGCCAGTGTGGGTCACTAAGCTAGTGGTGGATCTGCAAATCCAAGTAAGGGACATAGTTAAGGACGAGCTCAAAACACTCGTGGAAAGGGTTGACAAGCTGGCCTCGCTCCTTAACGACTGGACAAGTAACAGGGGGTAGTAGACGGGAATGTTGGACCTGACACTGGACCCCGAGACCAGGCTGCTGTGAACACCATAAGGGCCATCTCGGCCCCCAAACATAATGATTGCCCAGCTACTCAAGTACCAAATCTAGAGAGACAGCAATCATCAGCCCCCACTAGAGCTAACATAGAGAGGCCCCCACCACAACCGCTAATAGAGCAAATCCACCCCCTTTACTCCAACAACCCATCAGGCAATGGCAGCCGGATAAACACCGGGTAGGGGTAGATTTTCCCACACGTACAGAAGTCACTAAAGAAAACCCTCCCCCCCAGTTATAAACCTACCACCTGCTTCAACCCCATATGTTCTTATTCTTGTAGGCATCCCCGAGCTCGGAAAGGGCCAAAGTGAACCACACCACGAATTAAAACACAAATGCATGCAATGGCTAGCCAATCACAGACACTTCCGGTACGACGATGCAGGAGAGATCTTAACTACACGCAGAGTTGGATGGCTAGGATGGAGGCCTAAGGACAAGCAAGGAGACTGTATAGTCATAAACTTTAGAAACCCCTAAGTTGTCCAAGAAATTTTAAGTAGAGAGGATGGGAGACAAACGGGTACTATCCGAGCCCTCCCACTGGGTTATTTTTATCCCCCAGAGAGAGTCCATCAAGACACAAGGCATTATGGGTGGGCCCAGGGACACGATAACCATAGCTATAATACAGCTGCTTTGGATTATCACTGGCCAAAGCAACCAGTTTTTAACATTCCTACAGCAAATAGATTTAGCAGCCTAGAAGGAGTGGATTGACTTGAGGCTCAGGCCAATGGTTCCGAAGTGCAGTTGGGTAACCTTTTGATGGTATCTGGGACCGGCGACAATGATACAGGGCACTGCTCGATGATAGGGGTAGGAGAAACCTGTGGGAGCATGAGGGGCTCCCCAGGAAACACCCATGAGGGCCTTAATACGACCTTGTCCTGCAGTCAATCCCCTTTATCGATTAGCGGGACCATCACGAAAGCTGATTCTGGGCTCTGCGGGTCTCCCCCTCAACCCACCCCTCCAGTTGTCGATAAATCCAACTCTCCTGATCGCCCAAGGCTGCAAGTCCTATCCTGGAACGTAGCAGGTCTGAACAACAAGATAGACGACCCCGAATGGGGCCATTTTATTGACCAACACGAGATCTGCATGTTCCAGGAGACGTGGGCAAGAGGGGATGTCTCAAAATCGGGTTTTGCCATCTTTAATATCCCTGCAATATCTGGTGGAAAAGGGAGACCCTCGGGGGGACTAAGCACATGGGTGGAAGTTCACCTAGGCTGTTCGGCTAAACAGATAGAAACATCCTCAAATGATATTCTGGTGTCCTCGTGCACTTTCCGCCCAAGACCTCTATAGCCCTTCTAAATGTGTACTCAAGACCAGTTAGCCAGGGACAGGAGTCAAAAACACTTGAGGAACTAATGTCATTTTTAGCCACCATTTTAGACAGCCACATGGTGATTATAGGAGGGGACTTTAATTGCCAGTTTGAGCCATTAGATGGCATGCCCAAGGACAGTCTCTGTGAAGAAGATAAGTACTGGGCCGTCCCGGAGACTACGTGTCCACCAGTTAAAATTTGGTCCCCTCTGGTGATCCAGATGAATTGCCTTGTTCTAAAATACTCTTTAAGGGCATGCAATGGTAGAACACAATCCGATACAGCTAGCAACTTCACTTTCATTAGAAATGGGCGAGGCTTTCTACTGGACTATATTTTAATCGACTCCAAACACTGGCATAGGGTAATTGACTTTAAAGTCATGGTACGGCACGATAGTGACCATAATGCCCTTGTATTAGAACTAAACGAGTTTAACCCCGGGAGTGCCACAGGGGTATACTCCCCCACTGATGACAGGTTGTCCCTCTCAAACTGTTGGAGGAGAGTGCGTTGGGCAGACATAAAACAATCACAAGATAGACTAGGCTCCCTGTATGAAGCCATCATCCCGGTGCTCTCAACTGCAATTAAATCTGTATCCACTAACAGCGCCAGAATTGATCCCAGATGGTCACCCAGAACCATACTAGGTTAATGGCAATCACGGTAGATTTCTTCTTTCCTATAAAAAAACATCAGGCCAAATAGGAAACCCCCCCACCCCTGGTACAACGACCAATGCCATAAGGCCAAAACAGCTCTGATTACATCTATCAAGGCCAATGACCGTCCCTTAATTAAAATATCTAGAGCGGCCTACAAGGCCAGAGTCAATGAGGCAAAAAAGGGTGGGAAAGCGACAAATGGGACTCCTTGAGAAGCTCCCTGGGTGCCCGCGATATGAGGACCTTCTGGAAAGTGGTCAACACAGGCAGTTCTGAGGCTAATTCACCGATAGAGCCAAACCTGGAGGCAGATGTATGGAGGGACCATTTTGAGTCCCTCTACTCAAGTGTGGAGACACTGGACGACTTAGCCGCCAAGGGTTGTTCTTCGGGGACTGACCATCCGATTGCACCCATGTTCACTAATAGAACTATGGATGACACCCCGATAATAACCCTCAATGAGATTACTGGCGCCCTCTCCAAAATAGCCCCGGGTAAAGCTCCCGGATTAGATAAGATCCCAGGGGACCTATTCCGTAGTGAACCCACCATCTGGGCACCATATCTCTGGGTCCTATTCAATGCCATACTCCAAGGCATGAAGATCCCTGTTAGCTGGGCCAGAGCCGAAATAATTCCCATATATAAAAAGGGCTCATTGCTGTTACCAACAAACTATAGGCCTATAAGCCTTATAGATATTACCCAAAAAATCTTTGCACGTGTGTTGCTGCTCCGGCTGCAGAGCTGGATGGAGGAGCATAAGATACTTACCCCTCTCCAGGCAGGGTTCAGAGAAAAAATGTCCACCCTGGATCAAATCCTCAGGCTACAAATTTTACACTGGAAGACCGTGTGTTTGGAGGGTGGCAGCCTCTACCTAATATTTGTAGACCTGAGGTCCGCGTTCGACCTGGTCCCAAGAGAGAAGCTGTGGGCAGTTCTCCATGAGATGGGGGTTCCGCCATACCTGTGCCAAATCATGAAGCGGTTGCACGAGGGAAACTATGCCCAAATTAGACATGGCAAGGAAGGAAAACTTACGGCCCCCATTCCCGTAAATAGAGGCGTTCGTCAGGGATGCGTCCTCGCCCCGACCCTTTTTAGCCTTTATATAAATGGGCTAGTTGACTTTTTGCTCAGCGAGAAAGACCTGGAAGTCCCTAAATTGGCATCACGCAAAATCCCAGCTATGATGTTTGCCGATGACACTCTACTAGTATCCAAATCTCCCATGGGGATACAGAGGGTACTCAATAGATTCGATGCGTTTTGCAGGGAAAGAGGGCTTGAAATTAACCTTCAAAAAACTAAATTCATGGCGTTCAACTCTGTCAAAAGCACCCGACTAAATCCAACCTTAAATGGCAAACCCCTAGAGAGAGTATCTGCTTTCGACTACCTCGGCATCACCATCACAGAATCTATGGACTGGGGGCCCAAATTAAAAATCAACCCTGAAACTGGCACAATCTTCAGGGGTTTAATGAAGGTTTTTCAAAAATCTAGCCACAAACCTGTGAGTCCAGCCATAGAAATATACAAGGTCCAAGCCAGGGAGGGGCGCTGTATGGAGCAGAAATATGGGGCCACCGCAGTTCTGAGAGTCTTACACAGACAGAAAACACTTTTCTCAGGCAACTGTTTAGCCTCCCACGGAGTACCCCACTCACGCCGCTCCGACTGGACCTGGGGGTAAGGGCCATTGCCGAAGAATCTAATCTTAGACCCCTTCTGTTCTGGCGGAGTCTGTGGGTTACCCCTGAACTTTTAGAATATAGGGACGAATTAAGAGAGGTGATGAGTCTACCGGGGGCGGGCAAATTACCCTGGCTCTCTTATATTTGACACACGTTAGAGAGTCTGGGACGGGGCAACCTTTGGGGTGACCCGGAGGTTGCTTGTGCCTCAATGACTAGGAAAATGCTAAAGGACTGCTACGGGGAGTTTAAACTGGCCCAACTCCAGAGTGACCTTTAGCAGGTAAGCTGACTGCAGTCTTCCTAGAAACCAAGGACTGGTACAGCCTAGAGCTGGCACTGAACGACATCAAGCCGGCAACCGCAAGAAAGCTTTATTTGCAGTTCAGACATGGGGTCTTGCCACTCCGCTCTTTTACAAACAAGTGGGCGAGTTCGCAAACTCTGGGGTGCCCGGCATGTGACTGCTCCATAGAATCAGACTTTCATGTGTTCTTTTGCTGCCCCGGTTACCACAGAGCGAGAAAACGGTGGCTGGTCCAGATCTGTAGAAATCTAGGTACCAGGCGCTGTTGCGAGGCTTTTAGGATATTGAAACACGATTCTAGCCTCCCGATAGTATATTCGGTAGCAGGTTTTCTATTTTCTATGTGGTGCACTCGCAAAGCTGTTTTTAAAATCAACTTAATAAATAAGGTCCATAGTTTTGCACAAATGAAATGAGGAATTTTAAAAGGGTCTTCCACCTTCGCTGTTCAATTGGGGCCACTTGCACTGATGCAGTTCATTTACATTTCGAATTTACTGTTATATTGGTCTGTTGCTCCCGAGAATCTGTATTTAGTGGCTAAGATCAAGTCTGACCTCTCATATTTGGACCGGTCTCCTGCTTATATAGCTCGCACATGCATTTCGAATTGCCAGCACTGTTTCCATCTTTGATTAATCGATTGCTTCATATGTTCTGATTCTCCAACTTGTTGAGCTGCCTGCATAGATTGCACCACATTTCATATTTGCGCCAGGCTATACCTCTGTATGTTTTATCTAACTGTTTTTACTGTATGTATTCAATCTTGTTTTATCTCTTTTTATCCATATCGATTTTAAAGTAAATGAATTGTATGCCATTTTAGATGTACTTTTAAGGTCAAACTGACCGAAATAAAGTTATTAAAAAGAAAAGAAAAAGAAAGGTAAGACATAAATATTTAAATTGTTACATGTCCTGGCAGTGAAAAACCTCCAAAATCGTTTTTCACAGTGGCAAGGCTGATTCTCTCATAGGAAAGCACTAGGTTAAATTCTAACACCTGACAATTCTTAACTTCAGTTTGGGAGTTGCTAAAAAAGTGATTCAATGACTTATTTTAATAGTAATTTAAAATCCAAGTTAATGTTGAAGTCAGATTTGACACTACTATTTAAAAAAATTACAGTTTTAGAAGTTGTAATTTCCTGCCTATGCCAAATGTGCCTTTCTGCTAGTGTTTGGTGTCACCTGACCATTGATGGCTCCCCTGTGGTGAAATGTGTAATGCTACCAGACAGTGAACAAAGGGCCTGGGTGTGGAGAGATGTTTTTCCCTGAGCAATATGGCCTAAGGGCTGCGTCTATCCACTCCCTGAGCTTCAAAAGATGCCTACTTTATCACTAGTAGATGTAGCTCACACCCATGCCTGCCTCCCTTTTGTCTTCATAGCCAGCCTGTCTCCTAACCAAGTGGGAAGGGAAACTGCCCCAAAAATGGCCTGGAGTGACTACAAGGGAGGCTTTACCCATTACCATAGCCACAGCTATGTGTGTACACAGGAAGCTCTACGCAGTGGAAGAAAGTTTCTGTCATGTTGGTTATCGGTAGAGAAGGACACTGTGGGATAGCTTAAAGTAAAACACAGAGGGAGTACGGCAAAAGTAGATAGGGTCACCACTGGGAACTTTTACCCCATTGTGTTGGGAGTGGCTTGGCGTTTCCCCCACCCACAGGCTGGCAAATAAATGTGGCGCCCCTAGTACCCTCTTCAGAATACCTGTAGACCTGTGGAAGACAGAAGAAAGACTGCACCTGCTGTTGTGAACTATGAGGAGAATCCTTAGGGCTGGATTTCCTCCCACTTGTACCCAGGACAAAGAAGTAGACTCCAAAGGTCAGCTGGCTAAACTCCTGTTAAACTACAGGGACACAAAAGCTGCCTGAAGACCACTTTCCTGAAGAGCTCAGCTGACCAGTTCCAAGTGGATCTGCTCTGGACGTTACTGGTGGCTTCTGTTGGAGTGAGTCCTGACAACCAAGTGCTGTTCCTGAGGTCCTGGAACCTTTGGATGGTGTAACAGGGTACTCCTCCTGCCCAAACTGCAAAAGCTAGGACTTATTAGACTTTTTGTCAACTTTTCCTCTGAAGAACCGCCGGGAGATGAAGCCACAGGCGTTGAATCGCAGGTCGGATCCAACTTACTGGTTTGCCCCACTGAAGTAGATCCGACTTCCATAAAAGTTTATACACCTGATTATAGATAGCTTCACCAAGGGCAGTGCTGACCCGAAGCTGACCGACATCAAGATCTTTCCAGATTCGGACACCAGGGTTTGCCTGCTTGGAGTGTTCCTGCCTGCATCAACGACCACATGGGTCCTCACTCGAATCCAGCTTGCAGCCTGGCACATCATGACCACTTTTTCTCTAGAAAATGTCTAAATCCAAATGTAACTCTTTGACCGAGACCTACCTGGGACCCACAGTTGGTTTCAAACATTACCCTCATCCTGGTCTAGCGCAAACCGCTGCCCTGGTTTGGCGATCTGTGCTTTCGCCACTAAAATTTATTTCAAACTTTAAAAATTCATATTTCTGGTTCTCCAAATTGGATTTTTGCCGTTTTGGTCTCGTTTTGTTTATTAAAATATTCTCTAATTTTATAAAGAAAAGTGTTTTTTATTGTGCTGTGCTTTCTACTTTCTTACTGTTTCTAAATGCTTTACACATTTTCTTAAGTTAAGTTGGTCTGCTCTGTGCCATAACCACCAAAGGTTGAGTTCAGGTTTAAATTACTGAAACCTTTACTGAAACCTTTACTGGACCTAACAAGAATAGTGACATTATTACTTGTGGAAGACTACTATTCACCCCAATTAATAATCCACTTTTTCACAATGACTAACTTTATTGTTGCAAAAGTGTACGAAATGAAACTGTAACTGAGAACAGGAATCAAAGATAACCAAATAAAATAATTACGGAAAACAAAATATATAATTTGTTTGTAAAACAGATGTAATGTAGCAAATGTTCTCTGTGGTTTTTGGACCCATTAGCTAACAAAGGCATATTCGCAGGAATCCATGAAAGAAATGAGATTTATTCAATAATGAATGTTGGAACTCTCAAATTCACTGTAAATGTTATAAAAAAGGAAAACAAACCAATTAGGACACATTAAAACAAAAGAGAACAGATAAATCGAACCAGGTACACGAATCCCTAAAAGCCCTTATGTAATTATAATGTTAGGCATTTGGACTCCATGTAATTCAAGATGACACTGTGTTGCAAAGGGGAAAAATGCTGTACGATAATGGGACCAGCACCCTCCTTTACAGTCTGGAGGTATTCCTGGCAACAGGTGTATTCGCGAATAATGCTGACAAAGAATGCATGTGCTAACAAAGAGTTTGTCAACATTGGCGCTGGAGGTTACAGTACAGGTGATTTCAGCACTAGTGATTTTACAGTTGGTAAAAAAATCGACAGCACTAAAAGTGCTACAATAAAACTGCATGAAACAATTCAGGGAATACATATTATGGAAGCACCCAAACCTGTCAGAACTCAAACCAAACGCCATACTTCAATCACTATCGATGCACGTTATGATATGATATGATATATTGCAGCCTTCAGTCAATACAAATGTAGAAAACAACAAAAATGATTATAATAAACAGGCAAGAGACATAGGTACAATCACACTGTCACTGTTAGGGGAATTCTCAACCTCCCCGTTGTTGCAAAAGTATTAGAGGGTTAGATGGTCCTAGAGTAGCTGCAAAATCATCTAACTGCATCAGCCCTAATGGATGATTTCAGCCCGGCTTTCACCCAGAGCACGGAATAGAGTTGGCCATGGTCTATATAAGAGAGAATGTGCTATAGAAAAGGACCGAGGGCAGTCACAGTTCGAATTATTTTGCTTGTCGTCTGCCTTCAATGCAGTAGATCATCAGATCTTCATGGATTCAATGGATCATGTGCTAGGAGTGAGAGTAACAGAGACGTCATGGCTGGTCTACCTTTATCAGGATGCATGAAACAAGCCATGTTTATCTGTTATTGGATATCCCATAGTTGGGGAATCCCTCAGGGTTCAGTACTCTCCACAGGCACTTTCAGTGGCTATAGGCTGACACCGAGGGGGTGGTCAGGGCAGCTCACAGCGACTGGATAGCCAGGTGAACATGGCCGATGACAGCTAGTGGTGCAGCCAGATTAGGAGAGAGGTGGAGGAGAGCGCCTCTGTCACATCTTTATTTTATTATGGTCTAATTAGGTCAATTAAAAAGACATAATTACCAAAAATTATAAATTCACAAGTAAATAGTAAGTTCTGAATTGAACTTAGAAAATTACTCGCTTTCCAAACAGAGGGATAGGTATATTAAATCTCAGTTCATTCACACGGTCAGACCACTCCAATTGGTAGAGGTGACGTGGGGGGAGTAGAGTGGGAGAGACCACCAGGATCCTAAATAAGGGGACTTTTTAAAGAATAGCATCCACTTAGAAAGCGACCAGCAGTTCACAGGAGGGACAGGTGGCTTCAAGCCAAAGAAACGTATTAATCTTACAGAACAAGTTGCTCCTACGGTTTTAAAAGATGGTATTGAAAGAATTTTAAGCAGGCTTTGTCTCTGCTACCGTATCAAAGCTGTTATTTCATGAGATGCAAGGGATTTCACGCCTCCCTAAGCCTCCCAGGGCGCTCGGGAAGGCTAAACCTTAACTATGCAATCGCGTGATGCAGGTGAAACTTCCAAAGTGGCCACCCGAGTTGAACTCACTAGCATTGCCATAGAAACCTCGCCTGATTGTGTATGAAAGTCGCCTCCCGTGGAAATATTACGACAATAAAAATATGAAGGGCAGCAAGTAGGCTGTTTTACATAACAGGGTTAGTTTAAGGGGGTAAGAAGATTAAAGCTTTATAGGTCCCGTAGTCAATAGCAAATTACCAGTAATTTTCCTTTTCTTCTTGATGGGAATAGCAAATATGTAAAACTATTGACTGTAAATACCGATTGCCAGCTGTACCTAGAACAGTAGTTCTTAACCCTTTGACTTCTGCAGACCCCCATTTAATCAGTAATGGAATCCGGACACCACAACTGAATTATTATTGGAATCCAGGGACCCCTACTGAGTCATTAATGGAAGCCGGCGACCACGGTTTAAGCAATTTCGATGATTTGAACCTCAAAACAATACCCAAAAATGCAAAAACAACCATTCATCAACCAAATCATGAAATATTCCATTTAATTCACAAACAAATATAAAACAATCACAATTGTCATATTAATGGGAAGTTTGGGGATTTTCTAAATTCATCATTCATACTGTTTTCTGTTTAATGCATTCCCACTGCCCACATGAATCAATTTGAGGACATCAACTTAATTTTTAGCCTCCAATTTCAAATGACTTCACATTTCAATTTTACATTTTGCTTCTTTATTTCTGTACACTTAATTAATCTATTAAAATTATTTAATTTTCGAATTAGTCGTAAACCTCCTGAGTAGGCGTTGTGAACCCCAGGGGTCCCCGGACCACAGGTTAAGAACCGCTGGCCGAAAGCATTGGCATATTAACGAGTGACTGTATTTAAACAATGGCCTCATGTTGCACAGTGGCGGCCATCAACATATTAAACAGGTGCAGCACCAAGGCTGGTATTGCACAGTGCCTAGTGCACATTCAAAACCTTTTCGAAGGGTTGGGCACCTGCGAGCCTGTTGAGCACAGTTACTTAGGCTGCGGTTGGGATGCCCCATCTGACAAAACAGAGAGCGAAAAAGTGAAAGTTCTTGTGAGAAGCAGGAGCTGAGAAAAAAAGGCTCTGTGCAAAAGAGGTTAAATGTGTAAGAAGAGTAAGTAAGTAGTGTGTATGAGAGAAAGGAGGATTTAAATGGGAGTGGGATGGCGTGTGTTTGTGGTGAGAGGAGCATTTAATTGAGAAGCAAGAGCAAAAGTGACAATGGGATTGTAAGAGGAGTGTGCGGGACAGAAAAGAGGGTCTTTGAGAGACGGGTGCGAGGAGAAAGCAAAAAGAGAACAGATGTGAAAGGAAGATTTGAGAAAAGAGATACAATAGTGGGACGACTGTCGAGAAGAGTAGTGTGTGGTGAGCTTGAGGGAAGATGAAAGGAGAGAGAGAGAAGGGGATCCGATGATGGTCAAAATGGGTGTGTGTATGAAAAGAGTGAGAGAGGAGGGTATTTGAGATAGAGAAAGGGGAGGGTGGAGGCCTGAGGAGAGAAATCATGAGGCTCATGCATTTAAAACAAGCATTGGCAAAGCCAATAGGTCTCGTCTACGGGAGAGCTATTGGCTTTGTCGATGTTATTTAGTCGTGTTGTACAACAGCACAGCTGCTGGGCAGCATGACAAAAGAAAAGAAAAAGCGCTAAGACACAGCCAGTGCTGGCTGTTTCTTAGTAATTTTTGTTTTACTGCTGGTGGAGTGAAAGGGGAAGGATGTGTGGCAGGGGGCAACACGGAAAATGGAGGGAGAGTGGGGGCAAGTAACAACACGGCAACAATGAAAGGAGGGAGGGTAATTGTAGTTGCATGTGAAACAGAATTAGCGCCAAGATGTAATTATGATGTTGGACTTGGGGAAAGTGCAGCTGCACACAGTGCAGAAGACATGGGAAAGGGACTCTTTACCAAACCTCACTGCTTGTGTAAAATAGCAACACTATTAACTCTGAAACTGTGCTTGTCAGTTAGAAATGAAATGTTCCTTGTATGAGAAATTGGACGCAATCTTCAACCACCAATAACTTTTATGTTGGTATTTTTTATTGAGGAGAGTGGTCACAACTAACAGCATTCTAGCCTTTAGGAGCTGGTGCTGGTAGTAGTCGTATGTCTGCCCCTTTAAGATTCCGTCCTCATGTATCTCCACCAACAAGAACGAAAGGAAGGGTTGCCATAAGCAAGGATGAAATAGCCATGCCAGCCCTCTCCTCCCCACTCTAGTGAGTGTGGCAAGTAGTCTAGACAGAGGCAATGAGCAGCAGAGCTGTCTCTCAAGTAAACAAAGCAAACCAAGATAAGATGCCCGACACCTCAAGCACCCACTAAGGAGTTTTTAGTAAAATAGCTCAAGGGCACTGCAGCAATTGTAGCTATTTAAAACCTGATGTTGCAAAGCAGACTCTGCCTTTCATCCTTCAGAAGCAACGAAATGAGTATACTGAAGTTAAGTAATTGTTACAAATGTTAACCCAGTGCTGAGACACCCAGGATGTTATTAATTCTGGAAAGCACAAGTTAGTTGTGTTTACAAGCAGGAGCTGGAGAGTGTCCACATCTCAGATTACCCCCAGGAGAATCTTTGACACTGATGGACTGGTGGAAGAGGTGAGAGCTGGGTAGAGGGAGGGTAGCTTCTGGGTCACAGGTCAGTAAGAAGGAGAGGGCAGTGCTATCATGCCCCGCCTTGCCCCCCAGGCTGCCAACTCCACTTATTGTTACTCCTGCTGCTCCCATTTCCCATTCAAACGAAGAGGGAGCAGGGCTTCAACTTATGCCAGCTGACTAGACACCTTAGCAGGGGAGCCTCTACTGCAGAGACATGTGTACTATGTGATATCTTTGTATCTCGCTTGCCTGCTTTAGCCTGTCATCTTTCTGCAGTCAATAAAAAATTAATCTGCATCTTATGAACAAGCAACATAAAAGACCGTGTCATATATTGTCCTTCAACCTCCCATCTACCACACTTGCAAGAGATGAGTTTCCCTGCCCGGGAAGGGGGGCAGCGAAGCAGAGACATGGCAGCAGGACCAACCCACGAACTGAACAGTTGCCAAAAGGTCTCAGGTCAAGCAAGACACCTCTGGTTTGCACCTCACAACACATTGCATGCTGGAGTTTTTAAACCCATGCCCGTAGTGCTGAAAACAGGCCAGCCCAGCGCCAGGAGAGTCTGCCGGCTAATCTGTTTCCTCCCTCAAGCGCTCTGCGGCCCAGTGGCAACTTTACTGTCCATAAGCAAAGAAGTGTCCATAAGAAGATAAAGTTACTCATGCTCAAAAAGCATATAGGTCATGCTGCGGCATAAACCTCCTCATCTGTAACTCGCCCACAAGCAAGTTGTGAGGGCTGCAATTTGTAGGGTAAATGAACGGGATACAGAGAAGCAGCCCGATTTGCCATTAAAGTGACAGTGCACAAGAACATGCCATGAGTATGCAGTGCATAAAGACGCATATACGGAAGGGACATATGAGCAGCAGCGGGCAAGGAAGGATGGAGGGTGGGTGGGGCGGGCAACAACACAGATAACAACAGAAGGAGGGAGGGAAAGTGAGTGAGTGGGGCAAGCAGCAATACATAACAAGGAAAGGAGGGGTGGTGGGTGGGGCAAGAAACTAGGAACAGGGGGATGAATGCACCAGAGAGCTAGCTGAATAAGACACACTCTGATAAAGTGCTTAACAACAAATAAAAAAGTAGCACCTGAAAAAAAATGCAGTGGAAGGACACCGGTAATGCGTCATGCTCCAGGTGAGAGACAAGCACATGGAAAGGAAAGAAGCCAAGATCAGCTGATGAATAAAAAGCACGAAAATGAGAGTGACAAGGAAGCCAAACAATGGTAAGCAAAGGGCGGGTTCCAAGCCCACCGATAGAACACAAAATGTCTCGAAGAGACATCACATGCGCAGTCTACATGAGACCTAAAAATGAACCAAATTTATAGTAAAATTAAAATTAAAAAGAGTAGCTGTGAGAATAGAAGACAATGTGGGGACCTTTTTGGGAAAGAAAATACTAGGTGGATCCCTCAACTGACACCAGCGGGGATGTTATATTTCCAGTACAAGTAGCAAATGTGACACAATTACTAAGTGAATGGTATAGAAAAATGTGCCTTGTCTTAAAGATGACAAAAATCCTTGTGCTGGCCCTTTGTGGTGTAGACAGAGACAGAAGTAGTTGAGACAATTAAGAAAGAGAGGGCGGTATGTGAGCGAGAGAGAGGGTGAAAGAGTGGGGAAAGATTAGAAGAGTATGAAAGAGGTATATGTAATAGATTAAATTGTGATAGCAGAAGGCAAGAGCGAAGCAGGTGTGAATGAAGAGTGGAGAAGAGTTCAGGGCAAAATAAAGGGGTGAAATACTAATGAATATACAACAAGAGAAAATGAGAAGAGTTTGAAAGAGAAAGGAATGTAAATCAAAGAGGTGCACATGAGAGGGAGACAGAAAGAGGCAAAAAGTAGGAAAGAAGAGAATGGATAGTGATAGCAGCTGGATAGAACTAGTGAGAGAGAAAGCAATATCTATTAGAGAAAGGGGGAATATAGAGACAGAAGGAACAATGATTGGAGGAGAATACAAGATTTACAGGTAGATGTGTTCTTGTTTGTTTTTGCCATTTTTTGTTTGTTTAAATGGGCCATACTAGACACATGTTGCTCACTTTATTCCCTTTCACACCACAAGTAGAATAGGTCTCTGTATTGGTATAGCACGGGCATATCCTTTGACAAAAGTGCATATGAAAAGCATCAGTTGAATCTAAATGAAGTGACAGCAGCAGGGCTGCAGGATATGAAACCAGGAGTTACAGCAGTTCCCCGAGTGACAGCAGTGGGACTTTCAGGATGCTGACGTGGAATATCACCCCAGTGAGAATAGTATCAGAAGTAGCATAATCATTTCCTCATCCACCTGTACATTCCTATATGCGAGCTAAGCGCCTGCTCCAGAGATCTGTTTGTAACCTACATGTCACTCATTTCTTAACAGAGCATGGTCTGAGAGCGATGAAAGCTTGTACGAGTCTGGCTTCTGAATCTATTCTGCGGGGAAAGGAAGATTTAACTCACAGCTTTATGTGAGAAAAGGAATGTTACTTTGCTACTCCCATGCTGTGCCTCTTCTGTGATAAGGCAAAGGTTGCACTGCTCCTACCTCATTTGTACGTGGCGCGTGATGGAGAAAGTTTGCATTGCTGCTGCTCTTGCTGGAGGTGTCCGCTGGTGGACTGATGCTTACACTGTTTTTGTCCAAGATCTGCCTATTCTATAAAGAAGGGCTGTTTTCACTTCTGTTGAATGTACTTTTATGGTATGCCCTATGAAACAGAGACTGTTTCACAGTATTTTATGTGAGATACCAAGTCCTGTAGTCCTGAGTAAGTTGCCTGAGCCCATAGGGACTATATTTGAGCACCGATACATGACAAAAGCAAAGTAGCATACATTGTAAAACCCTCCAGTTTTGAATCTTGTAGGAAGGAGACACCAGTAAAAACATTTTAGCTCATTCACACACAATTTTAATGTAGGTCTGAGTTTAACAAATGGAGGACATAAATTTCGACTTGAGGGACATAACCTCATCCAAACTAGGTAACCCATAACTAGCAAATAGCAAAACCAGTGAACAGTAGTACTTTTGCATGCTTCCCAGTGCTATATGTGGAACTCATCGATGAAGCATGCCAGGCTAGGTAGTCCAATGTGATGACATAAATGTATGGTAATTCCATTGGAGGCTTAGCTGTTTGTTTCAGGACTGCTGTAAGTTTGTATGTTTATGTCTGTTCACAGAGAGTGTACAGCCGTTTGACTCCTCTCATCCTTTCTTTAGTGTGTTAGCTATACTGTACCTGTTTTGTATGTGTGAAAACTGTATGATATCCCTCTTGCTTCTGGGACATGTCTTTTACTTATTCTGTGTGTTAGGGAGGATTGCGCTGCTGCTGCGCATATTGTACCTTTGTTGTGATGTGAACCCGGTATTAAACTTCACTACACAAAAGAGAAAACAATTTGCATTGTCAATGCTTATTTTCATACATGTGAATGAAAGAGTAAGTCTGAAATGATCCTTGAGAGTTAGTTGTAAGAGGAGGGGTCTTTATTATAACTTCAGAGGGACACCTCAGCCACCAGGCCACACTGCTCATGCTCCAACCCTCTCCTCTTTGAATCCCAACCACCCCACATCCCAATGCCACCTGAGAGTTCCACGGATGCAAAGAATCCATGGAAGATCCAAAGGCATACACTCCATGTTGAAGTAGATACCACAGAGTCCTCACGAAATATGTGAGCAGAATTTACTTGGGGTTTTATGTGTGAAACAAGCAGCATTTTGAAATGAACTACAAGACTTTGTAAAAATGTAAAACATACCTGGCAAGTGGCTTAATGTCATGCACAGCAATTAAGATCAATTCTGACATTGTAACCACCACCGGAACTTTGCATGCTGGGATTCTGAGACTGTGATGGCAGCATTCAAAGCAAAACTATAAGCCCACGGTGTCAGTAAGCGCATTACATTTCATTTTTTACATTTGCACAGCTTGATCTCTATAGACTGATTTTAAACCGTGTACAACTGTGTGATATGCACAACCTGCGCCATTAATATCTGCACATGTTTATGTTAATGAGGGGGCTGAGATACCTGTATCCTAGTTGCAAGCAGATTTCTTTCATGGCGGAATACCGGAATCTGTCAGAGCTCCGGTTCCGCCTTCTGCTCGCTTAGTGGCTGATGGGGCAGGGTCTTTGTCTTCGACCGCCTCCATAAGATGAGCACTCAATCGTGGATTCGCCCAGCACTAGCCATGATGCTCCTTTACCCCTGACCTGGTAGGAGTGATCTCTTACAACAAAAAAGCTCTATTAGAATTGTGACCGCCTAGGTGTCTACCCTTCCCCATTTGGACCATTGAATCAGGCAGTTATTTTCTCTGCCCCTCCTGCGGCTTTTCCTCTTTCATCGACTCCTCCCCTATTCCCAGAAGCAGTAAAGACCTACACTCTGGCTCGTTACCAAATCTGAATATCAAGGAGCTTAAACAGAGCACTCTTAAAGCATGCTCAATTAACGCTAGATCACTTCCTAAACACAAAATGGAGGTTCAGAGTATCCTACAGGATGATTACTGGGTACTGTCTTTCTTTCAGAAACCTGGCTTAATATGTGTTCAGATCCCGACCTTGCTTTATCTATTTCTAACGATTACTCCATCTTTAACTTAGACAGAGTAGGAAAAATAGGTGGCGGGATAGCTATTATTCACCGGTCCAAGTTCCTCTGTACTAGTCAGCCTTTGGATTTAGCACAAAGTGCGGGGGCTCTTTCTTTTACTATCAAAATCTTAGATACTTTCTCTCTTTCGGGTGTTCTCATCTATCATCTTCCTAACCCAAATAAAAGTTTGGCGATTTACTATCCACGGCCATCATGCCCCTTTGTCTTCAACATGACAATGTATGATTCTGGGTAATTGCATTCTTCATCTCGAATATTATAAATGTAAAATTGCAGAACAGCTTACTGAAGCTCTATATGGCCTCAACCTCGTGCAGAGAGTTAAGGGTCCCACTCACAAGGAGGGGGCACGCTCGATGTTATTTTTTCAAACATCCCCTCACTCGAAGTCGGCTCTGCAGTTCCTTTAGCTTGGCATGATCACTTTTTAGTCCACTTCAACCTAGAGTTACCTATGCCCCAGGTCCCTAAATTACTGAAGCCATTGTTCTTCTGCCTGTGACACTCTATTGATGATGTCACCTTAAGCACAGTTTGCAGTCATCCATTGCACACATATTGAGTCAGCAGTATCCTCCTTTAATTTGAATCTTAAGACTACTCTTGATGATCTAATATCTCTGAGGGTGAGCAAGAACAGAAGGACCTTTATCCCGGAGCCCTGGTTCTTTGCCTCTATTAAAACTGAAAAACAAAAGTGCAAAGTCCTAGAAAGAAAATGGCAATATACCTTCTTGGAGGAAGACAAACTTAGGTATAAAAATGCCCTTAAACAGTTCAGAAAAAACTTTAAAAAGCTAAAGCTTCATTATTCACCAAACAAATTAATGAGACAGAAAATGTTCCTCGCACATTTTTTAAAATTGTCAGCTCCTTAACAAAACCCCTTGTTCAAAATCAGTTGGCACTCGCCTCCCAGGAGTTCGTTGACAACCTATCAAGTATTTTCCACGATAAGGTGTTCAATATATACTCAAAATTTTCCATCACCACAGACACTGGGATATTTACTTCTGGATCAACTTTCTCTATGCCCAACAGCTTAACATCCTCTTTTGAAAAGTTAACCTCAGAGGAATCAGAGAGGCTGATCCTAAAGGCTCACTCTGGCTTGCCACCTGACCTGTGTCCGCCTCATATCCTTAAAAGGGCATCGCAGTCACTGAACCCAGAGCTCAATGCAATTTTTAACCTCTCCCTTGAATCTAGCTCAGTGCCTGCATGCTGGAAGGAGACACAGGTCCTTCCACTTATAAATAAATGAACTTGGACTCCACCTGCCCTGCCAGCTACAGACTGATCTCACTTCTTCCTGCTTGAGGTAAGATGTTAAAATCTGAAGTTAATCACCAGATAACACAATTTATTGAGGCAAACAATGTGTTACATCCATCTCAGTCTGGGTTCAGATCCGGATTTAATACTGAGCCGGCACCCCTAGAACTGACCGAGTTCATCAAAACCCACTTTGACCTAGGCACCTAGGCACCAATCCCATTGTAGTTCTGTTAGACCTGTCGGCGGCTTTCGACATGGTGTCACATGCCACTCTCCTGCAAAGACTGGAAAAATCAGGAATCGGTGGCACCATGTGGAAATAGATTAAATCCTTTCTATCCAACCGCAAGCAAGCAATCTTTCTTCCCCCCCTTTACATCGGGCTTTCATGAGGTCATCTGTGGTGTTCCACAGGGTTTGGCCTTAAGCCCATGCCTTTTTAACATCTCTGCTAGAATTCTGACAAATACGAAATTCTGAACTTTGGTCCTACTTCTATACCGGATCTGACCCACTTGTGGCCCTCTGAAATGGAACTTCCTCCAGCACCATCCTCTACTGCAAAAAACACTTGGGGATTAAGTGAGACAATGTCCTCTCTTTTAAGCCTTTTGCCAATGCCACCTCAGGAGTCTGTTTTTCCCTTCTGAAAACACAAAAAAGACTCTTAATTTCTTGCCAGAGCACACCAGAAAAGTTACTGTTCATGCATTAATCATTTCTTGACTTGATTATGCTAATGTGCTGCTCCTGGGTTTTCCTCAAGCATCTCTAAATAGACTACAATGAGTCCAGAATGCGGCAGCTAGATTAGTCCTGAACATTCCCAAAAGGCAATCTATTCAGCAGGGCTTAAAATGCCTCCATTGGCTTCCCATTAAGCAGAGAATTGAAGTCAAAGCTCTGACATTAACGTTTAGGGCCATGCAACAGAAAGGGCCTGGATATATATGTGATAAGATAGAAAGATACCTTCCTTGCTGAGCCCTATACTCAGCCAACCATAACCTGCTCTGCATTCCTAAGATTAAAAAACAGAGCAGGGGGGTGCTCCCTCGCTTTTTTGGCCCCAAAGCTCTGGAATTGACTACTGGATCACATCAGACATGGTACTTCAGAGAATTCTTTCAAGAGCCTTTTAAAGACCCACCTATTTAGAGAGAGCTAATGCTAGCAGGTCCCTCTTCCTGTTCATTCGCGTAACTGTGTCTTACTCCTACCCAGCGCTGGGACGCTCCTTGTTTGGAGCAGCTGCATTGCACTAGACAAGCCTTTTTTCATACATTCATTAGCAATGCAACTAGCTGTTTTCTGAAAAGCAGTAATAGGTACAGTATTATATGCAGCGCTACAGGAATTATGCGTCAGTAAAGGACCAAAATATGAAAAAGGGCTGACAAAATTATGCCTCTAAGAGAGGCAAATCACGCAGCAGAATGCGGCACCAGGATCATTCAAATTCTAGTAACTATTAAAAGTATCCAGGCAAAGCTGCACCACATTAATACCAGTTCAATACCAGAAAACAGCAATCAGCAGCTGAAAGGTGACTGTTTAAACTTTGCAGAGCATTTGCCACTGCTCAAAATTATATAGAGCGTTTTTTGTCTAATAACTTTTGATTTGTACATTTGATTGATTTGACCTATAAAGAAAATGTATTTGTTTGATGAAAGCAGCAGATAATGCATTTCCTGCCAAATGTGGAAAATCCATGATTACGTGTTTGAACTTTAGACACCTCAAGCGTAAAAAACTGGTACTCTGCAGAGTATTCATGATAGAGCCCTTGAACTGTTAAATACAATTGAGTTCATTTCTGCCTTTTTTTCTTGTAGGCAATCAAGGGTAAACAGCCCGGTTGGTGAAGGGGTAGAGGCAACCTTTCAAAATCATATGGGGGCATCTCTAAGCTAATGGGCTAATATTACCACTCTTAGGATAAATGAATGGTGTGCTAAAGGCTGTTTACCGACAAATGCGAGCAGCAGCAGCAGCTGAAGTGTCTGGAGAGAGACTGTGAAAAGAAAGACAGTGTTTGGACACCTCTTTCTGAGCCCATGCTCACCTAAAGGTTGGTGTAACGTAGGTGGAGCGCCTGAAACGGGTCATGCCTTGAACAAGAGAAGCACATGCTGCAGGTTCTGCCCTGTTAGGGCTGCCAGTGCAGAAGTGTCTAAAGAGAGGCTGATTAAAAAACAGTGGGCAGACAACTCTCTTTCCGAGCCCATTCTCAGCCTAAAGATTGGTGTAATGTAGGTGGAGCAGCTGAAAAGTGTCCTGCCTTGAACAAGTGTAGTACATGCTGCAGGTGCTGCCCCGTTAGGGCCACCAGTGCAGAAGTGTCTGAAGAGAGTCTGAGAAAAAAACAGTGTGCAGACACCTCTCTTTCTGAGCCCTTCCTTGCCTAAAAGTTGGTGTAACTTAGGTGGAGCACCAGACACGGGCTCTGCCTTGAACAAGAGGAGCACATGCTGCAGGTACTGCCCCATTAGGGCCGCCAGTGCAGAAGTGTCTGAAGAGAGGCTGAGATGAGAAAAACAGTGTGCAGACACCTCTGTTTCTGAGCCCATGCTCGGCCTAAAGGTTAGTATAACATAGGTGGTGCGCCTGAAACAGGTTGTGCCTTGACCAAGCGAAGCACATGCTGCAGGTACTGCCCCGTTAGGGCCACCAGTGCAGAAGTGTCTGAAGAGAGGCTGTGAAAGGAAAAACAGTGGGCAGACACCTCTCTTTCTGAGCCCATGCTTGGCCTAAAGGTTAGTGTAACATAGGTGGCGCGCCTGAAACAGGATCTGCCTTGAACAAGAGAAGCACTGCGCTGAGAATAAAGAATCTTGCATAGACTCACCAGCTTCCGTATGTTGTTCTTTGGGGCAGGAGCACAGGAGACACGACATTTGGTGACAGAAGGTGGTGAACTGGACCGATACACCGCGACGTGTGCAACGTGCCCCTGCAGCAGGCAGAACAGCGCCAGGAGCTCACCCTGGTCCAAACACAGCAGAACGAGCTTAAGTCCCGTCTGCGATGTCAGGAGCCCACCTCGGTTGCACCTCGTGAAGAAGAACAAAGAACATGCAGTAAGCGCCGCTCCGCTATAATAAGTCTCTAGTGCATCTCTGCTGTAATCAGCCTTTAATTGTACCCCTCTCATATTGTGCCCACAAGCAAGCGGTGTGCACCGCCGTGGCCTACGCTGCTCTCTACTGTCCCAACACGCTCAGCACAGCCGCCTGAGTCTTCAGCTACAAACGAGATCTCGCAATACCTCGGTGGCCATTTTTAAGTCATGCGCAGAAGCCAATCAGTATCAAGGAAGAGCTGATGGCCATATTAAAGTCAGGCACACTGGCACGCAAGCAGCAAAAGAGCTTGACGCCCATTTTAAAGTGGTCAAATAGGCTGAGACAGCATCAAGTGCCCACCAGTGGCCATTTTAAGTTCAGGGATCTGCAAAATAAAGCAATTCCAATAACAATCTGCAAGATCGTAAAGCAGCAATACAAAAGACAAATGACAAGAACATGGTTCATGGCCAGTTGCTCTAGCAATGACAGAGGAACACAATGAGGGCACAATTTCAAGTGCAATATTCTGACGACCTCTTCCTTTTGAGCTCTCTGACTCTCAGACAGAGGGTGCTAGCTGGGAAAAACAGATCAAGCGGTTCAAAGTCTACATGCGCGCCACATGCAAAAACAACACGGATGAACAGGCCATAGACCTTTTCCTTAATCTAGTTGGTGATGAGGTCAAAGACCTGCACGTGACTTTTCGGCCAGAATCTATAACAACATACAAAGACCTGATAAAATGTCTCACTGGCAGTTTCGAGCCCCAGAGAAATGTTGATTTCGAATGCTACACATTCAATACAGCATGCCAACGCGAGGAAGAGTCCCTTGATGATTTTGCTACCTGGTTGCACAAACTGGTTACCTACTGCGAATTTGACAAATTCGACAATGAGGCAGCAATACGGCTGCGCATCATTGAAGGCTGTCAGTTGGATTCAAACATACACATTAGACAAAATACTGACCATGGTGCAGACAGAAGCCAGGGCCACATCGCATGCAATACAGATGGAAAATGGGAGAGGGCAGACGATTGAGCAGGCTAATCACTTGGCCAGGAGCAACAGCAGACATGACAAGACAAAGCCACTACTGAAGGCGAAACTTGAATGAACATGCTATCGCTGCAGATTAGAATACCCACATGTTGGTGCCTGCCCAGCCATGGGACACAAATGTCGGATATGCAACCAAGAAAATCATTTTGCAAGCGTCTGCATGGTCGGGCACTTCAAGTCTGAGTGAGGGGGCCTGTCAGACCATGAATGATGTCAAGCAGACATGCACAGCACATGGAAACATAGTCGCAGCCCATCAGCTGACTCTGATGCCGCTCATGCACGAGAGACCAATGAACGCTTATACCTCATGTCAGATGTCTCAGCACAAGGCTGCATGTCTAAGCATGTCCAGCTCATTGACAAACAACAAATAAAGAAGACAGTGATGGTGGATCTTCAGGTCGGAAATCACACAACAAGATTCGTACTAGGCAGCTGAGCCACATGTAACATCGGAATATAAGAAGATGGACCACTAGCCTCCTTTGTCACCCTTCACTGTTGATGTTTTCACATAGGGCACAAAGAAACCTGTAGTGAGGATAGGGAAATTCGTAGAGACACTCACATACATTGAAATGCCTGTACAAGAAGAGGTGCACGTCCTAGGGGGAGACATCCCAGTGCCATGTTTGCTCAGCAACGTCGCAGCGCAGGTAATGGGCCTCCTAGCAATGACATACCACATGTCTGAGCATCACAACATTCTGAGAGAACACCCTGCAATCCTCAAGGAGCAGGGGAAGATGAAGGACACGCAAATTACCCTTCACATCAATGAAACAGCCAAACCAGTGACTCAAAACCACTGTAGAGTCCCTGTGCACCTCCAACCGCAGGTGGAAGAAGAACTGAAGAGCTTGCTAGCACAGGATATCATAGAATCCGCTGATGGACCAACTCCATGGGTGCCCCCGTTGTGGCCATACCGGAAAAAACACAACAAAAATACGCATCTGTGTCGACATGCACCTACCAAACACAGCAATTGAAAGAGAACAGCACCCAGGACCTCACCTGAACGACATAATCAGCTGCCTCACTAGAGCCTGTATATTCTCAAAGCTAGACTTATTCAAAGGCTACCACCAGCTGGAGCTTGACCCGCAGTCCCGCTACATTACAACCTTCTCCACCCACTTAAGACTATTTCGCTACAAGTGACTAAGCTTTGAGGTATCTTCAGCAGCTGAAATATTTCAGGAGATGGTGCGAGGGGTGATCAGGCTTGTAAAAACTTTCTAACTTACAGCAATGACATCCTAGTATTTGGCTACAAGAATTAAGAGCACAGCAAGTCACTTAGAGAGGTCTGCAGTAAGGTGTAAATCGCTGGCCTGACACTGGATGAAGACAAATGCGAGCTGGGGAAAGGAGAACTTGTGTTCTTTGGCAACATTTCCTCATGGAAAGGAATGCGGCCTGACCCCAGCAAAGTTGAAACGCTCTGCAAAACACAGACCCCAGTGGACATAACAGAGATGAGGTTGATTCTTGTGCTGGTGAGTTACTGTGCTCGCTACATCAAAGACTTTGCCACAGTGAGCACCCCACTCCATGAACTGACTAAACAGGGGCAGCCACTCCTCTGGACCTCAGAGTGAGGCAGGGTGTTTGAACACATCCGGCATGCAGTCATAGCGGTACACCACCTCGCCCTACTTCGCCGTGTCCCTGTGCACTGAGCTCACCGTAGACGCCAGCCAAGTGGGGTTAGGAGCCATTCTCGCACAACATATGCCAGGAAGATACTGCGCCAAGACAGATTGTTGCGTATGCAAGTAGGAGCATGTCAGGCATATAAAGGGCATACTCTGAACCAGAGAAAGAGAGCCTAGTGGTAGTGTAGGCATGTGAACACTACCACATGTTCATCTACAGGATGCCATTCACCATCGTGACAGACCACCAAGCACTGGTCACAATATACGGCAACCCGAATGCAAAAATTCCACCACTCATCGAAAGACGGGGGATACGCCTGATGGACTATGACTTCAAAATAGTGCACAAACCAGGAAAGGAGCACGACCCTGCCGACTACATGTCGTGGCACCCTCTGACTCATGCAACAGAGACAACCTCCATGGGCGAAGATTTTGTGCTGCAACAAAACACACCTGCCCAACTAACGATAGAGGAACTGGTGCAAGAAACAATGAATGACTCTATGCTACAAGCAGTCATAACACTCATACAGCAACAGAGGTGGAGATGTAAACAACAGCAGTCCAGTAAGTGAAGGGATCAGAAAAGGAGAAATACTTGCTTTCAAACAAATACACGAAGAGCTGTCTGAAACGGAGCGCGGAATACTACTTCGAAGAACCAAGATAGTGATACCAAAGACCCTCCGATGGCAGACAGTAAACCTGGCACATGAGTCTCGCAGATGCATAGTGGCAACAAAGAAAATGCTGAGAGAAAAATTATAGTTCCCAGGACTTGACCGTCTGGTAGAAGACATGATTATGAGCTGTCACCTCTTCTAGACAATGGGAAGACCACCAAACCCAGAGCAACTACACGTCTGGCCTCCCCAAGGCAATGTGGACGACACTGGCCGCTGACTTCTGTGGGCCTCTGGACACCGGTGGCTACCTGTTAGTCGTCATCAACAAATACTCCTGCTTCCCCATAATACGCCAAGTGTCATCAACATCAGCAACTGCCACCTTACCAATTTTATATCACACATTTACAGCATGGAGTGTCTCACTGTCATCTAAGACAGACAATGGATCACCGTTCTCAGGAGAAGAATTCTGCAAGTTCTTGGCCTATCTGGGAATACTTCACAGGAAAATAAAACCTCTGTGGCTGCAAGCAAATGGCATGGTGGAAAGGTTCATGGGCGACATAAAAAAGGCCATCCAAAGAGCAAAACTGGTGCACATCTCAGTGGGACAAGCACTGTGTCAAATACTTCAGGACTACCGCAACACCCCACACAGTTCCCCGGGACAATGCCCAGTAGAACTGGTACTGAGGAGAACAAGCAGGACCCGCCTGCCTCAGCTGGAAGCCAAAGCACCACCTGAACACAGTAACATTGCCACACAAGACCAAGAGGCTAAGAGGAAGATGAAACAACACACTGATACATGGTGTCATGCCACAGCATCTGAACTAAGGCAACGGGATCTAGTACTTGTGCGCCAAAGGCAAACAAGGAAGTTAGACAGTCTCTTCTCGAGCCAGCCACTAACGATAACAAACGTAATCACAGCAGTTAGGGTCCTACTCTATCACTAGAAACAGCTCTCACTTCAAAGAATTCAGAACATCAGATGATGATGAAGGGGAGGCACTGCCAAGCAACAAACAGAGAGCTCAGAGCGACGACTCTGAGGAGTGTGCGGATGGAACCCCTCACAGCAGCGAAGGACCTCTCCGAGCTGTAGCTGCAGTAGAGGAATAGGGCCAGGAAAAGGAAAGGTCCCACCCAAAGAGAGTGAGCCAAAAACCGAAAAGGCTAATTAAAGAACTATAATGATGGATCGAAGAACATTTATATCTGAGACACAGCCACAATGTATCTCTCTCTCTCTCCCTCTCTCTCTCTCTCTCTCTTTCTCTCTCACCTTTCTTTTTCTTGTTTTTCTCTCACATTTTATTATCTTTTGGTTACTCCTTTCCTACAAAGGCAGGTGAGGAGAAAGTTTTTATTTGTCAACAAGGGGAGGGAGATGTCAGAGCAACATGTGCAGGCGGGTGCTAGGACCCTGCACAGAGCAGATGGGTAGGTGACTGGAAACTGGACACCACTTCCGTTCAGGGAATGGGGACACGGGGCAATATACCTACACTCAGGAGGAGGAAAGAGGTGCCTGCGTGCACTTCGCTGCC
Organism: Calotriton arnoldi; assembly: GCA_963921515.1. Lineage (NCBI taxonomy): Eukaryota > Metazoa > Chordata > Amphibia > Caudata > Salamandridae > Calotriton > Calotriton arnoldi. Next base: position 714,427 of record CAWUFW010006503.1, on the reverse strand, counting down.
TGAGAGAATATAGAACCTTGCATACACTCACCAGCCTCCGCGTGTTGTCCTTTGACATGACACATCCCAATGGCATTATTCACATTTCTAATGCTCCTGCTAGTAATGACATGTGACTCCAACTGTTTTACTGCATTTCTTCACTTTTAGGACTCAGGAACTTTAGGAACAAACTCACTATGGAAATAACTCCTCTACCAGCCCACATAGACTCAGTTTTTTCAACAAAGCAATCATCCCATTAATGTTTCGCCATTGCCACTTTGGTGGCTGTTTTTTGTGATTAGGTGCATTAATACCCAAAAAGGTATTGCGCGCCCACCAGGGGCCTCCTGGGTCAAACTAGGGCCAAGCCAAAACCATCTAACTTGCTTTTTTTAACAGTGTCTAACTGACATCACTGCCAACATTAAACAAGCACTGCCTAAGCCAATAAGTCTGCCATTGGCTGCCAGCCTCTTGGTTTTGCCAATGCTTTAAAAATGTTTTTGTAAAGTTTTATCACAAAAACATTAAAAGAAATGTACGCCGATGCATGCATGCATGCAAAGTTTTACAAAAACATTCAGAGGTAGCTCACCATGCATGTGAATGAGTATTCATGCAAAGACCTATGGGGCATATTACCAAGGATTTGCAATAATTATCGCAAAGCGCGCTTAGCGCTGTTTTTTTTTATCGCCGGCTATCGCTGAATTTCATCGCGGAGATAACGCGTTATTATCAACGCTCATCTCCAAGGCGATAAAAAATCCAGCGATAGCAGCGAAACCCAGCAATAGCGCGAGAAATCCAGCGATAAATTCACTGCGCTAATGGAAAGCTTGCTAATAGGCAGGTGAGGACTTAACCTTACAATCCACCTCCCATTGACAAGATGGTTAAGTCAAGTTTTTATCAGGTGTTAAATTCCAGCAATAATCGCGGTTAGCGCGACTTTTTTTATCGCTTCGCGGGCATTGCTAATAGGGGGTAGTTGTGTTAGTGGCTGTCTCTGTTGACTTTTGGTTGGGAACGCCTACTTTGCATGTCATTAGCGATAAATATCGCTGACATGCAAAGCGGCAACAAGACGGCCGCTATTGCCACTAAGCTGTCGCTAACAGCTGTTAGCGACAGCTTGCTAATAGGGCGATAAAAATATCGCCGCTTTATGGGCAAGAAGTGCCGCTAAAGTGGCGATACTGCCCTTGGTAATATGCCCCTCTGTCTTTTAATGTTTTTGTTGTAAGGTTTTACAAAAACATTGAAACATTGAAAGATGCCATTCTTAACATGAAACCCATCAAACCCATTAAACATATGATATAATTGAAATTAGGGACTCCAAGGGACACAGGGTTTGTGAGTATAATTTGTGTGCTGTAGATGCACAAACACTGCAAGCTTTCCAGGTATACACTTGTTTTCTGCTTTACTTAGATACCCTCCTCGGTCCCAGGCAATAAAAATGTATTTCTTTAGTGTGAAATAAGTCTGCTAGATATGTACCATAAAATATTTGAAATATGTTCTATGGTATTTTGATCCTCTTCAGCCACAGTGGCATGGCAAGAGCTTTTGCTGAAAAAGCACCAGAGCTTGAAGAGTATATTCCCTTCATTTATTTTCATTTTAGTTTCCCCAACCGACTTGTGATTTAGATCATGTAAGGCTTCTTCAGACAATATTTGCATAAGAATGATCAGAACCTATTTTACCGGCCGATATTCTCCACCCATTATGAGTGTTTTTCCCAAAATGGGAAACTGCTTGGAACCCGAGTTGCTGGGTGCTTTACCATGCAGATTCTACTTATTTTACTGAAAAAAAACATTTTCCACCTGTGTGCCAGAGGAAGTACTGTGGGGACTGAGGAGCAGTGTACACTTGTGCATGTCCATGGGGAGATTTGTGTGCTACCCCCTGGACTGCTTCAGGGGGTGGGCAAGGGCTGGGAATGAGGCTGCCTGTAGCCCCTGTCCTGTGCCAAATTTGACAGGCCCCTTGTCTTCAAATCTGGAATTATCAGGTCTTGAGATTTCAGACCCGATAATTTCAGGCTCAGGCATGATCAAATTCAGATTCTGACCTGGGATATTTCGAGTTTATAACTCCGAGTGAAATACCCTAACTCGTTATGAGGGCCCTCCCTGGTGTAGTAAAATTCAAATGACTTGTGTATGCTCATAACGCTATGCTTATAAATTACACCAAAGGCATGAGAAGTGGTGCTATAATATGGAACACAACATGATCACAGAAAGGGAGTGTCAGTCCTTCATTCAGCTACTGTTTATTAGTCAGTTGTCCTTTGGGAAGTCGCTAAAGAAATCTTTCACATCGTAACCTGTACTTTAAGAAAGTTGGTAGAACATCTAACTTTGTGTTCTTTCTGTTTGTAAACAGCATTTGGCCCCACATTATCATTTTTCTTTTTTTTTTAAATTAATTTTATTTGTTCAATAAATCACAGACCCATGATACAAAAAAGAAAGAGCAATATCTTGACAGTTCATAATTCCAGTACAATAAACAGTAATGTGCAATGTATTTTTTGGATGCTTAGAGGGGGCATCTATCCCTGAGTACCAATGCATAAAATACAATAAACAGACCATAATGACATATACAATATGTTAAAAGTTCTTAAAGCTGCCGCTAGTTATCTACATCTATTTCTTCAACTATTTCTTAGCTGCAGTACCAACAGATTTCAATTTTATTCTTCTCCCCATATTTGTGAAAATTTCTGGACAGCCCCTATCCTAAGGGAATAGAGTTCATCTCTTTCTTCGGTGCTTCTCATTTTGGCTACCCATTGTATGAATTTTGGTGGATCCGGTGATTTCCAATTTTGTAAAATCAGGGACCTAGCTATTAAAGAAGCATTAAAAAATTGTTTTGTCGCAAGGTTAAAGTTGGATTAGAGATCCCAAATAAAATAACCATAGGATTGGGATCTGTGCTATGTTTAAGTTGCCTACTAACCGACTGAAAGACCCTAGTCGAGTAGTCGGTCAGTTTAGGGCAAGAGAAGCAGATATGAAACCAGTCCCCTCTTAAGTGATTACATCTAAGACAACCTGATGATATTTCTGGGAACATTTTGTGCAATTTTTCGGGGGTGTAGTATAGTTGCCATTTGGAAAAGAGTGCCATTCGTTTGAAGTTCGCCCCGTGAATGGCCGTAGTGGACCATTTATTATAGTCCTTCCATTGAGCTGCCTCTATATGACACCCCGTGGTCTCCTATATTTTTAGAAGAGCTCTCGGGAAAATTTGATCATAGATTTGTTGCTGCAGGATATGATACCAGTTGCCAATTCCTGACATTCCTGACATTTGTTTAACATATAATGCATGAGTTACGGCTTCGGGAAGTGAACCCTCGGGAAGCAGTAGCTTTTTGGCTAAACTCGAGATTTGAAGATAGGAAAATACTAAGGCTGAGACTTCTTCTGTTTTATCTTCTTTAATTTGTTTCCAAGACTTCATCTCTCCTTGTATTACTAAATCTTTTATTTGACGAATTCCTAGCCTTGATACTCTTGCTTTAATTGAATAAATCTATCATAAATTGTACGGGGAGTCTTATATCTGTAGCATTTGGGTAGCCTGGGGATTATAACAAAAGATTTTAAATCTGTATTTTTTTCCAATAAAATTTGATGAAGATAAAAATTGAGCCCATAGTCGTGTGCTGATATTGCGCGTCCACACCAGCCCAAGAAGGCGGCTTGAAAATATTTTTGAATGTGAGGAGGCCCTAAACCACTTTCTTCCGGGCTCAGTTGCAGTGTTGTTAATTTGGTCCGTGGTTTCTTCCCTGCCCAGATGAATTTCCGTACTAACTGATCTATTTCTAAAAAATAATTATGTGTAATCTTGATAAGAACATTTGAGAAAATAAAAATAAATAATGTAAGTACCATCATTTTTATCAATGCGGCTCTTCCAATTATAGATAGAGGTAGATTATGCCAGCTGTTTAAAATCTTGCTAACTTTATTGAACGTTGTGATATAATTAAGTGCAAAGAGCTGTGTATAATCGTGTGAGACCCAGATACCTAAGTATTGAACAGGATTATTTTTTTTTGCCACCTGGGTCCGAAGGGCCTGGAGTAGAATCTAGTCATGGCAATTGAATAATAAGATCTCTGATTTACTGTCATTGATTTTACCTCCCCAAATTGGAGAATGTTTCAATCGTGTCGAATGTTTGCTTAATATTTGCTGTATCTGCTTCAAGATAGAGGATTAGATCATCCGCAAATACCTTCAATTTGGGTGCCCCTATTATTGGTGGCTTGATTAAGGGGTTTTGGCGTATCAGATTTGCTGATGGCTCGATGTACAGGGCGAATAAAACCGGAGACATCGGGCAGCTCTGCCGGGTACCCCTCTGGATCTCACAGTACCAGCAGCTTGTAAATTGATTACTATTTTCACCTGGGCTTTACCATATAGTTTCTTAAGTATGTCCACTATGTTTAAAGGGAAATAAAATGTCTTTAGTACAGTAAAAAGAATATTCCAGTTGACCAGGTCAAAGGCTTTTTCTGCGTCAATCATAATGATTGCTGCTTTCGTATTACTATTTGAAAAAAAATTAATCGCCTGAGTTAAAAAAATTGTATTGCTGGTTAGGAATCTTTCTAGTAAAATGCTACATTGATCCTCAAGAACCAGACTTTGAGCAACTAAAGCTATTCTCATTGCCAATATTTTCGTAAAAAATTAATAATTGTTATTTAGTAGACTGATGGGGCGATAAGATCCAGGTATATCCGGTGACTTCCCCTTTTTTTTAAACGAACTACGACTGCTTCGGCAAATGTCTTTGGAATATGGCAACCTTCCCACATTGCATTATATAAAGAGAGCAATAAATTGTTTAACTGTGGCACGAAGATTTTATAGAATTCGATGGGTATTCCATCAATGCCACAAGTTTTGCCGCTAAGTGTTTTTCTTACGCCCGCATAAATCTCCATCTCCGAAATTGGTGCTACAAGCTGGGCTTTCTGCGAGGAAGTTAAATATGGTAGCGTGATTGTATTGAAAAATTTGTCAATTTCTTCAAGTGGTGTAGGTGTCGGAACTGTATATAATTTTTTATAGTGCGATAAAAATACCATATTTATCTCGTCAGCCTGATGGACATTTTGGCCTTTCTCGCCATCAAAGATAGACTTAATCATGGCATTGTTAAGATTCTTTTTTACAGACCATGCCAGCAATTTGCCTGCATGTTCGCTTTCCTCGTACTATTTTTGAAAGCACATTTTTTGGTTTATTATTTACCGGTGTTCATAAAAATGTCTGATATTTTGTCTGGCCTTCTTTAAATTGAGTGCCGTTATTTCCGAATGGGATGAAAGATTAGTTCGGCTTGCCTGGTCGAAATCTTGCTGTAGATGCCTAGCTAGTTCTTTTTTCTCTTTAATAATTCTGGCTTTACGTGAAATTGCCTTTCCTCTGATGAAAGCCTTACAGGAATCCCATACCGCGAAGGGTGTAGCTGACCCCACGTTTCTAAGGGCAAACTCAGTAAGTAGCATCTGCATTTTTTGATCCAGGACTCTTCAGTTAGTAAAGTTTTGTCTAATGTCCCACTGGGTCGCTCCCTTAAACCGGCATTTGTTTTAATCTCCACTACTGGAACCGAATGGTCACAAAAGGGATTAGAAATAATCCGAGACTTCCCTTTTTCACACTCGTGGGAAATTAGAAAGAAGTCTATTCTGGATACTGTGTTATACCTTTTTGAAAAGCAAGTGAATTCCTTGCTGGTGGGGTGATGGGCCCTCCATGAATCCACTAGCGCAAAGTCTCGAATCATGCTGTTCAGATATCTAGCAGTTAACGGTTTATTTTTGGATTTTTTTTTTTTAGAGGAATCTAATCCTAAATTCTGAATAAAATTAAAATCCCCTCCGATGATAATAACTCCTTGTAATGGAATTAATAGATCAGCCATTTTTTCCAGAGCTAAAGTCTCATCATGTATAGGGCCGTAATAGCTGAATAAATGGAACATTTGGTCCCCCAATTTCAGATTTCCCATCACCCATCTGGCTAGGGGATCACTCATGACCTGAAGGGCTTCCCCTTGATAGTAACAGGTGATAAGAATCGCGACCCCCCCTAACAGCGGCATCAGCTGATGCCAAAAATACCTGTTTTATAAACTTTGGCCATTTGGGTAAAGGCATATTTTTTTTTAAATGCGTCTCTTGGAGTCAGATCACATGAGGTTGATTTATCATTAACCATTGAAGTATGGCTATTAATTTTGTAGGGTTATTACCCCCATTAAATTACATGAGATGATACGTAGAACCTGTTGCTCAACCATTCAAACCAGTTATTTTTTTCCAAGTTTTATCAGTTATGTATCTTATTCTATCCTTGTTGTGGGTTCCATGGTATCCAACCCTACAGTTCTGGAAATTGCCCTTGATTAGGTCTGTGATTATTTTTTTCTTCCCCCCACCCTGAAGTGCCCCCCTCATTTTGCCCTCCCTTGAGTCGTGCCTTTGTCCGCCATTGGCCCTTGCCCCCCTGTGCCCTTGATCCCTCCCCTCAGTGTCCCCCCTTACCCCTGCAATTGTACCTTGACATGGTACTAAGAGCTCCCCCCCGAAGGAGATGACAGCAAACACAACAAAACAACGAAAAACGCAGATAGCTTATCATCGCTAAGCTAGACCGGAATGAATGAACATACATGGGGTGTTATCACCGTTCCTTCAGCATGCAAAATTTATCCTACATCTCTTGTTGGCCTAGATTCTACTTGCTATTTACCCTCTCCCTTAATTGAGAGAAGGAGGTCTTTGGCCCGCTCTACAGACTGAAGTATATACGATCTCCCTTTAAACAAAACTTTGAGCTTAGATTACTGTATTATCCCTTACGGTGCATTATAGCGTTTGAATTCGTCGATCATTCCTACAAAATCTTTGCGCCTTTGCGCTGCTAGAATAGACATGTCCGAGTAGATTCCGAAAGTAAAATTCTCAGGAGAGGTGAACGATTTTTTGGGGAATGCTTGAGATAAAATTTGTTCCTGAATTCTGCAATCCCCAAAGTTAACTAGAATTGTTCTTAGAAATTTGGGATTTGATGGACAAGTGGCTGGTACTCGATGGGCCCTGTTGATAGTCAAGGCTCCTATATCTTTTGCGCTTTCCGGAAGAACTACTTTACGTATCAGTTCATTTATGAATTGGACCGGTGATTTACCTGCTTCCCGATCTTCGGGTATGCGGATGAACCTTAAGTTAGTGCATTGAGCTTGATTTTCAATATCGTCCATTTTTAACTGCGGATCTTCGAGTTCTGTTTGCAATTTGATCAGATTGCTTCCATGATCATTGTGCTTTATTTCTAATGAGTATTTAAATATCAAAGGGAGAGAGAGGATTAGAGAACTAGTCCTTATCCCCAGAGTTAATGTATATCATCAAATAGGACTAGGCTAAGATTGTATACAAATGCAACATTGTATGATTTTTGTAAAAGAAAAACTTTTTTCTTTTTTGAAAGCCCTCACCCACCAACCTAGTTGGTGGCATGCTTCATCATCGGGCCCACCTGGTGACACCGATTGTGTCCCTGGTGTGCTTCAACGCCTGGTTTACAGCGGAGCAGGTATCTTGACTGAGTGTGCAGTGCTGTGACGTGAAAGTGAATTTAAAAACTGTACAGTGGTCCCATTACCCACAGGGTTTATTTTAATAGTTGGGCCTCTGGCAGTCATAAAAACAAGGCAATGGATGCACGTGGAGTAATAATGGCTCTTACATCCAAAAATGGTCTACATGTTTCAGCCAGGTCTCAGATGTATACTGGCTTTCCTCAGGACCTAAAAATTATGTGTGTTGTGAGATCTAAAACTTGGTTTGTGTTTAAACCAAATGTGTGGCACGGATCGGAGATCCGAGACAGCCAACTAGGTCTTTATGCGGGTCCAGAGCTGTAATGCAGTTCAGCTAGAACCCCTGCCGGACTCTCATGGGGCACTTCCGCTAATTGCAAGTGAATGCCTTAAGAGGGAATCCCCCTCTCACACATAGTGCACCTTAGAGCGTGCCACACATTTGGTTTAAACACAGCACTGCACACTCAGTCAAGATACCTGCTCCGCTGTAAACCAGGCGTTGAAGCACACCAGGGACACAATCGGTGTCACCAGGTGGGCCCGATGATGAAGCATGCCACCAACTAGGTTGGTGGGTGAGGGCTTTCAAAAAAAGAAAAAAGTTTTTCTTTTTACAAAAATCATACAATGTTGCATTTGTATACAATCTTAGCCTAGTCCTATTTGATGATATACATTTATTTCTAATGAGGACACCTGTTCAGCCTGTGTCAGACGAGTTGAGAGCTGATGAAAATTTTCATTGAGCTGGTCCAATTGTTCACTAGTCTTCTGGTGCTCCAATTCTTGTGAGAGCTTCATATCACGTAGCTCACATAGGATCTGATTTAACATGATTTCGATAGTAACAGATGGTAAAGAGTGGGCGGACGTCTCTGTCATTTCTCCCTCTGGCGTAGTTGATTCTATAGCAACCGCCAGTGTACGGTTGTCGGGTGAACCTGGTTCTATCGCCATGGCGTAAGAAGAATCTCCAGCGGCTTTCGACTGTGTGATGCCTGGCATTAGGAGGTTAGGTTTGGGCCCCCCTTTCGACCCTCCCACAGAATAGAAAGGGTATGTTAATTTTCCTATCTCCTGAGGCATATCCTGTGGCTTGTCCTGGTGACCAAGAGTCTGATGATCTGTACACACTCTACTGGGATCAGCTCCTATTTTGAGTGTCACATCCACAGGAGGCGGACTGTCCATGTTGATATTCTTTATGAGATCCATTTTGATCTTTCTAACCCGCAAAGCTCTATGCCTGGCTCTATCAGGAGATGGAGAAGGAGTTCAGTGATTGGAGGAGCGAGAATCGGTGCCTTCGATATTTTGTTTTGATTGAGATTTCTTCCACCTTGTAATGTCTTTTTTATTTTTGCTACAGTAGGATCTCTTGATATGCACTTCATTGAGTGCACGTGCTGCGCTGCGCGTTGCCGCTGCTTGTTGTGGCTATTTAGTGAGAGGGAGCATAGGAGTTAGGAAATACTGGTCACAAGCTGCATCCACAACAGGCAGACCGCTTCCGCAGCCACCTTAGCTTCCTCTCTCAAGGGGAACCTAGAGCTCACCCTCTGAGCTGCCTAGGTCCCTATTTCTGGTTCTGATTATCTGCCCCCTCTACTCCTCTACACCACCTTGCGTTATAGTTGAGCCAGTTGGGATGACCTTATATTGCTCTCCGACCCGGCCCTGCCTCCCTATGGAATCTTCCTCTTTCTGTGCTGCTAGGTACTAATCATATATGAATATGGCAGGACACAGACACAGGGCATAGGGCATAGACGTCTCAAGGGAGAAGAGAGAGCATAGTCAATTAAGCCCCCCCCTTTGCCGGAGACTCGCCGGTCCGCTGTACAGGTAGGGGAGTGTGGCCTGGTCCCTGGAGGCTGCTGCCGGAGAGATGCTACCGTTGATCCCTTTTATGAGGGTTTCTGGACTGGAGGTCGTCGCATTTGTGGCCATGCGGAATGCTGTTGGATCCTCTTCTTGGCCGCAGACCCGCTCACTTGCGGGGCTGAACTGCGTCTACTCGCAAGTCCCGGCGTCCACTCCTCAGCTAATGAAGAAAAAGACACATCCTGCTTTTCCTCATTGCCGTTCTCACCAGCGCCAGTGCAATGCCAGTACGATCGCCAGCACGAGCGCCGAAAGTGCACCCCCATGGCAGCACTCGTCTCAAGGAGCAATTAGTCCTGCCACCCTTTAGCCCTTTCGGTGGTTGTCACAGGCTCGCGAAGCAAAACCATCCTTCTCCCCCAGCACTCGCAGACGTTTGCGTTGCTATCGATGAGTCAGCCGAGAATCAGCTACTTGCCCCTCCTCCTGAAGCGAGAGCTCAGCCACGGAGCATGGCTGAACTTTACTCAGTTTCTTTATCTTGCATGTCCTTTGGGATAGTCTCCAACTTGGGGGAACCTTTTGGCAGTAGCAGCTGCTACAGAACGGGGGTGGTGGGGCGAGGGGGAGGGCAGTGGAAGGGGGAGGAATAAAAAATAAATAAAAGGATTTACCTTGGTACGGCCGGCCGCTGCCTCTCCTCCGTCTTCTTCTCCGGCAGCAGCAGAAAGCACACAGCTTCCCAGAATCCCCTAGCCAATCACAGCGCTGCCTTACAGCAGCGCTGTGATTGGTCTTATCGCTGTGGTTTCAGCACTCAGGAGGGAATGGAGGCTGTGCATGTTCTCCACCCAGGCTGTGCAATACACCCTGGTGGAGAATATGAGGGCCAGCATAACTGTCATGAACACTTAGAAAGTGCCAACCACTCCTCCCCCAGCTCTCAACAGCCCAGCTCTTCCCGCCCAACCAACTGAGCCAGTACAGTAAATTAAAATGATAATAACGCTGCGTTATTATCATTTAATTTTTCCCTTTTGAACTGCTCAGTGAGCAGTGGGGCGCCCACCCCCTAAGCCCCCCCGCCTTAGCGGAGGAGCTGCCGCTGCCTTTTGGCATACCTGCCATGATAGGAAGGAGTCTCATTTTTGATTCAAAACATCATAGGTCTCCATCAGCCAGTTATTGCTTTTTAGCAAAGCACACATTGTATTCTAGACCCCAAAGTTTGTTTTTCCAATTACGTTAAGGGGGCTATAAATTCTAGCATGCCACCTATGATAGTCTGAAAAGCCAAGAGTGGTACACATCATTTAGTGACTTGGCGCGTATGGGTCATTTTTTAATGCTGATTTTTTTTTCTAATCTCTCAGGTTAACTACATGCTTTTTCCTTATCAGCTGCATTTTTTAAAACTTGGTTTTCTTTTGAGTTTGTATGGTGGCACTTTCACGGATAGCATGTGTAGGTAGGCTAGGAGAACGGCTGGACTGTAGAAACAAGGGCAGCTCTGACAAAAATGCTCAAAACAGCCCAACTGCCTTCTCTCTTTGCTCTTTCTCTCTTTCCACCCATCCCTCCATTCTCTCTCTCCATCTCTCCCTCTCCTTCTCTCCTCTCTGTTTTCTCCATCTATGGTCTTTCTACCCTCGCTTCAGCCTCTCTGTCTTGAAGCCCCCTGTGCCTGCTGCAAGTAATCTCAGGGATTTGAGGAAATTGACAGGGGCACCAGCAGTAGCCCTGAGTTCTCAAAGTGGCCACAATTAGGGTGCAGAGACAAAATATCGAGTCAAAAATATCGAATTGCACAAATATTGTGTCAAAAATATCGTGGGTCAAGAATATCGACAGACAAATTATCGTGATCAAGAATATCGATTTTAGGTAAGTAATATCGAATTAAAAAATATCGAAGTGTTTAATATCCTTTGCAAAAATATAGATGTTAAAAATATCGATTTTTTATTAATGTTATGTATTGTAGTATATATTTTATATGTGTGTGATGTATGTATTTTTTGTACAAGAATTGTTTGTATTTTTATTATGTTAAAATTTTAGTAGTTATTAATTTTTTTTATTTGAATTTTGTGTTTTTAGTTCCGTAGCGGGTTGTGGGTTTATTGGGGAATAGAGTGGGAAGTAATTTAACTATATAAAATGTATTTATTATTTTTAGTAGTTATTATTTTATTTTTTATTTGAATTTTGTGTTTTTAGTTCTGTAGCGGATTGTGGGTTTATAGGGGAATAGGGTGGGAAGTAAGTTAATTATATTAAATTTATTGAGTAATTATTTATTAATATTTGTTGAATTGAGATGTTATAGTATGAAATGTGTAAATTAATTTATTATTAATAATTTAATAATTAGTTGTTAATTAATTTTAATTAATTAATTGGCACTTAACTATGTTTATTGTGTAATTAATTTTATGTGTGTGTTGTGGTGTTTATAGGTGAAAATGGTGGGAAGGGTGGGAAGTAATTAATTTTTAATTGATGAATTAATAATTAGTTGTTAATTTTAATTAATTAGTAATTAATGATGGTAATTGTGTGAATGAATGAATGAATGAAATTGTACTTGTATAGAGCATGGCTACCCTGAGGCCTCCCAGCGCTGTTTGATAGAAGAGTAGAGGAAAACAGAAGCCGTGATGTTAAGGGACTGTCTTAAAGAGGTAGGTTTTTAAGAGCTTCCGGAAGGCCAAGAGGTTGTTGTCCTTACGTAAGGTGGGAGGAAGAGTGTTCCAGATCTTTGCAGCATTAAACGAAAAGGAGCGTCCACCCCACCTGGATCTTCGAATTTTCTTGGGGGCAGCCAAGCATAAGGAGCTGGATCGCAGGGTTCTGTGAGGGAGATAGGGAGTGACCAAGGAGTGGATAATAGCCGGACCAGTCTTCCGGATGGCTCTATGAACTAGGCACATAGCTTTAAACTGTATCCTAGCCGGAATAGGGAGCCAGTGGAGACTCCTCAATGCTGGTTTAGCAGATTGCCACCGCGGAATCTGGAGAAGCAGGCGGGCTGCACAGTTCTGAGTTACTTGCAGTTTGTGAATGGTGAATTGAGGAGCACCGAGATATAGGGCGTTCCCATAATCAAGGCGAGAAAGAATAAGGGCCTGTACCATAATTCTTCTCGCCTGGAAGGGGAGGAGGGGAATGATTTTCCGCAACATTCTCATCAGTCCATAACACGTGGCTGAAAGCTTGGTGGCATGATGGTTAAAAACAAGAGAGCTGTCCAGCCATATGCCAAGGCTTTTAATTTGTGCCTTAGGAGGTGGAGCAGGGCCCAGGCATACCGGCCACGGGATGGAGGACGGAGGGTTGCCCAGGAGCATAATCTCCGTTTTGTCCCCGTTGAGCTTGAGGCAGGAGAGTTCCATCCACTCGGCCACCGCCTCTAGGCAAGGACCTAGGGTTCTAGACGACCCCTCAGAGTGATTCAATGCTACCACTAACTGAGTGTCGTCTGCATAGGTGATAATATTAACGCCGAATGGATGGACAATCTCCGCCAGGGGACTCATGTAGATGTTAAAAAGCGTGGGGCTCAGGGCAGAGCCCTGAGGAACCCCACAGCTAAGAGGCAACCAAGAGGACACCACATCTCCTTCAAAGACTTGGAAGAAGCGGTTGCTGAGGAAGGACTGGAACCAAGTCAGTGCCGTGCCTGACACTCCCATGCTTTTAAGTCGATGGGCTCAGATGTTATGGTTAACAGTGTCAAACGCGGCACTGAGATCCAGGAGGATGATTGCCGCTGGTCCTCCTTGGTCCAGTAACATTCTTGCCTCCTCTGTTACTACTACTAAGGCCGTTTCTGTCCCATGCTGAGGACGAAAGCCTGTCTGAGAGTAATGCAACAGCCCGTTGGATTCCAAATAGTCAACCAATATGGTGTTGATATGCTTCTCAACCAGCTTACTCAGCCAAGGGAGGAGGGAAATTGGGCGATAGTTGGCCAGATTGGATTGATCCAAATTGGGTTTCTTCAGAAGGGCCCTAACCATCGCGCATTTCCAAGCTGTAGGTACCATACCAGAGGTGATGGAGGAATTCAGAGTATCAAGGATAACTGGGCGAATGGCATTAATGACTGAAGTGAGGTGTTGCGGAGGGGCAGGGTCCAATGGAGAGCCTGAGGTTACTCTCATGATGATTGAATCCAGTAGAACCCCATCTAGAGGGGGAAATTGCTCCAACGAGCATTTAGAAGTGACGCTCGAGCTACTTGTTGCGGTCACCATGGGCTCAGGTGTTGTGTTAGGAAAGGACATATAGATATTTTGGATCTTTTGATGAAAAAAGATTGCCAAATTATTACACCGTGTAAGTGCTCCTTCCGTTACTGAAGGTTTTTGAGGTAGGGTGATAAGTGATTTAGCAATGCGAAAGATCTCTTTGGGTGAGTTTGCAGCAGTACTTATTTTTTCTTCATAAAATGTGGTTTGGGCGATTTTTATTTCTGATTTATATAACCTGATTGCTTTCCTGTATTCCACTTTCCTAGTCTCTGAGAAATTCTGTCTCCAACTTCTTTCCAGTCTCTGGCATGTTTGCTTTAAGTCCCTCAATTTGGGGGAGAACCATGGGGCTGTTTTCTGTCTGTTTTTCTTGTAGATGGGCTCCTTAGGGAGGACTAGGTCAAGGGAGCTTTGGATCCAAGCATTGAAGTTACTACTGGCCAGATTAGAATTAGGATCTCTCAATGGTCGTGTATTGTCAAGAGCTATGATCCAACGATTGGCAGAGAGCCTCGACCACTTTCTTTCCAGAGTCGGTGCTGCTCTCTGGGGGGGCAATTGCACGACAGTCTCCCAACTTAGGGGGATCAAAAAATGATCCGTCCAGAGGAGAGGAGTAGGAGTACCTACAACAAGGTTGTGCAAATTGCTAAATACATGGTCAAGAAGGTGACCCTTCACATGTGTGGAGGCAAATCCTTTTTGTTTGAGTTGGATCGCCAGGAGGCTAGATAGTAGTTCGTTGGCTATATGGTTGGCGGGGTCATCTAGATGAATATTGAAGTCCCCGAGTACCGTAAAATTGGCTGGGGCCAGTGCTATATTGGCAACCAAAGTGGGGAGATTAGGGAGAAATTGCCCTAAGGCTCCCGGGGGGCGGTAGATCAGCAGACCGGAGAAGGTGCTCGTAGGCGAGAACTCTAAGGAGAAGGCCATGCTTTCGCAGTCTGATAGCGTGGTCAGTGTGGTACGACAATTAAAAGTGTCTTTGAATATAATAGCAAGGCCTCCGCCTCTGCCGGACATACGATCAGCTCTAAGTATTAAGTAGCCTTGAGGGAGGGTTTGAGTAATAGCAGGGTCCGTTTCAATCTGGAGCCAGGTTTCTGTTAGAAAAAGAGCATCTGGCTCAGCTCATCTATTAACAATGCTAATTCCACAGAATGCTTAGGAAGCGATCTGCAATTTAACAGAAACATCCTTACGGGTGTGCTAGTATGAAGCCTATGGTGTTTGTGAGGCATTAACTCAAAGTTACAGTGTGGGCAGTGGGAGGGGTTATTAGCAATATTTAAAGAGTGTAAACAGTTGGAATTAGTAACCCCTCTCAGCTCAAGCAGAGAGTAAGAACTGTAGGTTATACAATTTTCGGGGAAATTGCCAGGGGTTGTGGCTCCTGGGCCCGGTTGGGCGCAGACGGGCTTGCCTTTGGCGCGCCTTTGGCGCGCCAGCAGCGCATCCGCTGCGCGTTAGCGCCATTCCGCCCTAAAATAGATTGGATCAAAGAAAAACTGGAGCGTCACCCTGCCAAGATGGCCGCCCAATAGTGTCCCAATCAGGAAGTGATGAGCTTGGTACCTCCCTCCACTCAACTAGCATAGGGATAGCTGTGGTGGACCGGGGAGTCGGCGAGCATAGAGCGACACGAAAAGGTGAGAGTTAATTTCAATGTGGCTTTAAAAACAATTTAGTGCAGTTTTAAAAACAGCTGGCAAAGCGCTAGCGTAGCAACACAGGCCGAGCAAGCTCTACCTTATATCAGCTGCGCTTCAGCGCCCTCCGCCCTAAATAGTCAGGATCAAAGAAAAACTGGAGCGTCACCCTGCCAAGATGGCCGCCCAATAGTGTCCCAACCAGGAAGTGATGAGCTCGGTACCTCCCTCCACTCA
Organism: Calotriton arnoldi; assembly: GCA_963921515.1. Classification (NCBI taxonomy): domain Eukaryota; kingdom Metazoa; phylum Chordata; class Amphibia; order Caudata; family Salamandridae; genus Calotriton; species Calotriton arnoldi. Next base: position 698,808 of record CAWUFW010006503.1, on the reverse strand, counting down.
ACCAGCATAGGGATAGCTGTGGTGGACCGGGGAGTCGGCGAGCATAGAGCGACACGAAAAGGTGAGAGTCAATTTCAATGTGGCTTTAAAAACAATTTAGTGCAGTTTTAAAAACAGTTGGCAAAGCGCTAGCGTAGCAACACAGGCCGAGCAAGCTCTACCTTCTATGTAGTTAATTTTAGGTGTGTGTTGTGGTGTTTATAGGTGTAAATGGTGGGAAGGGTGGGAAGTAATTTATTTTTCATTGACGAATTAATAATTAGTTGTTAATTAATTAGTAATTATGGTAATTGTGTAATTCATTTTAGGTGTGTGTTGTGCATATTATAGTGTTAAAGAATGTGTATTCAATGAATGTTTATTATTTTTGTTATTAATAATATTTATTAAATTCATTATTAATTATGTTAATTATGGAATTTATTTATATAAAAATGTTGAAGTTTTTTTATATTGGTGTGGTGTTATAGGGTAGGAAATAAAATAAATACATTTATGTTTTAAATATTTTTTTGTTTGTTACTATTTGCTTCTTTTAAATAAATATTGTTTATAAATGTATTTATTAATTTATTTTAGATAATATTTGTACCTTTTTGTTATATGTAATTAATATATTTAATGTTAATGTTTAATATATTTAATCGGATATTTTTAAAATATTGTTTATTTTTAAGATTATTTAAATTTTTTCAATTGTTTAAATGTTATTAGTAATTTTTGTTTCTCTGCTATCCAACAGTTTCCCTACTGTTGCACTCACTGGAGTGGGAATATTAATTTATACCCCTCTGCTATCCAGCATTTTCCCTATTGTTGCACTCACTGGAGTGGGAATAGTAATTTTTACACCTCTGCTATCCAGCATTTTCCCTACTGTTGCACTCATTTGAGTGGGAATAGAAAATGTTACCCCTCCGCTATCCAGCACTTTCCATACTGTTGTACTCACTGGAGTGGGAATAGTAAATTATTCCCCTCCGCTATCCAATATTTTCCCTACTGTTGCACTCACTGGAGTGGGAATAGTAATTTTTACCTCTCCGCTATCCAATACTTACCCTACTGTTGCACCCACTGGAGTGGGAATAGTAATTTTTACCCTCCGCTATCCAGCACTTTCCCTACTGTTACACACATTGGAGTGGGAATAGTAATTTTTACCCCTCCGCTATCCAATACTTTCCCTACTGTTGCACTCACTGGAGTGGGAATAGTAATTTTTACCCCTTCGCTATCCAAGACTTTCCCTACTGTTGCATTCACTGGAGTTGGAATAGTATATTTAATTATTCCGCTATCCAACATTTTCCATACTATTGTATTTATTGTATTGTGAACTGTACGTTTAATTTTCTTTTTAATAGTTACATTTTTTATTAATTATAGAATGGTTATATTTTTATTTTAAATTATTGATATATGTATATATTTTATTTTTATATAATTTAAAAGTTTAAAAATTAAATAAAGAAGATAGTTAATAAATTATTTTAAAGTAAATATTTGTATATGTATAAATTATTGTTTGTTTATATTTTTTAATTAAGTTTATTTTTTATATTTAGTTAAAATATATATTACATTTAAATAATTGTGTTAAAGATTATATTAATATTTTATACATTTAACATATTTTATTTTTTTTGTTTATATTTTTAAATCAATATTTGTTACATCTATATTTTTAACTTCGATATTTTTGATTCAATATATTTGTACTTACCTGTTAAGGTATTGGAGTGGATATTTTTGGATTTGATATTTTTTTTTCGATATTTAGAACATCGATGTTTTTAGCATCGATAGTCTGTCACTGAACCCACAATTAGCTCTAACCCATTGGGGAAATGCCCAGTGAAATAAAGGGCCAGCCCAGCCCTGGCTAGGAAGTTATGTTTTTTCAAGCATTGGTGCACTGAGAATTTCAAGATGCAAACACTCTTTATTCCTGGAAACACCCGAATTGAGGATCTCCCTAACACTAAATCAAACAATCTCTGACGCTGCAGGAACCATTTGGAACATCCTCCAGCAGGCTCCTAAGAACTGAGCCAACACTCTTGTAGTTCATTCAGGAAACAACTAAAAGGACATGCCCACTCCACATACACCTGAATAATCATGAGTCCCATTGAACCAAGTCTGCTTTGCAAAGTTGCTTTCTAAACTGACATACATTTCACTGTTCTTTGTGCTGTGTCCTTTTCTGTTCACTGTAAGGCTCACTAATACTTTATGGTGCAGAAAAACGACATAAAACCATTAACAAAAATTAATTATAACGAAATTGGCATGACTTCAGTTTTGATCCCACATTTTGATAGTCAGTTCCTTACATTTTCTGAAGTCATAGGATCTTTGCTATCTCTTCTTGCATAAGATAAAGAATCAGTACCTCGAAGATCCTCCTCATGTTAGTGTCCTTTTATTTCAGTGATATATCTGTCTCTGGAATGTATTTTTTCGAGTTGGTTTTAGGATTTTTCCTGTGATCATAACTTCCTGTTGATTTCTGCAATCTGGTCTAGTGTATGGCTCCATTGTTATCTGGAGGTGGATCACCGATGTTCTGGTAGAGATTCCAGTGTTTTAATCTGGCTTTTGTTGTGTCTTTTTGTACACCATCATCCTTCAATGAGTAGTCGAGATGCTTAACTGTCTTTCAGTTTTTTTACTAAACAATTTGGTTTGCAGTCCACTATCCATTGCTAAAACATTTAATCACTCATCATCTGGACTCAATTCTCCTTTTCATTGCCACTTACGCACAGAAGCAGTCCAACTCTTTGGAAAATTATGTGAAAATGTGACAAAATACTTTCAAATGCATTCACTGAAAAAAGGGAAACATCTACAGTGAAAACCTGATAAATCTGTGTACAAAACAGCAAATTTATCAGTTCCAATCACACATCTCCTGTCACCTTGATTTGTTTATAATTAAATGTTTTTGCATTAATACTGACATTAACATGTAACACGCAAATGTATTCAGTATGTATATTTCACGTTGAGATGACCATAACTAAAGTGGGCCACATTTTAAAATGCTTACGTCTAGTTGGAATCTTGTTTCATGTCATGTGACTTTTATTTCAGGAGAAGCTGATCTAGCAATTTCAAATGATGTAGCTTTTGTTTTCTCTTCCTATGTGTAGTGTTTCACTTATGCAAACCTGGTAGAATGTGCCAGTGAGCACCTGCAGAAAACTGCATGGCTGAAATATATCTCATTGTGTTGCAGATAACTGTGATTCCAAGAATGTTTAGAGAAGCTTCATTGTGCAGTAGCTTGAGAAAATAATAATGAATAAAGTTTTCAGTTTGTGCTTCAGTTGGATTGGTCCTTCGTCTGGGAAACATGTGTAGGTATATCAAGTGTTAGAAAATGTGTGATTTAAATTAATGCAAAGTAGATGGAGATTCAGATGCCTTTAGAGCAGTTGCCCCTGCACTTGCTCTCTTTATGGGAGAACTGATCTTGCTTGTCTTTCCTTTTGAGCCAACTTTATAATAGTTTGTCTTTGCTTTATGACTTTGAATTGCATTGAAGTATACATTGACTTTGGGATTTATGTATTGATAATTGATTACAATTAATTTGATGATTTGAGTTTGTAACTTTGCTAATCCTTTAATAAACCTTTACGGTTTTGAAATTAAACTACTCTCCGTATTCCATGTGTAGCCAAATGTGCTTTACGTTATTGAAATGTATTGAATTTTGATGCTAGCCTCAGTCGGAATTAAAGATTCATTGGACTAGGGATTTCAGACTCAGAATTTGCATGGAGCAAATCTCTCTAACAATTTGGTAGGAAAGGATGGTTTCTACTGAGGCTAAGGAGATCTAAATTTGCTTCAAATGTAGTTAACATCTGCCTTTACCAGTTTACATTCCTGAGCTTCCATGGTTCCATTCAGAGTATTGACAGCAGTTGCAGTATCCTAGGAGTGTAAGTATAAATAGAGTTGTGCGTTTTAACTGTGACTTGTTGAGAACTGTGGTGGTTGTGTTGTTTGAAGGTTTGTTGTGTTTTGAATTTGGTTGAAGAGGGCTCAATGTTGAAATTAAGCATTGAAGTGCTTTTTCTCATATTTCTTGTATTTATGAAGATTAATGCTCTTGTTACATAGAGGTGAAGTTTAGTTATCGGATTCATAGGAATAGATACAGAGATATATTAAGAGGTTTTGAGTTGTCTGTTAAGGGTGAAGTGTCAGACCCTGCAGCGCAATCAGTCGCTCCAAGATAGGGACATATTAACTTCTATTGTGAGATTGTACTGACTGAGATTAGCGTTCAGTTGATCCAATGTGCATGGGAGTAGACCGCACTAGTCAGGGTAGCAAATTTGCTTAGTGTGATTGAAGACACCAGGATGGTGTTATTCCCTAATTCCCTAGCGTGATTGTTAATCTTATATTTATTCAGCAGAGCAGACTAGAGTTGTTGTTTTATTTTGATATGTAGCTTATGCAAAGCTCATCGGGGTGTAGTGAGAGCTTCTGTGAGGTGCTGCGAATTACGTCATTAGGTGTCGCAATGGGATTGATTGGCTATTGTGTGTGATACACTGGGATTAGTCATTACATCATTGGTTGCTGCTCTGTGAGTGGTTGGTTCAGTGGTGTTGTGCTAGGATATGGCACTTGTGTCGTTGAGTATTGCATTGTGATTGTTTGGGAACTGCAGTTTATTTCAAGTTGGAGTTTCCAAATTTGGTGTTACATTGTGTACAGAGCAAACATGACATTCTTTATGAAAATAAGAGTGATGATCATAAATGATGTGAGAATGCCTGTCTGTGAAGCTGAAGAGGCCACTCCAAAGGAACCGCCTTATATGACTGCCAAGGTCAGATTGTACTCCTGTATTTGGGTTAAACAATGGACTAAGATCACAGTTAATGAAGGATGTTTGCAATTTCCCCCACACTGTACCTTTAACTTGAGAATAATTGAGAACCAAAGACAAGTGTTTTATTAAATGAAGCCCCCACCAAGACCTGCTCATTATGAGGCATTGAATAAATGGGAGTGTGCTTCACATGTGAAAGAGAAGGAAAAATATAAAACTCATGTGAAAAATAAGGTCCGTAGTTGGATGGCAAATTGGGACACAGAGCAGAAATGTTGGAGGAAAAATGTGATTGTGTTGGAGGGAAAATGTGATTGAGGGCATAGGGATGGATCCTATATTAATGAAGGGAAAAAACAGAGAGAAAGAAATCACAAGAGGGAGTTGGGAATGAGGATAAAGTGGTGTAGAGTGACAGTAACTCAGATGCCGACTTTTTAGATGATCTGCTAACTTCCTGATCACCTCTATACAATGTTGTTCAGAAGGTTGCAGGAAACTAACAACCCATATTGGTAGCTGTAGGAGTAGGAACAAATGTTGATACAAGTTACTGCGTGTCTGTTGATCGGAGTTCCACAGATAGAGGTTTGCCCCTTGTTACTCCAGACCCATTGATGAGAGCCACTAGCACTACTGGTATCATTACAAATCCAGGTACATCTGTTGTTATCACAGTCCCTAATACATCAGATACTAATACTACCCTAGATTTGGGAGCACAACCTTGTACAGGAAAAGCCCCCCTTATAAATGAGCCCTATATTGGTGCTGAGATAGATCCAGAGTTACAAGTTTCAGAAAGGGAGACAACTCCTAGAGCATATTGGATGTCTTATGGCTAAGGACACAGTTGTGCATGAATGAGGACACTGTAAAGGGTACATCTGGTTTAAAACTGCATGTTAAGGAGTTAGTAGGATGTATTGGAAAATGGAGTAGCACACAGAAACACAAGGACCGATAGTCCAGAAAGGAAAAGAAATAGAAAAAGGAAAACAATACAGATAGTCTGGAAATGGAATTTAATCAGAGTTGCACAGAGGTAAAAGCCTACCTGCTGAGAGAGTTGCATGTAGGAGGATATGTGCATGTGCCTTGGGGGCATGGTGATCTTTCTACATTCAGCAATAAGTTCTCAAAATTGTGAGAAAATCTTGATCTGTGGAACACTCGGGTGGAGAGGTTTATGAAGATTTCGAACGTGCTGTGGGAGGACTTAAATACTTTCTTTGACATTGTGGTCCTTAAAGATTTGTGGGCAGAATGCAAGAGGGCCGTAGCTTTACCAGATGCCGAAATGAGAGATGCCAGAATGAATGTGCCTTCTCCTATTGTTATGGACAAGTATAATCAAGTGCTTACCTTTTTGAAAACAAAGGTTCCACAGAAGGAGGTTGATTGCCTTAAGATAACCCGAACTACCCAAGAGTCTACAGAGTCTATGTATGCTTATTATGAGAGAAATATGCACATTTCCAGCAGCATAGGGGTGTCGAAAATCTAGAAAGGAAGAACCTTAGTGGTTTCTTGTCACAGTTTGTTCTTTGTTTGCACCCAGAAATTAGTGCCCATATACAACAGAGTGTGATTTGTTGTCAATCAAGAGATTTTAAGATATGCGTAGTAGTGCAGGGATAATTTGGAGCTGGAATAGAAAAATATTAAGGAGAAATTCATGTCGACACAGACTGAATTGGCATAGAAAGAATGCCAGAATAGCCCATGTCAGGCAAACTCAGGATATAGCTCTAGTCGTGGTGCAGGAATGTAGGGAGTTGGTTATCAAGGTGGTGGTGAGACGATGCAAGTGAGGACCTTTGTTCTGCAAGGCAAAAGGTCAAGGGATAGCTGTTGATCAGAATTCAGGGACGGACATAAATATATTGAAGAAGACTACTCCATATCATATTTGCAACAAGGTGGGCCACTGGAAACGCAAATGTAGAGTGGATCTAATCTGAATGCAAAATGATGTTCCAATGCCAAACATGAATGTTATGGTAATACAAACTATGAATTTCATAGATTGTACCATGATAATGTGCCCCTAGCTCCAATGATGCAGCAAAATATGAGTGTTTGCAAAATATGGCTAACCCATTGTATAATTTGAATCCAAACCTAAAGGTGACCTCTTTCATGAGTCCTGAAAGTCTCCAACAGTTTCCAGTCTTTCACAGTCCCAGTGGACTAGATTCTGATCAATCACTATGACAGTGCCAGAGAGGGGAGGAGGACTGCATGCTTTGGCAGTTCTAGAGATACAGACTGAGCCATATGTAGATGTAGAGGTGAATGGCCGCCTGTATCATTCTTGATCGAGACTGGAGCTACCCGCTCTACTGCTAGAATGGTAGAGGTACCAAACCTACCTTTCTCAGGAAAACAATTCCAGGTTGTAGGTATTGCCAATTAACAGATTACAAACCCTGTTTCAGATAAACTCCCTGTCAAAATAGGGCCTCTAAAGGAAGACCATCAGTTTGTAATATGTAAGTCTATGTCCAGTCAATCTATTGGGCCGGGATTTACACTACAAATTGAACTGTGTGATCTATTGCATACCAGAAGGTGTTGAGCTTCAGACACACATTGAGGATGTAGACCTCAAATTGAAAACTCAAGAGACAACTGTTGGGTTATTCCCAGTCTTAACAAGAGGAAACTCACACCCCGTCATAAAAGATTTGGTGCAAGAGGAACTCTGAGATTTATCCATGAACACCCCAATACTACCTCTCACCAGAGGTGATGGTTGGAATTATGCTTCTAATAGAATCCATATTAGAGAAGGGCATCCTAAAGGAAATATTAGGGAGTCCCTGCAATTCACCTATGATGAGTTTTCAGAAACCAAATAAAAAGTAGGGGATTGTTCAAGAGTTGAAGAAGGGTAACCTAATTACTGTCCCATGTTGAGCCATGGTACCAAATCCTGCTGTGATACTTTATCAGATCTCCTGTGATGCTGAGTGTTTTTCAGTTATTGATCTTTGTCAAGCATTCTTTTCCATTTCTCTACACAATGATAGTTCCTTTTTGCTTTTTAGATATAATTCTGGCATGGTGCTGAGTCGATCTTTAATCAGATACTTAACAAAAATCTGAATACATTGCAGTTGCCATACAACTAGTTTATAGCCCCACACATTAATGACATACTGGTGGCATCAACAACATAAGATGCATGCACACAAGACACCATTGCCATGTTGAACCACTTGCCAGAGAACAGACACAAGGTATCCCTTACAAAACAGCAGTACTGACAAAGAAAGGTTCTATATTTTGGACATCATGTTGAGAAGGGAACTAGGAAAGTGTCCCTGAAGACAATATCTACAATCCTGAGACTGACCTATCCTATGACACAAAGAGAACAGGATATTTCTGGTAATGGTGCGCTACTGTTGTCAGTGGATTCCCAACTTTTCCCTAGTGGCAAAGCCTCTACAGTGGCATACACACAAGGATGTGAATGATCAGCTACTCTGGGACATTGAATACATGAGTGCTTTTCCAGCGCTCCGGCACTAGGAATGCCTGAATATGACAAAGGTTTTATTCTCTACTGTTATGAATGCAAAGAGTGCGCTTTGTCTGAGTTGACACAGACCCATGCTGAATCTAAATGGCCAGTTCCCTATTGTATTGCTCCACTTGATACTTCAGCCACAGCACTGCCTGGATGCCTAAAGGTGGTGGTTGCAGTTGGTGTTAGCATTCAGCAGTGTGAGGGTTTAGTTATGGACTACTCATCTATTGTAATGGTTCCACATTCAGTTGAAATTTTGTTGACCGGAACTTGTCACAACAAATGACAAACAGCAGACTTACAACATATGAGCAGGTGGCTTTAGCTGCTGGCAATGAAACTGTCACATGTTGTAATAGCTTGAACCCTGCTACGCTTCTGCCACTTCCATTGTCTGATGAAAATTATGATGCGGTTGATCAGACTGTCTAGATGTTACAGAATTGTGTACCAAGCCAAGGTCTGACATTCGAGACATTCCCTTGGAAGAGCCTGATTTTACTTTATTTGTTGATGTCTCTTGCTTGAGAGATGGACGTGGAATTCTGAAAGCAGCTTATTTTGTGTGTACTTTAGAAGGTGTCATGAAACCCTCCGATTGTGCAATGTAACGTCAGCACAGGTGGCTGAACCGTTTGCTCTTACTACCGCATGCTGTGCCTCTAACAGTCTGAGAGGTACCATCTACACTGATAATCAGTATGGTATTGATGTGGTCCATGATTTATGGTGCCAGGGGGTTTTATGACTTCCTCTGGCTCCCCTATCCAGAATGGAAATTATGTTATGGATTTATTGGATTCATTGCAATTGCCTAGAGAAGTAGCTGTTGTAAAAGGTGTAGTACCCAAGAGTGGATGGGATTTTGTGACTGTTGGAAACCGTTATGCAGATGAGATGGCAAGGTACTGTGCTCTCGAGTCCTGTATATTCAAAAAGGAAGATACATCTGAATCTGAAAATTATGTTGTTCCAAACATGTTCCTGAACATTACTGATACCTGGGAAGAACTTAAGTCTATTCAGGAGGCAGCTTCAGAACCCGAAAAGGAGAAATTAGTTAGGTTATCGGTAGATCACCAAGCACCTTCTAAAACTAACAGTCAGGGATGCTCCACAAGACAGCTCAAATGCACGCTGCAACGAACTTGCAGAGTTCTTCTTTAATAAGATCAAGGATATCTACAATTCCTTCCCCGGCCCATCCATCAATCAGCGGCTTACGGAGCACTCCATGTCCGGTGAGCACTTTCTCAGGGAAATTCCCCTGTTAGACATGGACACCGTAGTGAACATATGTGCCTCAGTAAAATCTGGCTCTCCCAATGACCCAGCACCTCCCCAATCTTTTAGCAAAGCTGGGGATACAATCTTCCCAGTGTTGCTGAAGCTGATAAACTCCCCCATTTCAACTGGACTAGTACCCCGACCCTGGAAACATGCCATGGTGAGGGCACTATTGAAGAAACCCAGTCTTAACCCTGATACTCTTGGAAACTATCGCCCTATTTCCCTTCTCCCCGGGATCAGCAAAATGCTAGAAAAGCACGTTAACTCGGTTATCTCTGATTTTCTTGAATCTAATAATATACTCCATCCATCTCAAACTGGATTTCGCCCCCAACACGGGACCGAAACCGCATTACTCGCAGTGGTTAAGAGGGCCAAAATGATCCTAGACAAAGGAGGATCGACAGCCATCATCCTCTTGGACCTCAGTGCCGCCTTCGACACTGTTAACTACGACATCCTGATCCACAGATTGAGGAATGTTGGTCTATCAGGTAGTGTCATCACCTGGTTACAGTCCTTCCTCAAGGACAGGAGCTTTCAAGTATTTGAAGGGGATAACTCGTCAGATCAAATCCCACTTGGCTGCGGTGTCCCTCAGGGCTCATCCCTGATCCCGACGTTGTTCAATGTCTACATGAGCCCACTGGTACAGATTGTCCTCCCCTTCGGGAAAGACATTGTTACATACGTCGATGACACCCAGTTAGTGGTGGCCCTAAACCACCCAGGATCCACCTCGTCCAGTCTAGGCCCCTGCCTGGAGAGAGTCGCCAAATGGATGGAACTCTCCTTCCTCAAACTAAATGGAGATAAAACAGAGCTTATGTTGCTGGGCAATTCACCCATCTCTGGCATCGGCCTAGCCTGGCCAAGCTCTCTCAGCCCTCCACCCACACCTAAAACTCAGATCAAAAGTCTAGGCATGTGGCTAGATCAGGCACTCACTATTGATCATCAGGCAACTAAACTGGCAGCATCCTGCTATGGCATCCTGCGGATGCTCCGTAAAGTCCTTCCGCTCCTCCCTTTTTCAGCAAGAAGACTCAAGGTCCAGGCTTTAATCCTCTCTCGCCTCGACTATGGAAATGCTCTGTATTTGGGAGCTCCTAGGGCTACCACAAATAAACTGCAAGTCATCCAGAATTGTGCAGCACGGATGCTTTTTATGACTCCCAACAGCCACTCTGCAAGGCCTGCTCTGAAAACCTTGCACTGGCTTCCGGTTGCGGACAGAATAAAATTCAAGTCTCTATGTATCGCCCACAAATCTTTCTGAAAGAAAGGCCCCCCCATCCTCCAAGACATCGTCTCCCCTTACCACCCTAATAGCCTCCTTCATTCATCCAGTCTCTACCTAGCTGCGGTCCCAAAAATCAACAGGATGAGAAGTGGTGGTTGTTCCTTCCGCTTTACTTCTGCCAAGCTCTGGAACACGCTCCCTCCCCACCTACGATCGGGACCAAATCTCCTTCCCTTCCGTAAACTTCTGAAAACTTGGTTTTTTCAAAACCCCTCCTACTAAGCAGCCGTGACCTGCCTCTCTCTCGCCGAGCGCTGGGACGCCTTCAGGTAGCCATGCGCTCTACAAATATCCATAACATAACATAACGTTAGGATGTGCAAAGAATCAGGATGAGTTTAGGTTTCAACTGATGGGACACAAGTACTGCCAGATACCATATTGTCTCCCAGGGCAAGGCATTTCCACAGTCCCACACAATTCAGCGAGCGTCGAAACTGTGAGCCTTTTTTCGTTTGAAGAACAGAATCTGTGTTCCAGAATCAGTGCTCTCTCTTTGGCTGTCAGCACCTACATTGATTGGGGTCTTTAAGCAAAGCGGCCATAACCAATTGTTTTTGCCTGACCAGAAAGCCATTGAATGAATCTAATTTCCCAATGATAGACTTTTCATAGTGCGAAGGGTCTCTATTATCAACAAAAGCAAAGTCCTGAGGATGGTCTAACGGACAAAGACAACATTAGACCGAAACGTCGACTTTCACACCTATTTCCTATTTTATTGAATTATAGGCAATTTTGGCTTTGTGTAAAATTCTTCAGATTGCCTAAAAACACTTTGTGAAAAGGTGTTCACAATTGTAACCATGAAGATCATTTAATCTTATGTATTGTTTTATTTCTGGCTACATTGTGTTGATTTCTTGTTTGTACCCTTTACAACGAATGATTGGTTTTTTTAATATAAAATTCAGTTCAAGAATATTTACACCCGTGTTGTTTTTATCTTTGTATTTCTACAAGAATGTTTAATTCATTGAGAAAATTAACAGAATTATTTTTTGAGTAATCCAACTGGAAGCGACTTTTATAGAGCTTACCGGACTACTATTTCTTAATTTGTATAAATATATGTGAATTAATCCCTTGTAGGCACATCTACCTGCTCGCTCCTAACATGGCTGCTGCTACAACTGCTATTAACTGAGTTTGCGGCAATAAAATCAAAGGTTTTGCAGAATAAGATTGCTTTAGATATCTACTCGTAAATGAGGGCAGAGTGCGCTCCATGCAGCATATTACATGCTCAACAGTGCTGCACGTATAGCCCTAATACAAGTACCAAAATTAACACATTTATCACTAATACAGCAGATATTTCTAGGTAGGTAAAAGATTTGGAGATGACAGGTGCCTGGGAAGCAATAGGAAAATGATTTTCTAAGGTTAGTAAGAGGCTTAGAAATCTTGGTAGTGGTTTGCTTGGTAATATACTAACTCCAATACTAATTGTAAATTTAGAGAAGCCCCATTGTGCAGTAGATTGAGAAAATAATGAATTTAGTTGTCAGTTTTTTAAACAACTTTATAATAGTTTGTCCTTGTTTTATGACTTTGAATTGCATTGAACTATATATTGATTTTTGCATTCCTGTACTGATTAATGATAACAATTAATTTGAAGATTTGAGTTTGTAATTTTGCTAATCTTTTAATAAACCTTTATGGTTTTGAAATATAACTACCGTCTGTCTTCCGTGTGGAGCTAAATGTGCTTCACGTTATTGGAAAGTATTGAATTTTGTTTATTGGAGAGTGCTTTCTGAATCTAAATTTGCACCAGAATTTGCACGGAGCAAATTCTCTTAAACTTCTATCATGACAGTGCGTTATTTGCTCCTCGCACATTTTGTCACACCTGTTTGCATGATTGTGCCCCTTAGGTCAGGTGCCTGATTCAATTCTTCTTGAACTTATTGTTTTCCTAGTAAGTATTCAGATCAGCAATTTTACAGTCACTTAATTGTAGTTTCGATTTGCCCATTTACCAAAATTTCTGCTTGTGTTATAAATTACTGTTCCTTTCATTTTTTGGGGGGGGTTGGGTGTCTTACTTGCATCTTAAGCTATCACTTGCCTCCGAATTTAGAGATGGAATAAGTATCTTTATTTCCTCTTATCCGATTATCTTCACTATGTTTCGGTCAAACATCTTTAAAATGGTTGATCAGCAATTGTATTACATTTCTTCTGCTCAATGGATACACTACCTAGTCATACACCATTTTTATGTAAAATAACTGATTAGTATAGATCATTTTTCCTTTCTGACAATCAGTGTTTTGCCTTTAAATATGCATAGTAGACATGTATGATGCATACGATTATATCGTGAATTTTTGTCATGTGCTGTTTAAATGGTGACATTCTTTTTTCTTTTGTGCTTCAAATTGATGTATATCTCACTTAGCTGATAAGGATAGCTGATAAGAGAACTACATATTGATGCGAAATTATTTGTCCAGAATCACAAAATTTGATTAAGATAGGAGGTCAGTATAAGAACTCTTATCACATGGCACCAACAGGATAGGCTTCATTTGGGGCCAGATGTACAAAGCTATTTTATGATTCCAAACCCTGCGATTCGCACATTTGCAGGCTTTTTCGCAAAATTTTGGTATATATTAAATCCATTTTGCAAGTCGGAAAAGCCTTTCGAACTTGCAATATCGGTTTATCAACTCATATGGAATTGCAATTAGGAAGGGGTATGAAAGGAGTGTTTCCTCCTAATTGCAATACAGTATGGTCAGGGCCAATGGAATGGGGCGATTGCATAACTACAGCGCTTTTTGAAAAATTAAACACTTTCTGCATTAGCCACATTTCTTTTGCTTACTGCTATATTTGGGTGTTAAACTGGTACTAATGAGGTGCAACCACTGCCCCTGACAGTGTTAACAAGTGTGAAAATTACAAGATAAAGAAGTAATACTATAATTATGCTGCATTACGCTGCATAATCTGCCTTTTCTTGCTGCATAATTTTCTCAACCCTGCCGCATAATTTGGCCCACTGCTGTTGCATGATTCCAGTGGTCCTGAGTATGGTATGTATTAATTGATTGAGACTAAAATAAGGACACTTAAAAGGAGGTTGATTTGCAAAGGGGAGGTGGTCCTTTGGAATACCTTCCCCTTTGTATATGGCGTTGGCAGTCCGTGGGTGGCAGGATGTGGGAGGGGGGTAGGTAGTGGTCGAGAAGACAGTGTTTCCCAAAAGGCAATTTTTTTTTGTTTAAAGCAGCGCCGGTTCCTTTAGGGAACACGGGTTGCTTGGAAATAAAATGTCCAAAAGTTGGGATCTTAGTCTGCTGTTTCTTGCAGGCCATCATCCATGTTTGTAGCCAATTGCAGGGAGTTGCATATAGCGACCTGCCTAATTAATATACATTAGGCAGGTCGTTCTTCGACTGGAGAATTTGCAATGCGACATATTAGTGCATAAGTCGCATCACAAAATTAAAGACTGTTCGGCAAAAGGTCGGTGCACAGTTTACACTTTTCCAAGAGAAAAATACAGCCCATTTATTGTTGATTTTAAAAGTCTGAAAAGGCCTGAATGTGATACTAAATAGTACTGTGAACAAAACCATATGCATTCATTTGTAACAAGACTTTTCTGTCATTGTCTACTTTAATTATTAGTCATGGATCATTAATGTAGCTCTAGAACACATTTAAAAGTGTTTTCTATTTATATTTGCTGTTTGAATTATGTACAGATAAAGGCTAATATTACAGCTGTGGGAGATTTTGCTTATTGTTGTACTCGTCCGGACATCAAAATACCGGCGGGTGGTAGTAAACCGGTCAGGGGGCACCCTACCTGTGTGTGAATTATCTGATGTTTGTCTTCCTTTTTGTTTTAGATTAATACCAGTCAGTCATGGTGACACATTGTGCTACAGATGTGCCTGAAGCGATAATAGGACAGCACTTCGAGCATGAAGTGGATATGAACAACGATGATATGTAAGTGAAATAAATAATATTCTGTCTCCGATATGTACAAGAAGCTGGCTTTCAGATTCTCAAAGCCAATGTTTTGTACTCAAATTTAAGTCATGGGGCTAAATCATTGATTAATTTGTAAAAGACTAAGGGGCTAATTATGATGGCGGTCTGAGGTTTCCGACCGCCATCGTTGGTTTCAATTCTGACCAGTTGATTACGAATCAGTCGGTTGGAATTGAAACCTGCCGGTCATTCCGGCTGGTTTAGACGGGCTCAAGGAGCCCGTCAGCCAGTCGGAGGCCGGCCTGTAATTCCAAAGAGTGGTCTTTCCACGCTTGGGATCACGATGCACGGTTTCCAGCAGGGTTGTCATGCCGGCCTTTCCAACATGGAAACCCTGTCGGAAAGCTTGTCCGGGGGGGGCCCTAGCATAGCTCCCTAGTGTTCACGGGCACCGGTTGGGGGCAGAGGGGGCACCTATGGTGCCTCCCTGTTAATCCCTGAACCCCGTGGCAGGCACCATGAGGTGCCTGCCACATGGTGCAGGGATGTTTAGAGGGGGACCATAGGTGCCCCCCAGGCACCATAGCGGAAGGCCAGGGAGGAAGGGGGCCCTGTTAGGGGCACACAAAGTCACTTTCCGCCTGCCTTTTCATGGTGGGTGAACCACCATGAAAGGGCAGGTGGAAAGGGGCATCCTAATCACTACGGCGGTGCTCTTTGCAGTGAATAGGAGTCCGACCGCCGCCCTGACAGGATCCTTGATCCTGTCGGACATGACGGTCTTTCTCCCCGACAGCCGAGCTCCGACCGCCTGTTTCCTAATGCGGCGGCCAGACAAATGGGCTGGATGGTGGTGGGACCTCCACCGACGGCCTGACGGTGGCGGTCCCATCACCATATTAATCAGGCCCAGTGTTCGGTCGCATCCAAATCAGGCGGTCGGGACCAGAGGTCAGTCGGTCCCGTTTACAAGATGGTGTCGGGCGGAAGCAATTCCGCCAGACATCGTAATCGGCCCCTAAGTGAAGAGGCCCAAAGCTTTGCCCAGAAGCCTGCTGCTGGCGCTATCAAAGGTCGGAGTGCTGAATGCCAGGCTGCATAGGCTTGATTCCACCTCATGCCTCTCTCACCCACCACCAGATACTCCCTCTCTCTATCTCACACTTGCAGGTTCATTTTCATCCCTGCTTTCTCCTTTTGCCACTGTTTATCAGTCTTCCTCTTTCTCCTTCTTATTCCCTTTGATGTTTTTTTCACTTGCTTTTGGATGAAGGTCTGTTTAGGAAAAATATGTGCTGGTCTCCAAAAATGAGTAACAGTGGCCCCAACCTGCAACCACGAGCTCAAATTAAGAACCGGGCAATGTTTATTTGTTTACATGCACTGCATAGCCTAATCTACCCTGGAGGTTATCGCACATTTCATAAAATGTTGAAATGCAAAGGATTATCCTCCGACATTGGTGCTTGGGTGCAACAGCATTAATAGTACATTTCATACAGCGTTTATGTTAAGGGGGTTGGGCCAGATTCATGTATTGTGAACAGGGCTTAATAGATGTTGTGCACATTGACTGATTAAACAGTTTCTTTAATGGTTTAATGTTTGTTTTAAAGCATGTTTTTAAACTGCATAAACTACTCGTGTTTTTCATGTGTATACCGTTTCCAGTTCTTATTAAATGATATACATGTCATCACAAGTACAAACTCTTTGGCTTCGAGTGCCCGAGTGCAGTCTTACTGACTCGTACACACTCCAAACTTTAACCCCAATAGAAATAAGTCTCATGCGGGCTACCAACAGTGCCCGCTTTTGGGTGGAGCGTCCGGTGCAGCTGCACCTGGCGATGACCTTGGGGGCGCTGTGTTTAGAATTAACTTATGGGTTTACAAACACCTTCTGCAGAGTTTCCTGTGTGTCCAGCAAATTTCAGGTAACAATAAAAATGTCAAGATGACTCTGGTGATTAATGTTCCTGCTGAAGAGAGATGGAGTTTTGTCTAGAGGCAGTTTGACTCATTGTAAAGTAGGAGAATGAATGTACTTTGCAAATCACATAACTGTATTTTATGTGGATAGCTCAGTAGGTTAATGCTTTTGTCTCAGAGATCTTTTTTCTACTAGCGATTCATAAGTTACAATCTTAATATAGCACAGTGACTTATGAACTGGCATGATAGAGCTGCATGCAAACTGCATAGTATAGGTTAGGACGTTACGTTTTTTCCCCCATTCTTTTATGAACTGTTCCTAATGTTGCTGAAAATGTTTCATTTGGGTAGAAATACATTCCTATCAGTAGAGCCAACGCCCAACCAGCACTTGAAAACAAATGAAATGAATGTGAAAGAGGGGCTATGGAGAGATGAGGAGCACTGGTGGGGGGTGGTAGTGAGGAAATCTGTGGAGAAGGAGGTCATTGGGGAGGGGCAAAAAAACCAGTTACTCTGCGCACCACCAGCTCTAAAGCCAGCCCTGGCTACCGACCAGGTCCTGCTTGTTCATATGCATCACTAGAAGCCCCTGGAACAGAGGCCATTGTTGTTTGCATTGAGTCAACCCTTACTGACAACTAGTAGAGCAGCATAGCACCAGGGCCGGCCTTCGGCACTGGCGAGCTGGGACTATGCCCGAAGCGCTAACATACGGGGGGTACACTGAGGTGTGTTACAGCGTCCCAAAGCATGCAGGTGATTTTGGTCCAATGAGAGGGGGAGTTACGATTGATTTTGGCCAGAGTGCTATCTAAATAAAGACTTGAGTAGTGCAGTTACCTTATGCTGGGGATAAAAAGAAGTGTTGAAAAACTGCTATGAATCCCCCGGTGGGCATGCAGACTGCTTCCAATGTATATTTGCAGTATGATCTTAAAGACTGACAGTAGTTCCTGTGAGATCCAATATCTACCTGTGTTGAAGCTGACAATAATTTAAGAGTACTACTAATTAATTAGCATCTGCTTTGGGCGTCAATAAGGGGTCGCCAAATGTTGCAGTTGCTAACCCTGTTTCGCCCTTTCGTGCCCTGACAATGCTCTTGGTACAGTGGTAGCAAGAGATTGAAAACGGGGCTACCCCTGCCTTGTTCACTTTATTTATCTTCCATCCCTTGCCATTCACCACCCCACCCCTGAAACAAGTAGGGATATTTTCAGGGGCTAGGCTGTGACATATGTTCAACCCTGTAATGTCATCTGGGCCAGATTACTTGTGATTAGAGCTCCCCGTTTTAACTTATTTTTACAGATAAATACAGGCAGAAAACAATGTGTTTCCTGTCTGTATTTATTTTTAAAAGTGGAATTTTTTTCATTACTAGTAGGGGAGGGGGACGCACAGGGCCCGGCCATTTGGATGGGATGGGGAGCTGCGCTGCCCCCCTTCCTGGGCCAAATTCGACCCTGGGCACCTCAATCCCCCGGGGCCCGGCCTCTCTATTCTGGGTGCACAAAGGGCACCCAGTGACCTGGGTTGGGGACCTCAGGGGGACAATCAAGGCCTCTGTGGTCCCTGCCGCTCCCCGCCTCCTGCAGGAGCTAGCATTGCTTTAACAGACAGGGGGCTGCTGAAAGGCAGCACCCTGTCTGTCAAAGCAATGTTTTCATCTGTTTCTCTGAAACTCCGCTTTCTGCAAGCCTGAGCCGTTTGAAGGCTCTGGCTTGCAGAAAGCAGAGTTATGTTTGCTTTTGCTCAATGGGAGCTGGCAGCTCCCACCAAGCAAAAGCAAACAGCTACGTCCCGAGGGGTGGGTATCATGGGACATAGAAGGAGCCGGCCCTGGGGATTGGCATTCCCCAGGGCCATCTATGGCTCCACGAGGGGGGCCGCGCTGCCCCCCTCCAAAATACAAGTTAGCCCCAGGGAGAGGTGGTCCCCGGGCCCAGGGGTCTGCAACGGACTCCCCACATTAATGAGGGTACGGTACCCAGGGCTTTCAAAAGCCCTAGTAGGGGGGGCCCCGTGCACCCCCTCCTATTTTTGTGATATGCCCCAGGACCTGGCCCACCCGGGAGTTATTTAAAAGCAAGCACGGACGCCCGTGCTTGCTTTTTTTTTTTTTTTTGCCGCAAAGTTCGCTGCAATTTAAAAAAAAAAATGCTTTTTTGGGTCTGCTGGGGTCCCTCTGAACCAACTTTATGGGGTCAGGGTATTCCTACCCTGCCCCTTTTTCTTTTCTTTATTACATTTTTTTGGGGGACTCGGCTGAAGCCGAATCCCAAGATGGCTTCCAACACTTCCTGGTTGAAGTGTTGGCAGCCAATCAGAGCTCTGCTTCTCTGCATTTCTCTGGATTAGCCCGTCTTTTTTTCACGGAATATCCTCGAACACAGATATCACTAACTTTTTTTTATTTCTTAACAACTACTGAATGGATTTACACCAAATAACTGAAAGCGTGATCTGCGTAACTAAATCTTGCTTTCAGCCAAATTTGGAGTAATTCCATTCAGTGGTTTGGACTGTAGGCGTGTTGACAGGTCCTATGGGAATTAACATTGCAAACACAGTCTTTTTTTAACCCCATTTTTCTCAGCCCATGCTTCACGAATCCCTCCGAAACTTTCCACGGGCAACCAGATTCACCAGAGCAGTTTTTGGGGGGAAATTTCGTAAAGGTTCGACAAACGGTGCCAAAGATATAGGCAAGTAAAAAAATGCTGTTCCTATGGAATCATGGTCCTAACTATAACTACCTGCATATGCATATATTTCAATGTTCCAATAAAGCGCACACTCAGGCAGTGGATCTGATGCAGTGAAGTTGATTTATTGACTTCATAAATCTGTAACGCGTGTTGACTGACCAGCAGTCTTGATCTCAGAAAAGTACAAACACATGGGATTCATTACATAGCCTCTAAAAACATAGTGGTAGAACTATTCAATGCATATAGTGTCCTGAAAAAAAGAATTTTTGGTTGCCATCTTTGAATGTAGTAATTACATGGGGAGATATATGCATAGAGCGAATCAAGTATAGTTACGTGGACAATGGTCAGTCCTTACTTGTTCAGCAGATGACCCTTGTAAGTGTGAAATAAAATTAGAGAAATTTGTACAAAAAGAATTTTACACATAAATTGAAAAATCAAGTGCAATACATGATCACGTATCTGCCGTTCTTATGCAAATAATGTCTTGAATGGGCATTGATTAATGTTTGTTCATAAATATGTGCCCACTATGAGTAAGTTGCACCGCGTGTATCAGCGGATAGTAACGTGGACAGTACCTGAGAAAAGGGCTGTGGTTCCCAACAGGAGTGAAGGTAGGCACTACTGTGCATGCGGTGCATGGTGCGTGCATGTGAAACTGGAAAACCAGCGTAAACATGTGCCACGGTGTGTGACACCTAGTTTTGCCGCAGCATGAAGGAAATGCAGAAGCCTACCCGGGAAATAACGATACCAAAGGGGATGATGGACGGAGCGTTAGAGCAAATCAAACACTCACCCCCAGTCAAATGATCTGGGTTTAATCCATCATCATTCTTTAGCTCACTCCACCACCCCAGTTCAGACATGGCCATATGCAAATCAGTCTGAACCTGTGCCTCATGGGAACAGTCCAGCCCGAACTGCCAAGACATGTCTTCCCTGGACCGGAAACAAGCATCCTGGGACCGGTTTCGGGTTCAAAACCCTCATCAGCCAGGCTATCTTGAATCCAGTGGCAAAGTGAGCAAGGGACCCACGTCTGGGCATACCCTGCCAACTTAGGGCGAACAAAGCGATACCAAAGGGGATGATGGACGGAGCGTTAGAGCAAATCAAACACTCACCCCCAGTCAAATGATCTGGGTTTAATCCATCATCATTCTTTAGCTCACTCCACCACCCCAGTTCAGACATGGCCATATGCAAATCAGTCTGACCCTGTGCCTCATGGGAACAGTCCAGCCCGAACTGCCAAGCCATGTCTTCCCTGGACCGGAAACAAGCATCCTGGGACCGGTTTCGGGTTCAAAACCCTCATCAGCCAGGCTATCTTGAATCCAGTGCCAAAGTGAGCAAGGGACCCACATCTGGGCATACCCTGCCAACTTAGGGCGAACAAAGCGATACCAAAGGGATGATGGACGGAGCGTTAGAGCAAATCAAACACTCACCCCCAGTCAAATGATCTGGGTTTAATCCATCATCATTCTTTAGCTCACTCCACCACCCCAGTTCAGACATGGCCATATGCAAATCAGTCTGACCCTGTGCCTCATGGAAACAGTCCAGCCCGAACTGCCAAGCCATGTCTTCCCGGACCGGAAACAAGCATCCTGGGACCGGTTCCGGGTTCAAAACCCTCATCAGCCAGGCTATCTTGAATCCAGTGGCAAAGTGAGCAAGGGACCCACGTCTGGGCGCACCCTGCCAACTTAGGGCGAACAAAGCGATACCAAAGGGGATGATGGACGGAGCGTTAGAGCAAATCAAACACTCACCCCAGTCAAATGATCTGGGTTTAATCCATCATCATTCTTTAGCTCACTCCACCACCCCAGTTCAGACATGGCCATGTGCAAATCAGTCTGACCCTGTGCCTCATGGGAACAGTCCAGCCCGAACTGCCAAGCCATGTCTTCCCTGGACCGGAAACAAGCATCCTGGGACCGGTTTCGGGTTCAAAACCCTCATCAGCCAGGCTATCTTGAATCCAGTGGCAAAGTGAGCAAGGGACCCACATCTGGACATACCCTGCCAACTTAGGGCGAACAAAGCGATACCAAAGGGGATGATGGACGGAGCATTAGAGCAAATCAAACACTCACCCCCAGTCAAATGATCTGGGTTTAATCCATCATCATTCTTTAGCTCACTCCACCACCCCAGTTCAGACATGGCCATATGCAAATCAGTCTGACCCTGTGCCTCATGGGAACAGTCCAGCCCGAACTGCCAAGCCATGTCTTCCCTGGACCGGAAACAAGCATCCTGGGACCGGTTTCGGGTTCAAAACCCTCATCAGCCAGGCTATCTTGAATCCAGTGGCAAAGTGAGCAAGGGACCACGTCTGGGCATACCCTGCCAACTTAGGGCGAACAAAGCGATACCAAAGGGGATGATGGACGGAGCGTTAGAGCAAATCAAACACTCACCCCCAGTCAAATGATCTGGGTTTAATCCATCATCATTCTTTAGCTCACTCCCACCACCCCAGTTCAGACATGGCCATATGCAAATCAGTCTGACCCTGTGCCTCATGGGAACAGTCCAGCCCGAACTGCCAAGCCATGTCTTCCTGGACCGGAAACAAGCATCCTGGGACCGGTTTCGGGTTCAAAACCCTCATCAGCCAGGCTATCTTGAATCCAGTGGCAAAGTGAGCAAGGGACCCACGTCTGGGCATACCCTGCCAACTTAGGGGCGAACAAAGCGATACCAAAGGGGATGATGGACGGAGCGTTAGAGCAAATCAAACACTCACCCCCAGTCAAATGATCTGGGTTTAATCCATCATCATTCTTTAGCTCACTCCACCACCCCAGCTCAGACATGGCCATATGCAAATCAGTCTGACCCTGTGCCTCATGGGAACAGTCCAGCCCGAACTGCCAAGCCATGTCTTCCCTGGACCGGAAACAAGCATCCTGGGACCGGATTCGGGTTCAAAACCCTCATCAGCCAGGCTATCTTGAATCCAGTGGCAAAGTGAGCAAAGGGAGCAAGGGAAATAACAGCAAGTGCCGAATGCAAATCTGTGGGATGGTAAGTGTTCAAAAACCCAAGTGGGTTGTACCCATTACTCTACACATTGTCTAAACATGCATGGTGGAAGAACACCGGTGCCCAGGACAAAAAGGACACAACAACAAGAAGATCATAAAGAAATCTTATCAAAATAATAAAAGTGAGGAAAGAAAACTTCTTATCTCGTGCAGGTGAAACACCAGGTGGATACTTCATAAAGAAAAGGGTAGGGGGCCCGTGAGGTAGTCACTGACTCAATCCGGTGAGCCCCTTCCTTTCCTCCTGTAAAACAGACAATATATACAACATTAGTTAAAATTGAGATAGCTTTCATTTTTGCACTTCACAACAAGAAAAAAAGAAGAACAGGAAGCATTTGAGACGGGAAAAAGAAGTCACTTAGTACAAGAGTAAAAAATGTTTTAAAGGGGGTATAAACCAGGTGAAAGGATAGCAGTAGCAGCAACAGAATTTAGAAGAGAATCAGCAGAAAACAGACGAAAAATTAATGTATGACATATTCTAGTCTTCCTGTAAATGTATGCCCAATTCTTCGTCCATATTGTGTCCACCCGGATACCTGGTTTTGATATCAATGATGTATCTGGATTCTCTCTTCCTGAGCTTAAATAACCTATTACCTCATCTGGAATCAGGGTAAATTTGCTAATGGCAAAATATCTCAGTTTGGAACTGCCAAAGAAGTGGTGGGTTTCAAAGTGTCTAGCTATCGGGTAATGGTGGTCTTTGTTTGTGATGGCCCTCATGTGTTCGAGAATCCTCTTTTTCACCATGAACTTAGCGCTGCCTACGTATCTAAAGTTACATGAGCGTTCTAGAATATATACAACAAAGGATGAACTACATGTCAAGAACTGCAGAAGTTTTCTGTCGGTGTTGCCCTTGGGGAAGAATACTCTTAACTCCTATGGCTACTGCGACTAGCTTTGCAGTGGCAGTATGGGAAGAAACCCTGGAAATTATGTCATGTCCTCTGGTTTGCCCAAGGGTCTTGATGTTGCCGTGTATCAGGATGTCCCTGAAGCTACGTCCCTTCCTGTAGGTGATTCTGGGTCTTCTCGGCATGTATTGCCCAATCCCTTGGACATTGGTCAGAATATCCCAGTTCTTTATAAGGATCTTCTTTAGATCATTAGAATTGCTGTTGTAAGTGAGAATGACCCTGGTCACATCCTCACTAGTGGCGGTGGTGTCATTGTGTTTATCAAGTAAGGTGGTTGCCCTGTTTACTAGGCTGACTTTTTCCAAGGCCTTCTTGAGGACCCATGTGGGGTATCTTCGTTTGATAAATCTCATGATCATGGTTTCTTGTTCTGCTAGAAAGGATTCTTTCGTATTGCAGTTACCTCTGGCCCTAAGGAGTTCCTCCTAGGCAATGCTCCATTTGAGTTTGTCAGGGTGACTGCTCATGGCATGCAACAAGCTATTGCCCGCTGTGGCTTTTCTGTGAAGACAAGTATGTATCTCATTGTTGGTGATCTCGACCTTGACGTCGAGAAAATCAACAGTGTGTCTGCTCATGCTGCTTGTAAGGGTCAAATTGCGATTGTTAAGGTTCTGTTTTTTATTAACTTTTCTGCCTCATCTTCAGTGCCTTTCCTGATTAAAAACAGGTCGTCTATGAACCGGAGCCATAAGACCACCTCTTCCACCTCCGGAAAGGTATCAGTGTCATTGAGGATTTCATCCTCCCATGCCCCCAGAAACAGATTGGCAAAGCACGTCCCCATGGCAGTCCGGAGAATCTGACTGTATACAGTGCCATTAAACATAAAAATGCTATTTGATAGGAAATGTCTGATCATGTCTAGGACCATGTTCGTGATTGGGACACTAACGGACCTTGGCCCAGAGTCATGTTCACAGGCAGACGTCTTGCAGAGATTCCCTTCCTCACACAGCCATTCTGGCTGCTTGGCTGATAACAATTTTTGGGGTCTCACCCTCCCCTTCTTATAGTCCATTTCCAGACACCAACTGTGTTTTAGGGTATGAGTCTTTGAAGTTTTATGTTGGGATTCTGCTTCTTTTGAAGTGTCCACTCCTCTGCGCCCTCTGCCTTTTGAAGACCAATCAGTCACAGCAGGAGTGTCTCCACAGCTGATAGTCCCACAACACAGGCCATGGGAGTGACTAGAGTTCACACCAGGATGTCAGCCACATTGATAAGTGCTTCAAAATGGCAGCCCAAGGACCCCTGCCCTTCTTTTTTTGATTCTCTTATCAGCCCCATCTCCCTCCTGAGAAATGCCCAGGCCCCTTCATTGTGACCTCTCACTGAATCAAAGAGCACCCTTGAAGTGTACATGGGAGGCCTGATCCTCGCAATCCCAGTGCGTGTCCCACCAAACATATACAGTCGTGCAGCAATACACAAATCTGTCTGGTGGCGTTTCCTTTCTCCCTACCTCCTCTCCGTATTTTGCCATGAAGTCCTGGGTCTCCCAAAATGAAACCCAGGTCCCTCTATGTATTGTACCAATCACAAGCATGCATACACCCAGGGCATGTATCTAGCATACACGCACTGCACAGTACTGTATCCTCCATGTAATGTACCATTCAGAAGCACACATGCATCTAGCACTTGCATTTCTCATGCAAAACACTGCCCAGCACTGTATCATTTATGTATTGTACTGCTCATAGGCACACATACATCCAGCATATGCACTTAACATGCATGCACTGTACCCTTCATGTAGTGTACCACTCACAGGCACACATGCACCCAGCAGAGGGCATTATCCTGCACACATAACAGTACTGTACCACTCATAGCCCGATGTACATCCAGCACAAGTATACATCACGCACTATGCACCCAGCACATACGCCCAGCACAGATACCACTTCTCCACTGTGTGTGCACTTCATACCAATCTGATGGAGGCCCAGGGTGAGTTAAGCACACAGCAGCGGAACTTTTAAAAGTGAGTGAGCCTGTAGCCCTCACTCCAGTGACCTGTTCACTCCTACTGATTACTACATGGTCTGGTGCCACCACTGCACTTGTGCTGCTTAACTCCTGGTGAAGTAAGTAGCTTTTCACCACTACAAGGGTAGTGCTTTGGGCACCCCTCCAGGCCCAACAAGACCACAATTCATGAGACGGCCCTATGTCATGGTGCACACGCATGATGTGTGTTTGCCTATGACAACAAAAATTAGCAACAGGGATCCAGACATCAGTAGAGTTGGGCACTCAGGGCAGGGGTGAATGTCCGATATCATGCAGGGGACTTTTCCATCCCAACAGGAAGGAATGCCCAAGGACTCCCCTTTCAAACTGTGATTCGGTATCTGTTGGACTTGGCCCTTTTTGGCTAAAGTTCCCTAAACTTTTTGCCTTCCCCCCTAGACCTTTTTTCTGACATGGTGTTGCCAACTTAGATGCTTTGGGCACTTTGCCACTGCTGATCAGTGTCAAAGTGCAAGTGCTCCCTGTGTAAAGTGTAATGGTAATTGGTTGTCCATAATTGGTATGTTTGCCTTACTAGTAAAGTCCCTAGTAAAGTGCACTATGTGTGCTAGGGCTGGTGAATGCAAATGCTACTGGTGGGCCTGCAGCTCTAATTGTGCACCCACACAAGTAGCCCTAAAGAGAGAACTCAGGCCTGCCACTGCAGTGCCTGCGCGCAGTTTGCTAAACTGCCATGTTGTCCTGACAAGTGCACCCACTTGCCAGGCCTTACCCTTCCCTTTCGATGCACATCAGACACCCCTATAGTAGGCCCAAGGTACCCCCCTGGGCAGGGTGCAGTGTTTGTGAAAGGTAGGACATGTACTGAGGTGTGTACCATGTCCTAACAGTGAACTACTCTCCATTTCGTTTTTCACTGTTGCAAGGCCATCCTGCCCATAGGACAGAATGGGGAAGGCTGTGTAATATGTTTCCAGCCTATCTTCCCATAGGTTTAAGATGGAGAGGTGAAGTTTAGTGTGCCTGAGCTCACAATTTAATAACACATCTTTTTGTGAAGGTGGTTTTTGAATTGTGTGTTTAGAAACCATGCTTTTAGAAGTGGCTTTTTTTCTTGTTCTAACAATTCTGTGCGTCTCTGCCTGGTTGTGGATTGACCGTCTGGATCTGAATGTGATAGGATCTGGGAAATGTCTTGACCCAGGGAGGGGAGGTGAGACAGCAACAGGCTGACCTGCATCTGGAGTGTAGGGGGGAGGAGTAGCCCCTGGAGGTGAAGAGGCCTGGGCTGCTGCCATAAAACAAAGGCTCCATCTCCTGCTGAGTGATTGAAGATCCAGACCCCCACTATCAAAGGAAGAAGGTGTCACTGGCAGGGAGACACCCAGAACTGGGGTGGACAAGGGTCAGTGCCCCCTGAACACAAAGACTTCAAAGACATTTAGGGGTATAACTATGAGAGCTGAAACCCCTGGACTTTAAACTGAAATCCCTATTGAAAAAGGATTGAACCTACTTGGTGCTCAAGAGGAACCTCTGCCAAAGAAGAACAGCTGAAGAGACTGAAGAGAAGGACTGACCCTTGCTGTGTGTTCTGGTGGTGGCCTGCAGTTTGCTGGTTTGACTAAGGAGAGGACAAGGGACTTTGCTGTGTCCCCCTGCTTGTGAGGACTTTGCTGTGTGCTGTGTCCTGAAGTAGCGTGTCTCCAAGGGCCCGAGGAGAGCTGGCTCCCTGTTGTGGAAACTCAGGAACATAAAAGTTTCCAAGTGTGTCTCAGCGATGCTGTGTGCGTGTGCTATTTGCAGCCTGAGACCTTCGTAAGAACTGCCCCGTGATCGTGTGCACCCGGAGTCCAAGTGAGTCTCAGCGACGCTGTGTGTGTGTGCTTTTTGCAGCCTGAGACCTTCGTGAGGATTGCCCTGTGATCGTGTGCACCCGGAGTCCAAGTGAGTCTCAGCGACGCTGTGTGCGTGTGCTTCGTGCAGCCTGAGACCTTCGTGAGGATTGCCCTGTGATCGTGGGCACCCGGAGTCCAAGTGAGTCTCAGCGACGCTGTGTGCGTGTGCTTTGTGCAGCCTGAGACCTTCCTGAGGATTGCCCCATGATCGTGTGCACCCGGAGTCCAAGTGTGTCTCAGCGACGCTGTGTGCGTGTGCCCTGTTGCAGCCTGAGACCTTCGTGAGAAATTGCCCCTTGACTGTGTGTCCCGGAGAAGTCTTGTTCTCTGCTTCGATCGACAGCGTGGCCAGAACTGCTGTGATCGTTATTGCCATCGGCCCAGACCGGCATCCCCAGAGGAGCTGTGGGAATTCACCGCCGCCGGCCCGAGCCTGCCTTTGCAAAGGAATATTTATTTTTATTTATTAAGGAGTTTTATATAGCGCTGGCCTGACCCGAGGGTATCGGAGCGCTTTACAACAGTTTTTTGTGCAGGAGACATACAATAGAGCAATGTTATACATATTGGTTCGGAAGTCCAAGTGTGCTGAGCAGCAATGAGGTAGTATGTGAGTCCTGAGATAACCTAGCACGTAGTCTTGGGTTGAACCTCTTAGGGGGGGGGAGGAGGTAGGGGTCAAATAGCAAGGGGGAGGTAGGTCTTAGTAATACAATGTCTGTGAGCAACGGCGAGCAGGAATAAGCGTTTGGGTGGCTATCCATTTGGGAGGGAGCGGTTGAGGAAGAGGACTTTTAGGTGTTTTTTTAATTTTGTGAAAGACGAGATAGTCCTGATACTGACTGGGATGGAGTTCCAGATTTTGGGCGTGTTTCCGGCGAAGGACCGTGCAGCAGTTTTTTGTTTGCGTGTTTTCATAGGGATGAGTAGTAGGGTGCTGGAGCTCCTGAGGTTCCTAGTCTGACCAGCCCTCTTGAGTTTAGCAGCCAGATACTCAGGTTTTCCTGTGTGCAGGGCTTTGTGCGTGAGGCAGGCAGTTCTGAAACTGGCACGCAATTCGATTGGGAGCCATTTTAGTTCTCTGAGTGCAGTTGAAATGTGGTCGTATTTCTTAATTCCAGTGACCATTCTGGCTGCTGCGTTGAGAGTAGTATTGAGGGGAGCTAGGTGACATTTTGTTGTACCAGTGAGGGTGGTATTCCCATAGTCGAGTCTGGATAGCACCAGTGATTGGGTGGCTTGTTTGAGGTCTTTGGTTGGGATGAATGGTTTTATTTTGTTGAGTAGCTTCAGGTTGATGAAGGCACTCTTTGCGGAGTTCTTGATGTGTTTGGCCATGTCAAGTTTTGAGTCTAGGATGATTCCTAATGATTTTACGGAGTTGGTCAGAGTGCGATTGCCGTTGAGAGCATCCAAAGCTTTTAGCCATTCTGAAATTTGAGGGTTCTCTTCTTTGTTGGAGATGAGGAGGATCTCAGTTTTGTCTTTTTTTTTTTATAACACATTTTATTGATTTTCTTAAAATTATAATTTGCAGCTTCTTTACAACATATATTATATCAGCACAGTAGTTAGAAAGCCAATTAAGTAATCATAGACACATATAGAAAGAGCAAGTTTCGATAGTGATAATATCCAATGGTGTGCATGGTCTATCTTTTTTTCACTGTCATACAACGTCTGTGAGATTTCCAACGGTTCAGTCTACACAGTATAACATAGTGATTACAATAAACGGAACATTTCCCTCTCCCCGTTACCATTAACAAACCAACTAAGTCCCTCCCCCCGCCCGTTTCCCATGCACAGCTCTGTTTGCATTTGGTTAATTCAGTCAGCATTACAGTACAGCACATTTACAGGCATGAAGTACATATACGTGAGCAAGCTCCTACAATATAACACAATAAGGTATCAACCCGATCACATCTCTTATGCTGATAACCCGTGCTCAGTAATTGTACAATAATGTCCTCCCGAAATTATCTGTGACTCGGTCGTTATAAATTCTTCTAGCATTACATTCCAGTCCAAAGAAATAGGTGTTTTTCGTAATCCCCTCTGTTCTTCACGTTTGAGTTCTGCACTTTCGGCTCTACCCCACCGGACCACCTCATTATACCAGTCTAATACTGTGGGCGGTTTTGCCGCCTTCCAGCGCATTGTTATCGTACGTTTAGCCAACAACAATGCCATAGATCTCAGTTTTGTCTTGGTTGAGTTTTAAGTGGTTAAGCGACAGCCAATGTTGGATTTCTTTTAGAGTGTCATTTAGTCTGTGAATATCATCTATGGAGGAGGTTTCTAGATAGATCTGGGTGTCATCTGCATATAGGTGGAAAGGGATGTTGGCATTTTTGTGTAAGGTGGTGAGGGGTTCCATGTATATGTTGAACAGTTGAGGTGAGAGCACTGAACCTTGGGGGACTCCCCTGCTGACGGGGTGTAGGTCGGAGGTAAAGTTTTTTTTTTTTATCCTTTGTGAGCAGCTGTGTAAGAAGGAGGAGAACCAGCGTAGGACCACCTCATCAGCACCTAGCCTTTCTTGTAAAGCCTTGATGAGAAGTTGGTGATCAACCGTGTCAAAGGCTGCCGATAGGTCCGGGAGAATGAGAAGGCAACATTGGTCGGTGTCAAGGGATTTGTGGATGTCGTCTGTGATGTTAAGGATCGCGGTCTCTGTGCTATAGCCTTTTCTGAAACCCGATTGGTGAGGATCAAGAAAGTTGATGCTGTCCATGTGCTGAGTCAGTTGTAGGAGGATGCATTTTTCAAGGATTTTGAATAGGAGGGGGAGATTGGAGACAGGTCTGAAGTTATTCAGTTCCTTGGAGTCAAGGCCTGTTTTTTTTAGTAGTGGCGTGACTTGGCCAACTTTGAGGCATTCAGGTATGATGCCGGTTTTCAGGGAGCTGTTTATGATCTTGCACCATAACAGGGCTATGGAGAGTTTCCGTTTTTTGGTCAATTGGGTGGGTATCGGGTCAAGGACGTGAGAGGCTGGTTTGGAGGTAGAGATCAGTTTGAGGATCTAGGTTTCCGGGATGGGGTTGAAGGACTTCCAGGTTTTCGTGGGGTGCTTGAGCGTGCCGTCTACTGTCATTGGGGGCAGGCTTTTGCAGGCGGGGTTGACGTTGATGTCCAGTGAGAGCTCAATCTTGGTGATTTTTTCTTCGAAGAAGTTGGCGAAGTTTTCGCACAAGTCCTTAAAGGCCTGTAGAGAGGATTCTGGGGGCTTGGAGGTTTGTTGCCTGATGATTTTGAACAGCTCGTTGGGCCTGTTTTTTGCGTTGTCCAGGGCGGCGCAGAAGAAGGTGGATTTTTTGCTGCTGACATGTTTTTTGTATTTTCTTCGGGCTGCTTTGAGTTGTTCGTGTAGGCTTGTGGAGGGGTTGCCCCTCCATAGTCTTTCTGTAGCTCTTAGTTGTCTCCTTTCGTTGTTAATGTCTGTGTTGAACCAAGATCTGGATGGGATGTTCCTGGTTTTTTTTAGTTTCAAGGGGGCTACTTGATCTAGAATGGAGGTCATGTTTGTGTTGTAGTGGGTGGTCAGTTCTGTTGTGGATAGATCATCCGTGGAGGCAGTGAGGAGAGAGTAAACCTTTCCTCTAGGTCAGTCATGTTAATCTGAGTAAGGTTTCTAGTCCATTTCGGAGGGTCTTGGGTGGGGGGTTTAAGTGTGGTCGGCTGAGTGAGGTGGAATAGGATTAAGTGGTGGTCGGACCAGTCCACGGGCAGGGTGTGGTCTATCGTGACTGTGTCGTGCTGGGCGATAATGGCATCTAGGATTGCTCCTCTGTAATGGGTTTCCTCTGAGCAGTGTTGGATAAGGTTGTTGCTGTGTAGCAGCTCATTCAGGTTCTGGATTAGCGGGTTGTTTTCTTCATTCCAGTGTAGATTGAGGTCGCCCAGAATTAAGTTGTTCGCGTCTCGGAGAGAGCAGGTGGCAATTAAGTCGGACAGGTGTTCAGTGAATGTGGTGGTGTTGCCTGGGGGGTGGTAAATAAGGTGGCATATTAGTGTTTTGTTGTTGCTAGTGTTGATGTTGGCGGTTAGGCACTCAAATGTGTTGTAGTTGAAGGAGTCTATTTCCGTCACGGAAATATTGTTTTTGTGGATGATTGCTATGCCTCCCCCTCTTTGGTCTTTTCTATCTTTGTTGGTGATTACAAAGCCAGGGGGGCCAAGAGTATCCATGAGTGGTAAGGAGGAGTCATTTAGCCATGTCTCGGTGATGAATGCTATGTCTATGTCGTGAGTGAGGATGGATTCCGCTAGCTCTGTGGCATGCTTGGTGGCTGATCTGCAGTTTATGAGCATGCAGTTGGTGGGGGATGTCTCTGTCATGGGTTTTTTCGTTCGGGGGACCGTGGGGATGATAGTGCTGGTGGCCGGGGGTCTAGGGGATTTCGGAGGGGCCTGTTCTCTTCCCAGTCCGGTGATCACCTAGATTTTGGATTGGAGGGTGGCAGTAATAGGATTGTCATATGAGGAAGCGAGATCTGCCGCTTCACTCGCAGACATAGCATCTCTAGTTCTTTTGGGTCTCTGTGTCTGATTAGAGAGGGGGTAGAGATCCCTCTCGGGTGGGAGGCCTTGGAAAGCCTCTGTTGAGAAGGAGGGAAGGAGGGGATACGGTGAGGCTTTCGAGGCTCGGCGAGGTTGGTTAGGATTTCACTAAAACCCTGGATTATGGTTGCTATCTGGCTTTCAAGCAGGGTGAGCCGCTGCCCAGTCTCTGTGTCGGTTTGGGTGTTCTGGGCGGGTATGTTAAACCTGGGGGGGGGGGGGCCTAACGTTGTTAAGTTGCCATTTTGTGAGTGAGCTGTCCGTGTGGGTTCTGGGTGGGGCCGAGGGTGCGGGGAGGCGGGGCCGTGTTGTGGCATCGGTGTTAAATTGCATGTGGGTCTGGGGAGGGGGTTGGGAGTCATATACTGTGTGTTGAAGTCGTTTGAAGTGGGTTGGGAGGGATGGAGGACGGGGGGCGGGTGGGGGTGCTTGCCGGAGAGGGGAAGAGGGGTCTTGTTCTCTCTGGTAGTATTGGGGGTGATGTCTCGCGGCGGGAGGCAGGAGTTGTTACAAGGGTGCATCGGAATGGTGGGTGGGTTCGGTTGGCGGGTCAGGCTCTTCAGGTAGAGGAGGAGGGGCGGGCAGGGGAGGAGTGCGTGAGAGGGGGCAGTCCGGAGAGAAGGGAAGAGGGCGTCAAAGGACTCTAGATTGTCGTTGTTGGCTTGTATCAGGACTGCGCCATTGGAGTAGATGGTTACAGTGGTGTTCCCATTCCGCCTATTGCGGTTGGGGGCTGAGAATGTCAGTTTGCAGCTATGGGAAGTGTTAGTCATTTCGGAGATATTGATTTGCGATCTGAGGATGGAGTTCCATATTTCGGGTCTTTCAGTGTGGAAGATGAGATCCATTTTTACCTGTCCTTTGGAGGCGCAGTGGTAGATGTCCGCGAATAGTGATTCAGGATGTTGTCTGATCAGTTTTTGCTTAAAGTTCTTTTTCGCTTTGGGTGAGAGGTTAGGGGGGAAACTGATCGAGAAGGAGTTCGGGCCGTGCGGTATTAAGAGGTTAGCAGAGGAGGGGTTGGTGTAGGCTGACGTGGCGGATGGCATTGTGGCTAGGTAGGACGGGGGGGCAGGCACCCAATTGGGAAAAGGTGGGATAGAGTGTCCGGAGCCGTCCTTTGAGGGTAAAGTGCGAGAAATAGAGAGATTCGTGCTGTTGCTCTAGGGCTGGTCGTTGACTCACCGGAGCATATGACTGAGGCTGACTCCTAGCAGGCCATTAAATGGTGAGGTATCAAGGGTCAAGGAAAGACCTCGAACCATCATCATCGTCGTGGGTCCGAGTTCCACTGCCCAAGATCAATGAAGTCGCACCAGAGGCCCAAGCCGCAAGGAGAAGAGAGGAGAGTGAGAGCGCACCCCCCAGGTAACGCTCAGCGAGCGTGCGTGTGTCGCTGCCTGGGGCGGGGTCGAGCTACGAGAGAAACGCTCTCGGCCTTTCCCATCTTTGCAGCGTGAGCCCCGCTCAAGTCGGTATCGCGGCCCGTACGTGCCTAGGAGTGGCAGTACCGGGGCCGGAGTGTGGAGCTGCACTTTGTTTTCCATCGTAACAGTGTGGGGAGCATATTTTGGCAGTAGCTGACCGCGAGTCAGTAAGAGTGGCATAGAGACCGTCCAGAGCACCGCGAGCGGTGCCGGAGTACATTATTTTTGCATTACGAACTGCCTGATTGTTGCATTACGGATTGCATTATTTTTGCATTACAAACTGCCTGTTCGTTGCATTACAAACTGCATTATTTTTGCATTACAAACTGCCTGATTGTTGCATTACGAATTGCATTATTTTTGCATTACGAACTGCCTGACTGTTGCATTACGAATTGCATTATTTTTGCATTACGAACTGCCTGATTGTTGCATTACACATTGCATTGTTTTTACATTACAAAGTGCCTGTTTCTTGCATTACGAACTGCATAGCATTGCATTAGGACTGCATTGGATCATCGAGAATTGCTCATTAATACTGCAAGAACCTACCAGTGCCTGCTGGCCTAATAACCGGCACAGTGAAATATTACAAATACGCATATGTTGGATTTTTATTGTGTGGTCTCATTGTATATCTTTTTTTTATAAACATATAATTGTTTTTTTATGAAACTCGTGTTGAGTCCATTTGTGGTGTTATCACTGTGTCACTGAGAGAGTGGATGCAAATACTTTACACATTTGCCTTGGAGATAAGCCTGGCTGCTCGTGCCAAGCTACCAAGGGTGAGCAGGGGTAATCTGAAGGTGTGTCCCTCCTTACCCTGATGTAGAAGCAAGGGTCCCTATTTGGACTAAGGTACATACCTCAGCCAACTAGAGACCCCCAGGTCTAACATTGGTGGTCAGCGGTGTGGGATTGGAACGTGTATTTGCAAATTCACTCACAGTGATTGGTGTACATCACTAGTTTAGCGCAGACCATGACACAACCGCATAGTGTGTTTTGATTTTTGGTTCTATTTTTGACCGACCTTTAAGCCACACATCATGTCTCAGAGGAGTCAAGTAGCCAGTGAGGTTGCAGAATTGGAGTTCGACATTGAGGCATTGCTTACCTACAAAGTTGATCAATTGAGGCAATTCTGCAGAGCTTTGGGATGTCCCATGAGAAGTAGCGCCAAGAAGGAGGAGCTGCAAATGGCCTTGAGGGCCTGATGGGAAGCCAAAGGGGATCAGGAGACAGGTGATGCTGAGGTGGATGAGGATGACCCGGGGAATGGATTTGGCCTACAGGATTTGCCTGTGGGAGGACCAGCCTCAGGGGCTGGTAGTAACCATTCAGGGAGGAGCTTTTCCCCAGAGGAGTTGGAGGAAAACCAAAGGGTCAGAGAGCGTGAGTTGGAGGTTTTGAAACTAAAGGCTCAGGCGGATGAGAAGAAGTTGCTAATTGAGAGCAAAAGGTGGGCAGAGGAGAGCAAGAACGCTCTCGCTCTGGAGGAAAAGAGATTGCTTTTGGCACATAAGTTAAGAATGAGGGAGCTTGATTTGGAGCTCGAAAGGCTCGAGGCCATGAGTGTCTCAGCCAAGCCAAAAGAGATGTGTGTACCGCAGGAAGTGAGCTCTGCTGGGTAGGAGGTGGAGTCCAGCTCAGATGGTGGCAGCAAAAATGTAGTGTCTAGTGCTGAGAGAAGAGTACATACACCCAGAGATGTGGCGCCTGACTTGAGGGAGGAGGCTAACATACACCAGGGGGTTCAGGTTTATGAGGTAGCTCCAGTGGTGTGCAGTGTCCCTGAAGTAGATTAGGGAACTGACACAGGGGATCATATTCCTAGTGGTGGGAGGGACACCCTACTGACCCTAGATGAGAGGTGCAGGGAGAGGGGTTCCCCATGGTAGAAAACACCTGGTGTGTGAGTGTGGAGACTGCCCAGAACAGTGTAGGTTGAGTGGCGGGAGACAGTCAGACCCTGTCTTGCCAATCTCAGGAGAGTGGTGTGGGGTACTTGTGTGAGGAACTGGAGGGTGAGGCACAGGATGGCTTGGTTACACGACTGGGGAGGGCTGTGTGATTCATTTGTTGGAGAGCATATTTTAAGTCCCTGTTTTCCAGAGCTATGCCAACACCCGGTGGGGTGCGAGTTCTCTGATTCCAGGGAGCTTGCGCAGGAGGCAGACCTTTGGGTGGATTTCCGAGGGTCTGAGGAAGCTTTTGGGAGTGACCCAGAAGGGGGTGGTTCAGGTTTTCCCCAACCAAGTGAGGTAGGGGAGGTTTGTGGTAGCCCAGATAGGTCCCAATGTAGTGGGAGGGGTGTAGGGTCCCACGTCCTGTCTCAGAGGAGAAGGAGTGGGAAGGGGCTGTGTCCCAAGGTGCCCGATACCCAGTCCCAGGACCTGGTTGGTTCCATAAGTGAACACCAGGAGGGGAGCCTAGTCTGTACCGGGAGGCCACTTCCTGAGGGGGATCCCAAAGTGTCAGGTGAACTGAGGGGGACTGCTGTAACCAGCATCCCACCAGTTCTGGTGTCTGGTAGCACCGCTCCAGTGGGGAGGGTGCATGGGTCCAGAGAGAAAGGCAGGGTGTGGGAGAGCCCACCACAGTCTCTCGTCCAGCCGGAGGGTACAGACCCTGGGCTGGCGGGCCAGTGTCAGGATGCCATACCTGACTTGGCAGAAGGGAGAGAGTGTAAGCAGCGTCCCCGGGGGTCCCCAACCCCACCCCAGAGACTGGAGGGATCCTTAGAGGAGCACCGGGGTGGAGGTCTTGAACCTACCTGCCAGCAGTGCGAGGAGAAACACCTAGTGTCAGGAGGTCGCGGGGCGTCTGTAACCAGAGCTCCCGCGGTCCTGAAGTTTGTGGGTGCCATTCCTAAGTGGCAGGCCCACAAATCTAAATGGAAGGTTAAGGAGGGGAGGTGTTCCCCCGTAGGAAAACCCGTGAGACAGTGCCCAGCCAGTAGGGCTAGGTACCCTAAAAGTGACCGGGGTAACCCCACCTCTAA
This sequence comes from Calotriton arnoldi, assembly GCA_963921515.1. NCBI lineage: Eukaryota > Metazoa > Chordata > Amphibia > Caudata > Salamandridae > Calotriton > Calotriton arnoldi. The sequence goes on along the minus strand of CAWUFW010006503.1, from coordinate 662,315 downwards.
CCTGGAGGGCCGGATAACTGGAGACAGTATCTTGGCCGATGGGTCTTCCAGGGGTACCGCTCTGGGTGGGAGTTGGCAAGGGACCAGCACCCCTAGAGGGTCCCCGACTGCCAGGAAGTACCCATGGAGCAGCATAGTTGTCCCAGGGAGTAGTGACCAAGAGAACCCCCTGGGGTCAGGAAGGCATAGAACAGGAGGGTGTCCTGCGGTAGCGGCCCGCGTCCGTGTTCTATCGCCCCAAGCAGGGAAGTCCATCAAGGTAGTTGATTGGTCTACCCTGGCTTTAGGCTGGGAGGGGGTTGTGTTGGACTTGGCCCTTTTGGCTAAAGTTCCCTAAACTTTTGCCTTCCCCTAGACCTTTTTCTGACATGGTGTTGCCAACTTAGATGCTTTGGGCACTTTGCCACTGCTGATCAGTGTCAAAGTGCAAGTGCTCCCTGTGTAAAGTGTAATGGTAATTGGTTGTCCATAATTGGTATGTTTGCCTTACTAGTAAAGTCCCTAGTAAAGTGCACTATGTGTGCCCAGGCTGGTAATGCAAATGCTACTGGTGGGCCTGCAGCACTAATTGTGCCACCCACACAAGTAGCCCTAAAGAGAGAACTCAGGCCTGCCACTGCAGTGCCTGCGCGCAGTTTGCTAAACTGCCATGTTGTTCTGACAAGTGCACCCACTTGCCAGGCCTTACCCTTTCCTTTCCATGCACATCAGACACCCCTATAGTAGGCCCAAGGTACCCCCCTGGGCAGGGTGCAGTGTTTGTGAAAGGTAGGACATGTACTGAGGTGTGTACCATGTCCTAACAGTGAAATACTCTCCATTTCGTTTTTCACTGTTGCAAGGCCATCTTGCCCATAGGACAGAATGGGGAAGGCTGTGTAATATGTTTCCAGCCTATCTTCCTATAGGTTTAAGATGGAGAGGTGAAGTTTAGTGTGCCTGAGCTCACAATTTAATAACACATCTTTTTGTGAAGGTGGTTTTTGAATTGTGTGTTTAGAAACCACGCTTTTAGAAGTGGCTGGTTTTCTTGTTCTAACAATTCTGTGTGTCTCTGCCTGGTTGTGGATTGACCGTCTGGATCTGAATGTGATAGGATCTGGGAAATGTCTTGACCCAGGGAGGGAGGTGAGACAGCAACAGGCTGACCTGCATCTGGAGTGTAGGGGGAGGAGTAGCCCCTGGAGATGAAGAGGCCTGGGCTGCTGCCATAAAACAAAGGCTCCATCTCCTGCTGAGTGATTGAAGATCCAGACCCCCACTATCAAAGGAAGAAGGTGTCACTGGCAGGGAGACACCCAGAACTGGGGTGGACAGGGGTCAGTGCCCCCTGAACACAAAGACTTCAAAGACATTTAGGGTATAACTATGAGAGCTGAAACCCCTGGACTTTAGACTGAAATCCCTATTGAAAAGGATTGAACCTACTTGGTGCTCAAGAGGAACCTCTGCCAAAGAAGAGACAGCTGAAGAGACTGAAGAGAAGGACTGACCCTTGCTGTGTGTTCTGGGGCTGGCCTGCAGTTTGCTGGTTTAACCAAGGAGAGGACAAGGGACTTTGCTGTGTGCTGTGTCCCCCTGCTTGTGAGGACTTTGCTGTGTGCTGTGTCCTGAAGCAGCATGTCTCCAAGGGCCCGAGGAGAGTTGGCTCCCTGTTGTGGAAATTCAGGAACATAAAAGTTTCCAAGTGTGTCTCAGCGACGCTGTGTGCGTGTGCTTTTTGCAGCCCGAGACCTTCGTAAGAACTGCCCCGTGATCGTGTGCACCCGGAGTCCAAGTGAGTCTCAGCGGCGCTGTATGCGTGTGCTTTTTGCAGCCTGAGACCTTTGTGAGGATTGCCCCGTGATCGTGTGCACCCGGAGTCCAAGTGAGTCTCAGCGACGCTGTGTGCGTGTGCTTCATGCAGCCTGAGACCTTTGTGAGGATTGCCCTGTGATCGTGGGCACCCGGAGTCCAAGTGAGTCTCAGCGAAGCTGTGTGCATGTGCTTTGTGCAGCCTGAGACCTTCGTAAGAACTGCCCTGTGATCGTGTGCACCCGGAGTCCAAGTGAGTCTCAGCGACGCTGTGTGCGTGTGTTTCGTGCAGCCTGAGACCTTCGTGAGGATTGCCCTGTGATCATGTGCACCCGGAGTTCAAGTGAGTCTCAGCGACGCTGTGTGTGTGTGCCCTGTTGCAGCCTGAGACCTTTGTGAGAAATTGCCCCGTGACTGTGTGTCCCGGAGCAGTCTTGTTCTCTGCTTCGATCGACAGCGTGGCCAGAACTGCTGTGATCGTCATTGCCATCGGCCCGGACCGGCATCCCCAGAGGAGCTGTGGGAATTCACTGCCACCGGCCTGAACCTGCCTTTGCCAAGGAAAGACCTCGAACCATCATCATCGTCGGGGGTCCGAGTTCCACTGCCCAAGATCAACGAAGTTGCACCTGAGGCCCAAGCCGCAAGGAGAAGAGAGGAGAGTGAGATCGCACCCCCCAGGTAACGCTCAGCGAGCGTGTGTTGCCGCCAGGGGCGGGGTGCGAGCTACGAGAGAAACGCTCTCGGCATTTCCTATCTTTGCAGCGCGAGCCCCGCTCAAGTCTGTATCGCGGCCCGTACTTGCCGAGGAGTGGCAGTACGGGGAGCTGCACTTTGTTTTCCATCGTAACAGTGTTAGGGGCATATTTTGGCAGTAGCTGACCGCGAGTCAGTAAGAGTGGCATAGAGACCGTCCAGAGCACCGCGAGCGGTGCCGGAGTACATTATTTTTGCATTACGAACTGCCTGATTGTTGTATTATGGATTGCATTATTTTTGCATTACGAACTGCCTGATCGTTGCATTACGAACTGCATTATTTTTGCATTACGAACTGCCTGATTGTTGCATTACGAATTGCATTATTTTTGCATTACGAACTGCCTAGTCGTTGCATTACGAACTGCATTATTTTTGCATTACGAACTGCCTGATTGTTGCATTATGAATTGCATTACGAACTGCCTGATCTTTGCATTACGAACTGCATTATTTTTGCATTACGAACTGCCTGATTGTTGCATTACGAATTGCATTATTTTTGCATTACGAACTGCCTGATTGTTGCATTACGAATTGCATTATTTTTGCATTACGAAGTGCCTGATTGTTGCATTACGCATTGCATTGTTTTTACATTACAAAGTGCCTGATTCTTGCATTACGAACTGCATAGCATTGCATTAGGACTGCATTGGATCATCGAGAATTGCTCATTAATACTGCAAGAACCTACCAGTGCGTGCTGGCCTAATAACCGGCACAGTGAAATATTACAAATACGCATATGTTTGGATTTTTATCGTGTGGTCTCATCGTATATCTTTTTTTATAAACATATAATTGTTTTTTTATGAAACTCGTGTGGAGTCCATTTGTGGTGTTATCACTGTGTCACTGAGAGTGTGGATGCAAATACTTTACACATTTTCCTTGGAGATAAGCCTGGCTGCTCGTGCCAAGCTACCAGGGGGTGAGCAGGGGTTAACTGAAGGTGTGTCCCTCCTTACCCTGACGTAGAAGCAAGGGTCCCTATTTGGACTAAGATACATACCTCAGCCAACTAGAGACCCCCAGGTCTAACATTATCCATTTCTAAACCCATTTTGTCATTTGGTAAGCGTTTACCGAATCGCAAAATTGGTTTAGTGAATATGAAAAAGCCATTTGCAGTTGCAAATTCTATAATTTTGCGAATTGCAGGGTTTGCAACCGCAAAACGTCTGAGTACACCTGGCACAATGTCCCTAAAAATTGACTAAACAGCTATATATATATAATAAGCAGTTGCAAAAAGCTAATAATGGAATTTCATCACCTATAGACTTTTCAAAATGTATAGAGCATCTTTCTTCACTCTATTTTCAACTCTACCATTCCTGAGTAACTTCTCAGTAATATGTTGTCACTGAGAAGCTATATAGAAGGCACAGAATAAAAAAAGAAAAATCATACAAGTTTTACGATCATATGCGGTAGAAAGCCGGGCTGGACAAATCCCACATGCTCATTCAGCAATGCTATTCTCAACACTGTTTTTTGGTGACAGTTACTCCCCTTGCATTATTTGGGGTTCTGGGATCTTTAGTCTGTTGAGCTCCATAACTACAGTTCTCACCTGAGGCATTCATTTTGAAGCCAAGTCAGCCCATCCTGCCTAAAGAGTTGTCTCCTTGCCATTTTGACCAAGTGCTGGTTCTTTCCAGCTAGTCCTGCTCCCATTGCGCCTCCCACCCCCCCCTCTCTCTCTCTATCTGTTTCTTTTCCAATCCATCCTCTCTCTTTTTCCTTCCGCACTCTTTCCCTAACATTTTTCTCTCTTTTCCTTCTCCCTCTCTGTCTCTATGCCCCTGGTGTGCCTGCTGCAGAAACGCTGGGGAGCTGGAAAGAGTGCGACCATGGACCTTCACAATCTGGATTTCAGTGGCTCCAGCCAATTGGGGATATGCCTGATGCAATAAATGCCCAGTCCAGCCCTGATTATCTCCAGGTACTAGGAGTCAGAAATACGTCTGAAGAGGATGGCTATCCACAGAGTAGCTCAGGTATATATGGGGAGGACAGTGGTGCTTTGCTCTTCTAAAACCTTATAGGTGAATTTTGGTTCCAGAGGAACATGTCAGAAGCTATCTGCTGCCCAGATCTGTATGTAGGCCAGGCAGATGATACCAAAGGTGCAAGAGATGTCTAGTTTGCAACTGCCTTAAATGGTCCAGGATCGGTCCACATGGGCAGAGCCGTTATCCTGGGCTGCAGTAACAGGTATTCCACTCAGAGATGGGGGCAAACTGAATGTCTCCCTTGATTTTTATGACACATTATCAGCTGCACTTCGCTGGGGCTACAGAAGTAAGAGCTCACACTGGTGTTTCATGAAGCTGTGGGCAATGATTAAATTGGGTGATGTTTAGAATGAATGCACAGGTGTTGTTTTGAACTCTGGTGATGTTTCCTGTGTTCATGTATGTTACAAACTCCTGTAGGGGCTGCTGCGGCATGGCGGTGCAGTGGGGTCAGGAGCTTTTGAATTTAGACAGAGGAGTGGGGGATGGTAAGGATTTGAGACTTCAGGCACAACATCATCAACAGTTATCTTCTGAATGTTCTTCAGTACCTCTACAGCCACAGTCTGAAGAGGTCTCTCTCCTCCATTGATCATCCTGAAGAATGGTGTATTTCTTCTGAGAGATCGTCCATTTCTCTATACTGTGATCATGGGCCTTTTGATGTCAGTCACAATAAATGACTATGGGTCAAATAAAGAGTCGACCTAAGGAGTCCCCTTTTGTGTGGCTAGAACAATCTCTTGTTGACACATTTTTCTTCTCCTGTCATTACAGGACTTCACCATTCTCTTCTGGTGATGACCACATCTCTTAAAGACAAAGACTCTTTCTTTTGTTTGCTAAGTGTGTACATCATTTTTACCATCTCCCGCCCGCTTTTACAACAAGCATTTGCAATGCTCTAGGTCCCGCATTTAGGAGAGTTTGAGCTATTGGCAATGTAAATGACACTCTCGCAAATGCGAGACCTATTGCATTGCAAATGCATTTTTTTTTAAAAGCGCCCCATGCTGCGTTTTCACGTTAATGTCGGCCACGGCCCTTTCTTTAGATGAGCCGCGTCCAAAGAAAGGGACACGGCCGCCATCAAAGTGAAAGCGCGATATGGGGCGGTTTTAAAAAAAAATCATCTGTTTGTCAAGTTGACAAACAAATGTTTTATTTTGTAAAAGTGCCCCATGCTGCGGTTTCACTTTAGTAGCAGCTGCACACCTTTCTTTAGACACGAGTTGTCTAAAGAAAGGGGCGTGGCCGACAATAAAATGAAAGCGCCGTATGGGGTGCTTGCAAACAAAAAAAGTGAAAAAATCGAACAAATCGAAGAAAAAAACCCATGCGGCCGCGTTTGGGCCGCAAACAACAAACTAAAGGCATGGCCACCACTGCATCAGCGTGGCGTGCCGTGCTATAGAAAAAAATGAAGCGTTGGGGGAAGAGCATGTCCTGCCTGCAATAGCAGCCAGGAGAAAAACATTTAACCAAATAGTGCTCGGAGGCTGTAATTAAAGCCTACTGAGTAACAACACATGTAGCAGGGGGTGTCCTGATGGGAGGTTACAAAATGAGACAAAGCGCTACTAAGGAGGGACCACTAAGCCTATTGTCCAATGAGAAGCCACAGTTTCCAAAGGACAGTGACACAAGCCAATGAAAAACATGGGCCGAGCTTCAAGTACATTGTTGAATACAGCATGCCTCGCAGAGCAACACATGCGCCTCCCAGACTCGACCTAAAAATGGGAACCAGGTATTTTGTGTGACCAAACGTTTTGTGGCCTCAGTTCCCCTGCATCCTTCATGAACCATGTGAATGAAACATTTAATAAGGGTATTTGGTACCATTAATCTGGCTTCATGGCGCAACAATCCTTCGTATTCGTTCATTATTTTGAAAAAAGTATTTCATAACATCATAATGTCTTTATCTCGTCCAAGTTGCATCCTATATGGGTCCTCATAATAAGGTCCAGGTTCCTCCATCATTTAGTGTGAATAGCTTCAGTCATTAGGTCATTGACGTCCAAAGTTACTGGGCATACTGGCAGCAAAGTTTTTCTAAGAAACTCTTCTGCAATCAACATTCTGGAGCCTATGTGTGGCAGGTGAATCCTACAAAAAAGGTTAGCTGGGTTGTGATCCTAACCTGGTTTATGACTGATGTGGAATCTGTAGTCTTGATGCTGTAAACCGCAAGTGTTATTTCAAGGAGATATTTAGGCTTAGCAAAAATGGAGATGAGGGTTTGATGATCCTTGATAACAGTGAAATTGTTCCCATATACAAAGTATGAAAATGTTTACTAGCCCACACTACTGCCAGATTCTTCTTTTCAACCTCATAGATCTTCTAAGGTTTAATGAAGCCTAGACTGGCATAGGAAGCAATTCACCTCAGTTCATGTTTCCATTGTGCTAAAATGGCTCCCTCTTAGGGACTACATGCATTGTAAACATGGAATCATCTTAAACGAATTTCTCAGCAATGCAAAACTGTATGGCATCAAAAGTCTCAGAACACAAGTATGCCAGTCCATTTTGTATATGTCTCGGAGAAGAGCAGTAGCTGACCATAACTACTAAGACATAGCAGTGCAATGACACATTTGCTGGTGTTAGTACTGACATGAGATACTGACCTGGTTTAAACCTGAATGCATAGTTCCTGGAAATTGTAAACATCATTTGCGGTACGTTCCTTTCTTCTTCTTGTTCAGGTAAAATTCGCTGGAAGGAAAGCATCAAAGACCTTAATAAATGTCTTGTTATATCCTTGATGAGTCTTTTCGAACACTGGTATATCATCACTAAGGATCATGTTATTAGAATGCAGTAAATTATTTTCCTCCTTTCTATCTGTTCAGCACGTAGTGAATGGAGAAAGTCATAGTATACCAGTATGATTCCTCCAGATCCACTTATGGAGCCCTTTATTAAGGGCAAGTTTGAAGAAGCAGTAATTGATGGGTCATATCTTGGATATGGAGAGCAAGATGTCTCACATTTTCTCGTCCCTCTTGTAGTAAAGTCACCAGGCTGGATTAGCATGCTAATATCCTTTATTCTCAACTCTGTCAAGACTGAGAACATCAGAGATGCAGCCTCTTCCTTGCACCGGCCCCCAAGTCCTAATTGCCCGCCACAGAACCTCCTCTTCCCCCACACTCCATAATACATCACAAATAACTTGCCTCACATACTCCACTGCATGCAAGCAGCAACACCACACATCCCATCCTCGTCGCCAGTTTGTAGTAAAGTCCCTTTGCCAGATTAGTATGCTAAGAGCCTTTATTCTCAACTCTGTCAAGACTAGGAACAGCAGAGATGCAGCCTCTTCCTTGTACCAGCCCCCAAGTCCTGACCACACTGCACGGAACCTTCTCTTCCCCCAAACTCTATATTGCATCACAAATAACTTACCTCACACATTCCACTGCATGCAAGCAGCAACACCACACCTCTGTCGCCAGGCTGGGCTTTCGCTTGCCAATACAGAACCTGCTACTTGTTGTTATATGTTGTATGAGATTTTCCTTTAGCCAAAATGAGGCGTTATTTGTTTGCCTTACACTGGTTTCCCAGGACTTGAGGCATTCCACTCATTTGAGGCTCTGCTTGTGAGAAGAACCTGCACATTACCATCTTGAGAGTGACTTCAAAGCTTAGCAGGCATCCTATCTCCTCCCAATCTCATTCATGTGATTGTCCCCTTAAAGTTATTTGTATGGAAACGCGGTCTGAAGCTAACCTTAGCAGGGAAGTGGCAATTTGATTCATATGCCAATATGTGTGTGCTAGATGGGTGAAGTTTGGTGCATCAAAATGGGGGATTCCCCAATTTCCATTAGGAACAGGATGCCCAGAACCCGTGATGTCATAATCTCCTTTGAATATGGCATGTTTGGCTAACAAGACATTGCCACTTGTAGGCATATCTGTCTCTAGGAATCAGTATCTGCCAGAACAACAGTCCTCAATCTCTGCACTTTTCGCCTGATTTCTAGTTTTGCTGGTGGGTTTTGGTGCCGTAGCATCTTTGTGGAGTGAGTCTATGTGGTTTGATGCTTGCCAGCTATCCTATCTTTTACCAGGCTTGCACATCTTGTGGAAGTGGTCCCTTTAAAAGCACGAATGATAGTGACAAATCTGAGAAGGACACTTCCCCTCAGTTAGAAAATCAACACCCCGAATCAGTAGCATTCTCATTGTGGTGAATGTTGGAAATGGCAAGAGCCTTTGATGTGGCACATCATGTCCCTCTGAGATTTGATGTTTCTGCATCTGTCCATTATGTCAGCTTGAATGTATGCTGCTGGTTATCACGAGAACCACTGCCAGGATGTATTACAGTTTGCACAACTTCAGTAGGATTTGTATAGGATTTTCAGCTAAAAAGAAGATACCCTGCATTCCGAAAGGTCTTGCAATTTGAGCCCCTCGCCACTTATAGTCTTTCAGGGGTGCCTCGAGAAATCTGATGAGAGAACAGGTTTTCCAGAATAGAATGGGAAATCCAGTGCTCCTGGTCAAGTCTTCTGAGAAATTAAATAAAGATGGAGGCTTACCTTCAGGGTGTTGAATGAATAATGATTATTTCTCTGAACCTAGTGGCAGAGGTCACGACTAAGGAACAATACAGAGGTATATCTGATTGCAGTTGTTACCAGGTTTCTCAGCAGACCCTCACAAGAACTGACAAACGTGTCCAACCTTTTTTTGACAGAAACGCCTGAAATAAGACAGGAATAAGGAATGGGCATTTCTGGTTTTGAGCCACACCTGTGAAATACATCTCAAGTTTTTCAATCCACAGTTTCATTTTAGGGGATTGTGCAGAAAGCAACCCTAACAGCACAAAGCGGTCAATTGCTGAAATGGATGCCATCATGAAAATTTGGTGTTGGCTATGCCCTGGGTGGGCTTAGTGTTGTGCGCAGTCTGCTTTGCACTGGAGGTATTTGGTGAGAGGTCGGGCCAGTGAGGTCTTCACATGCTTCTTACTTGTCCACTCAAGTCAGGAATTAGCACTGCACAGTCTCTCACCTCCTTAGCCCTTTCTGCTGAGTGTACAGGCCGTCAGCTGGTCCTGTCTCTGCTGTCAAGGTGTATCAAAACCTTGTGTTGGGCCCTCGTTAGACCACAATGGCATCGGGCTCTCAGGGTGCTGAAATCCTGTGTGCATCTGCAGCGCCCTTGCACGTGTGGTTTCTACTTGCGGTTGGCCTGTGCTACAGCACAGCATCTCTGCTCCTTGGGCAGGGCATGGAGTGCAGTTGAGTGCATGGGTGTGCACATATGTCAGTAGCGCCTGCTGCTTTGGGGTTCTTACTGGGCAGAGTTGCAGGATTGGCCATGGGCCAGGGTTACCATACTCATTGGCAATTGTGGTATTCTGGATAGCCCCCTCCCCCCAGGCTTAATCAGTATACACAATAAAACATTACAACACAGCACTGAGGTCGGGGCACACAGGCTCCCGGGCTACTATTATTTTATAAACCCTTATGCTACATGGATGCTACCATTCATTGCCAAGGGGTCACCCCTCTTTGGGATAAGTTTTTTGATACAACTCTGCTTGTTCCTGAAAGCAGGGAAGATGGTAACCATAGCACAGCAATCCTTTCTTTGATGCTGCTTAAAAAAAAAACATATGCTTTCTTGTAGAGCACCTTTTCCCCATATTTCCCAAGAAATCTAAAATAATTAGCTATATTTTGGCTATTTTCTCAGGTCCCTTAAGGGAAACTACACACCCTAGGTACCTTTAGAATTTTAGAGAAAAAAAAGATGCAAATTTGAAGTGGATACATTTTGTGGAAAAAAGTTATGAAGGTTTAAGTGGCAGCTACTGCATACATCGAGAAAAGGGCTGATCACAGGGGAAGCTACTCCAAACATCGAAAAAAGGCCTTAGCACAGGGCGGAAAGCCCAAGGCTTTAAGTGGGCCGGGTTGCAAACCCACCAGTTATTAAAAGCTGACTTTGAAACGGGTCTCTATCAGGCTCTGTGTTCATTACAGAAAATATTTTTGTTACAACTCTACTTGTTCCTGAAAGTTGGGGAGATGGTAATCCTAGTACAGCAAATCTTCCTTTAATGGCTTTTTTAGAAAAACAAAATCATTCTAGCAGAGCATTTTTCCCCCAAAAATGAAAATGTAACTATATTTCAGCAATTTCCTCAGTTGCCTCATGGACAATATGCAAATCCTGGGCACCTTTAGAATCCATAGGATGTTAGAAAAAAAGGATGCAAATTTGACATGGATACCTGGTGTGGAAAAAAGTTATTAAGTGGGAGCTACCCCAAACATCTAGAAAAGGCTTAGCACAAGGGGGATGCCAAGGCTCTAAGTAGGCCTGGTCCCCACAGGTCTCAAATCGGCCAATAATTAAAAACAAACATTGAATCAGGTGCCTATCGGGCTCTGTATTCATTACCTTAATTTAACAAGAAAGTCAGGAGTCCAGCAAAGTGGCAGTCTTCCAGCCGCACAGCAGTCCTTCTTCCTAGCAGAGTCTTCACAGGTCCAGAAGTGTACTGAAGTTGTGGTGTCTGAGGTCCAGTTCTTATACCCAGTGGTGCTTTCGAAGTGGGGGAGACTTCAAAGAGATGCCTTTGAAGTGCACAAAAGCCTTCCCTTCCTGCCCTGACTCCAGACTCACTACAGGGTGGTATGCAGCCCTTTGTGTGCGGGGACAGGACACAACCTATTCAGGTGTGAGGCTGCCTGCTGTTCTCTTGCCTGGGTGAGAAGGACTGGACCTACATCACTTGAACCCAGACTGACTCCAATGGCTTGCTGGCTTGCCTCCTGTTCAGAAGTCTCAGGGACATAAAAGACTTCCAACTGTTCTGCTGCTGCACCTGGACTCTGCCATCTGTGAATCTGCCCTGCCAAGTGGTGCCACCCCAGTCCAGGACCCTGGGAAGTGAGGCCTAAGGTGCTTGCTCCAGAAAAACCCACGCATCCTCTCTTGCACCCATGCATCGGTGCCGTTGTGTGGATTGGAACTGGCGCATCGCCCATGTTGCGTGACCAAAACCGGTGCATCGCCTCCGCTGCGTGAATCGACCCGACACATCGCCTTCGGAACCATCACTGCGCAACGCTTTCCTTGAGGTCTTCTCATCACTGTTGAGGGCAGCTTCGATGACGAAGCAGAGAATTCCACATCGAAACCCCTGTGCTCATTAGAGCTGCGCGCATCAGGACCAGGGCATCGCCACCACTGCGAGGATCAACACTGATGCATTGCTTTGGATGCATCTCGCATCCCCATTGTTGACAGGATCTTCAACGTAGACGCAGCCCGGACCAAGGTACTTTTGCTCTGGGGGCCAAATCTGGTACCCATAGCCAGCCCGTGCTCCATTGTGGTCAGCCTGAAGTTTTGACTTTGTCCCGGCCCAGCGCAACCAGATGTCCCTTGTTGGTGCTTAGTGGCACTATTTTCACTTTATTCTTTAAAAAATAATATCTCAAGTTCTACTTATTGGATCTTTGTCACTGTGGTCTTGTTTTATTTATTAAGATATTGTCTATGTTTCTAAATTGTGGGATCTTTTTGTGTAGGGTTTTCACTGTTTTTTACTGTCTGAAGTGTTGCACAAATACTTTATACATTGTCTCCATGTTAAGCCTGACTGCTCTCTGCCATGCTACCAGGGGTGAGCACAGGTTAATTTAGGCATTGCTGGTGTCTTATGCTGACTAGGATTGTGGTTACTGCTTGACCAGGGCTCACACTCCAGTCAACCAGGAACCCAATTTCTAACGTTGGTGGCAGTGGTGGGATAGGACTTGTGTTTGTGCAATGCCATATAGTAACTCAGTGTACATTACCATCCCATATCAAAGATCAATTTGAGTATATTCTTCCTGATTTGCCTATTTGCTTTTTCAAATTAATTCTTACTCTGCCTGACTATCTGTGACCTCACCTGCAAAGTTGGAGTTTGAGCTGGTCAACCTGAAGAGATGCACCATTGCCCAGCTCAAGGAGTTTTGTCAGGAGAGGAGGTTGCCTACTAAGAGGAGCACTCAGAAGAGAGAGCTCCAGAAAGCTTTATGGGCATGGGCAGAGGCCCTTCAATTCCCACCCTCAGGAGATGACCAGGAGGTTGAGGAGGGGTCAGAGGAAGACTCACAGGAGGGTCTTGGATGCGACCTATTGAGGAGGGGGGTAACATCGTTCCAGGAGTGGAGACTTCTTCACGTGCAGGGAGCAGTGCGTCCTCCTGCAACCTATCCCCCGAGGAGCTGGTGGAGAGGAAGTTGGGCGTACAAGCTGGAAATTGCTACCTCTACAGGGGTGGACAATGTGGCCTTGGGGGTAAGTCTTCCCCAGGGGCAGGTCATAGATAATGCCATGATCTCCCGTAGCTGAGAAGTGGACTCAAGGGTGAGGTGGTGTTCCCTGAGGGTGGGAGTCATCATTTCCATCAGGTGAAAGTGAATGGGGTCCCACTCACTGCTCTGAGGGACACCAGTGCCAGCCAGACCATGGTTGAGGAAAGGATAGTTTCCCCAGAGCAGTACAACGGTTAGGTGTGTATGGTGAGGCAGGCCCAGAGGCAGGACTTCTTCCACCCTATGGCCCTTGTATCCCTGGAGTGGGATGAGGGGTGATCCAGAGGAGGGTGATAGTCAGTCCCCAGATGCCCATAGGCTGCATTATGGAGAATAAGTTGCTGTTGGTGTCAGGGGGACTGGGAGAGGTGGCCACCCAACGTGCCATGACCCTTCAATTTTCTGGGGATACAACTCCCAAGCGGAGGGTACCGGACCCCAATGGAGGGGCAGGAGGTGGAAATAGTCCACAGTGGGAGGACCAGTGGATAAGGGGTTGCCAGCCCTGAGATCAGAGCACCCCAAGACTGACCCTGGTGAGGCCACTTCTAGCCAGGGGGGGCTTCATGCACTGTCACAGGGACAGAGGGCTGGGGTCCTGCGCCAGGCAGACACTTGCATGACACACACAAAGTGCATCTCCCTTCAGAGAAGTAGTGGTACTCCCCTGGAAGTCGAGACTCGTCAGACACATGTTTAGACGAAGGGCACAGACCCTGGGTTGAAGGACAAGTGTCAGGATACCACCACTGAACTGGTGGGAGGTGGAGTGGAAAAAGGGTGCTAGGCACCTGGAGCTGCTGACCGCCACTCAGAGAAACCAGAGGGGTCAGAGATCCCTGGATGGCCTGGAGCTTGGCTGTGGACACTGACAGCTGTCAGTGGCCTCTGTTTGTTGTTGTCCTTACGGACAGAGTTTTCCCTGGGTTGGGGACAGAAGTTAGACCCAAAGGGTGGAATGGGCAACATACCTTTGTTAGCTATACTGGTACTGTCTGCCTACTGGGATGCATCTGTGAGCAAAGTAAGGTTAGGTGCTGCACAGATGGGGTCCACAGGTAAGGAGTAGGGTTCACCATGAGTCAGTTCAGTAGCTCAGGAAAGTATAGACAGAGGGATCCAACTGAGTTCAGAGAGGCGTAGAACTGACAAGTGCCCCTGCAGTAGAGGGCCACTGTCCACGTTCTATCGCCTAAGCAGGGAAGCCCATCATGTTTTGATTAGTCTACCCTGGCTTTAGTCTCATGGGGTTTTGTGTTGGAAATTGCCCTTTCCTAAGGGTCACCCTCAAACATTTTGCCTTCCTCCTCCCCTTTTTGCTGAATTTGTTTTTTTGACTTTAGGACTCTGGGCACTTTACCACTGCTAACCAGTGCTAAAGTGATCTCTCCCTAAAACGTAGTAACATTGGCTAATCCACAATTTGCATATTTAATTTGCTTATAAGTCCCTAGTAAAGTGCACTGTATGTTCCCAGGGCCTGCAAATTAAATGCTATAAGTGGGCCTGCAGCAGTGAATGTGCCAACCACTTAAGTAGCCCTTTAAACATGTCCCTGGCCTGCCACTGAAGAGTTTGTGTATGCAGTCTTAACTGCCATGTCGACCTGGCAAGTTAAACCTCTTGCCAGGCCCAAGCCTTCCTTCTTAATACATAAAAGGGACCCCTAAGGAAGGCCCTGGACAGCCCCCATGGCAGGTTACAGAGTATATAAAAAGTTAGACATGTACTTTTAAGTTTTACATGTCCTGGTAATGAAAAACTCTAAATTTCATTTTTTACTACTGCAAGGTCTATCTACCCAATAGGATAGGATTGGGATTACCTTATTACATTTTATAAGCGAAATTCACAAATGTGAAGAAATAGGCCGTTATTACGAGTTTGGCGGCGTGGTGGCAGTCTGTCCCTCCACATTAGGACTGTGGCAGTTGGAACGCCACGTGACCGCTTCTGCCACCAGGGATCCACAATCCCTGGTGGTGGTGCAGTGGTCTGAGGCCCCTCATATGCTGGCAGTGCCGCGGAGGCACCACCAAACATATTAGGAGTTTCCTCACCACCACATTCTTTATGAGGGTGCGACTGCCATGAAAAGTGTGGTGATGAGGAAACAAAGGGGGCCCTACAGGGCCCCCTGTTGCCTCAGCACCATGGGGTGCATGTAGGGGGGCACATGTTGTGCCCCCCTGTGTGCCTACTCCCCCAGTTCCAGCAGGGCATGGACTTAACAGTCCATGCCCTGCAGGAACTGCCTTTGACACTCCCATTGGGGTGCCTTTTTCAAAGGCACCGCAGTGTGCCGCAAAAGAACCACCCGCCAGAGTAAAAATAAGTTATACTCTGGCAGTAGTCTTTAATGGGTTTGGCGGTCTCGGAGTGGGGCAGCAGTGTAGCTTCATCGCTCCGAGACCATCAAAGTCATAATAAGGACCATAGACTTTTCAAGTTTAGTTTCTCTAGAATCACATTTTTAAATCCTAACTTATAGTAAAGTCGGATTTTAAACTGTAATTCTGAAAATGACACTTTTAGAAAGTGGGCATTTTCTTGCTTTAGTCATTTGATGCCTGCTGCCTGTCTCCGATCACATGTCTGGGGTGGGTGACAGCTAGGCTTTGTGTATTCCTCCTAGACAGCCACACACAAGAGGAGCTAGGTGTGACCTGATCGAATATCCTCTCAGAAAGGGTGGGAGGTGCTGGACCCAGTCTTATTTACACCTGAATAGGCTATGTCCTGTCCCCACACAAAGGTCTTCACACACCCTGTAGTGAGCCTGGTGCCAGGGAAGAGGCCTCTGTGCACTTCAAAGGCATCTCTTTGAAGTTTCCCCCACTTCAAAGGGACCACTGGGTATACGAACTGGACCTCAGACACCACCACTTCAGTACACTTCTGGACCTGTGAAGACTCTGCCAGGACGAAGGACTGCTGTGCTGCTGAAGGACTGCCACTTTGCTGGACTCTGAATTTGTGTATTATTTAAATTTTTATTTAAATTAAGAATAATTAGATAGAAAATGAAGACATTTAGGAGCGAGATACTGGGTTTATAGGGGATAAGGGTGAGGAGTAGTGAATTTTAAAAAAAATGTGTGTAATATTTTTAAAATATTTTTAATTAAGAAAAACTAGATAGCACCTAAAGAAATTTCAGAGTGGGATGTTGGGTTTATAGGTGATAAGGGTGGGAAGTAACTAAAAAAATGTAAAAATGTGTATAATATTTTAAAAATATATTTTTATCATGAAAATGTAGATTGAATTTAAAGAAATTTCGGAGTGGGATGTTGGGTTTGTAGGGGATAAGGGTGGGAGTAATTAAAAAAATTGTATAGAATTTGTGTATTATTTAAAGAAAAAAATTAGAGAGCGATGTTGGGTTATAGGGGAAGAGGGTGGGGAGTATTTTAGGATATTGTGTTTGGATTACATTTTTTATTGAAATAAAAATATTTCATAGTGGGATGTTGGGTTATGGGGAAAATGTTGAGGAGTACTTTTAAATATTAGATCATTTATTTTAATATTTTGACATTATATTCAAAATGTTTAAAAATTTAGTAGTGGGATGTAGAGCTATAGGGTAAATGGTGGGGAATTTTTACAAATGTATTTTTTTAATGTAAACATTTAGAAAGAGAAAAAAAATTAGTTGTGAGATGTATATTTATAGAAAAAAGGGTGGGGTATAGTGAAAAAAAATCAAGAAATTGTGTTTTTTGGGGGGAAAATTATATTTATTTAAATTAATTGATGAGTGATATGTGCTCGAAAATATCTTCTCTACATGAATTGACTGAACCTATATGATTGAGAAGCTAGTTTTCGCTGAATAATTTTTAACAGAACATGGCTAAATGTATGTAGTGACTCTTTTAATCTTTTTATGGCACTTGGCACTTTAATGGACTTGATTCCCTAAATTAAGCATTTTTGAATTCAATTGAGTAGTGCTATGTATTGTTATAATGGAAATTGTTGGGCGGTATTTTAGATTTTTTTTTAAAGTTTTTTTTTACATTTTTACAAATTCTTTTAGAGTAATTGGGTGGGTTAATTTATGTTGTTAAATGTTGGGAAATATAATAAAACATATTTTAAAAAAATAGAACGAAGGAACTGGACAGTGGAACCCCATAGACCTCAGCACCTGACCCACTATCCCCAATAAATATATATATAATCTGGAACTACCCAGGAATGTGTGTGCACACTGACAAGACACCCACTGTCACTGTGTGATTCCCATACAGGAATATAACAATTTTGACATAATAGCACAGGTGCACCACATAACAAATTAGACAAAAAATTGTATAAAATTAATGTCCCCAAAGTATTTTTCCAAGTTTCTTCCTTTATTTTCAATGAAGTCTTTAAAACACACTCAAGGTGATTTGAGATACAGCCGACGCGTTTCGTCCTTATCAAAAGGACTTCCTCAGGGCTGTTGATTCAACAAACACAATACACTCAAATATATATACAAACACATTTAGACGACAAAACTTTAGACATCACAGACTAATAACCGTTTTTTACGAAATACCAATTGATTCTTGTTATTTCCTATCATTAAAATTTACTAATAATTTCAGCCTCTTTATGTACAAGTTTTAATACCTAGCAGATGCGTGCAGAATAGAAAAAGAAGATAGAAAAGATAATCAAGTGATAAAAGTTAAAAAATCACGTGACTCAAGTTTATTAAGAATGCCCAAGGTTGTGAGTAAGTTATTTAAGGGTGCCGTGAAGGGAGCCATGATCCCACTTATATAGTCAGGCCATGCATATAATACCAACCAAGTAAATATTTAATCCTGTTATTGTTTAAAGGATTTAAGTCACCTAGTAGGCCGAGTATGGGACAAAAAACAGACTTCCGTCCTTCAATGTATCTATATTCAAGAAAATAAATGGGTTAAAATTCCCCAATTATAGAAAGGCGGCTGATAATATAAACATTAATATAATGCCCAATACTTACTATATAACAAGAAAGGTGACTGGTGCCTTAATCTAAATGGGATGAGTAGGTATATATAGACTCCCACTTTTGTTTGTTCTCTATCCCAGGTCAGGGATATAGCAATATTATGACATCTTTTACGATGACCGACCTATATTTGCAAAAAAGGAATTTACGATGTTAATTTTAATGTGCAGTTCTTAGCGAACACACATAGAGCATAGGCGTAATCAAATGTTTTAGAATACAAAATTGAAATGAACTTGCCCTGCTATTATGTAACGGCATCAATGACAATGCCGGTTAAAGAATCAATATAATCGTGGAAAGTAAGTATAACAAGAGTACACAAAAATGAGGCGGTCTACTTAATTAAAAGACCGAAAGCCACCAAATCAGAAGGACTCACCAAATCAGAGTCAACTCGTAATTTAATATAATAACCGATCCAAAATGTTATGAAGACACAAGTGTGTCATCCCCCTGGTTAAAAGGCGGCATCAACCATAACTAGTCCAAAACGGGGACAGGATATGTACCCCATACTCATCTACGATGATAAGCCATACCCCGGGCAAACAACGCTACTCACACAATCCACACTCGTCTAGTACACAGCACTCAAAACCAAACGTCAATCAAACCACGTCAGAAATCGGCATTAGATATCTTACCGGAATCAGTCGGGACAGTCCTCACCCAGTCGTGGAATGGAAGCATGTGTGGCCGTGTTTTGAAACGACTTAATATACCCGCGCTCATTCGCATACATCGAAAACAGCTGTGAAAGCTGTAGGACCAACAAAATTCTGTGATCCAATACGGCCGCCATCTTATAATGGTTTGTCCTGTGTATTCCTTTACACAGGTATTGACAAGTTAATATCACAAACATCAAAAAAGGAAACCTTAGACATAAAAACAACAACCCATATTCTCAATCGGGTATTGTTTAATATCCAAACATCAATGTAGTCAGAAGACGTACTAAATGATGAATTATAATTTAACGCCTTATTTCGCAATTCATAAATCACGAAAAGCATATATACTTGATACAGGCAAAACATAGAAGGTTCTGTGTTTATTAGTTGACGAATAGTGAATGAACAATAAGAAACCATAACGAGGTGTAGGGCAGGAAGAAGACCTGGTTTCGTCTCAGATTACAGGATCTGATACGGCCGCCATCTTGTACTAGTATGTCTAGAGTGAACATCCAAACATACATAGATACAACCAAAGTTACAAAGCTTTGACGACCGTCATTTAATATTAATGTTTCTTAACTCACGATCTAAATATCAAAGGCGATTCCTTATTTGTGAAAGCGAAGGGAATATCGAACAAAATACAGGTCACTAGGAGCGAGTGATAAGCCCAACTAGAATCATAATGGGGAGTCACAGAATTTTAATCAAATATGCACAGGGATAATAAGCTATGATAAATTGAAACCAAAAAGGTCTACTGGTGTCAATAACACCTGCTAAAATCCATCTCCAATCCGATTAGTAGTGACAGGAGTATGAGCATTGGCTCCGAACGACATTGCATAAATAATGAATTTCAACCCTAGTTGAAGCAACATTAACAGAAATAAGTCAAAAGCAGAGTGCTAGTGTGAAAAGAGTGGAAATAAGGAAAGACAGTAAAAAATGATAATTAGAGGAAAAAAAAAAAAAAAAGCACATCCAACGTGTGAAGGTAATACTCCATCGGGATGGGATTAAAGAAAATACATGATATTATTCATATATATTACAATCTGATATTTACAATACCGTATCTTTTTTTTAGAATTCCACATAGGTAAATCTCCCAATTCATCACTTGTGACCAATATACGAAAGTCATGACATATAAGATTACAGTAGAAGCAAAGCAAAACAATACATCATAATTACAAGTTCTTATCTGGGGCATTGAAATGATGGATACCCCCTAGAGAAAATAGTGCATCTCATCATCATTGTTATGACCCATTTCAATACATCGAAGTTTACATATCCAACCTGCCTCATTTTTTCTCAACATTAATTCCCTATTCCCTCCCCTCGGATGGGGTGGGACATGATCAATGCCTATAAACCAGCATTCTTCATCAATTCCATGATTTTCTTGCATGTGGTATGTTAGTGGATACCTATGATCACCGTTACGTATGGCCCTCACATGTTCCTGAATCCGCGTTTTAAGCGGCCTTATGGTGCTGCCCACGTAGATTTTATTACAAGGGCAGCCCAAAATATACGTGACGTACTGAGTCTTACAAATTAAAAAATTAAATTTGAAAAAAATGCGAAATATTTTCAGATTTACAAAAAATGCATATGCAGTTTTTGTATTTGGTTGTTATGTTTATAGGGAAGAACAGTTGGAATTATTAATTAATTGAATTTTAATTTTGTAAATGTTTTGTTAACAATATGTATAAATAGGAGATTTGAAAGATAATGTAAATTACATTTTATGTGTTTTGGTGATTATAAAATCAAATTAAATAATTTATGTTTATGTTTTTAAATGTTTTATATTTAGTTTCTTTAAATAAGAGATTATTTTGGGGAGTTGGTGCTTTTTGTAAATATATCATTATTTAGTTTTTTTGGAAGATTTTATATTATTTTATAATTTTAAGTATAGGTATTTTGCGAAGTATGTTAAAAATTATAATTATATTTGAGTAGTTCCATGTAATTTATATATGAACAATTTTTAATATTTATGATAAATATTTTAATATTTAAATTCTTATAAATGTTTAAAAAATGTTATTTAATTTATTATAAGAATTATTCTATAATAAATGTATAGTAAAAAGTGAGAAACGTATATATTTATATATTAAAGAAAATTATTTTAAAAATATTCTACATTTTAAAACATTTATTTAGGTTGAGTTGTTGTTACTTTTGAATTGTTTAATACATTTTTCAACTAGTGTGTAGTGTTTTGTTTAAGTGATGCTATTTTTATTTGTAAAAGTTAAAGTTCCATGTTTTGTGCGCACCTTCCCTGGGTTAGTTTATATTGGAGTGGGAATAGTTAATTTTGTATGTTAATTGTCCAGCACCTTCTCTGACTTAAGTTATATTTGAGTGGGAATAGTAAATGTTGTATGTTTAGTGTCCAGCACCTTCCCTGAATTAATTTATATTGGAGTGGGAATTGTAAATGTGGTTTGTTTAGTATCCACCATCTTCCCTGAGTTAGAATATAGAGGCCCATAGGTCCGCAGTTCCACCCACACAATTTGGATACGGAAACATCCATTTTTCAATGGCAGCTTGTGCGGCGGGCGAAAAAGACCTGCAGCACAAGCTGCGATTGAAAAATTTATGTTTTTGAACATCCCTGCACCGTGTGCCAGGCACCATACAGTGCCTGCCACACGGTGCAGGGATGTTTGGGGGCACCATAAGTGTCCCCCATGCCCCATAGCGGCGGGCCAGGGAGGAAAGGAGGCCCTGCTAGGGGCCCCCAAAGTCACTTTCCGACTGCCTATCCATGTCGGAAAGGCCGACATGCAAAGGCTGTCGGAAAGTGACATCATAATCCCAACGGCGGAGCCAAGGATGGCTCCGTCGTCATTATGGGATTGTGATTCTTTCCGATTCTCGGACAGGCTCAAGGAGCCCGTCGGAACAGCAGCAGACGGTCCCTCTGCCAGCCGCATCGTAATGTGGTGGGCGGAGCGCAGGGTCAGATGTCGGGCTGACCACAACCGACGGTTGGTGGGTTGCGGTCCGCCCGACATCGTTATCGGGTCCTTAGAGTGCAGTAGATTTTGTGAATTAAAATATAATGTTGTGGGAATAGTACTTGGTGTATATATATATATCTATATTCACTGAAAAAACACAGGTTTCAGCGACGTTTTAGTTATTTGGACATTTCACTCGAACAAAACCAGAGAAATTCGGCCCTTATAGATAGTTGAGCTAACTATAACTCGCGCCTCCACAATGCACTGCTGATGACGTCACATATTACATCATTCATGAAATGGTCAGTGACATCACTGATGACATCTCAAATGATATCACTGATGACATCATCCAGTGACTGTGTGTTTCTGTAAAGTTTAAATATGTTTTATATATATACATGCCACGCTGTATTGAAGAATGAGTGGGTGTATCAGTGTCTGAATGAATGATTTAGTAGGTGCATGACTGACTGCATAAGTGAGTGATTAAACATGTCTTACTGAATGCATGGGTTAGTGACTAAACTGTGTGAATGTCTGTATCAGTCTGTCAGTTGGTGTGTAAGCGGCTGCATGAGTTGGTGAGTAGCTACATGAGTGTCTATATGGGTTATCGATTGGTTGTCTGAGTATCTGTATGGGTGCCTGAGTGTCTGTGTGGGTGGGTGGGGTGTGTTTGACTCTGTACATAGATGTGTGAGTGGGTGATTCACTGGGTGTATGGGTTCAACAGTGCATCTGTGAAGGGCTGTATGGGTGGGTGAGTGTGTGTATGGGTGTGTTGGTGAGTGAATGGATGTCTCAGTAGTACATGTGTGAGTAACTACATATGTGAAAGGCAGTATATGTGAGTGTTGGAGTATATAAATGACTATATGTGAGAGTGAGTGATTGTGAGAGTGGCTGTATGGATGAGTGTGTGCTTGTATCAGTGATTGTATAAGAGAGTAAGTATGTGTTAGTATCTGTATGAATAAGTGAGGTGGTGTGTGTATAACTGTATAGGTGAGTAAATGGGAGTGTGATTGATTCTTTGCATGACTGACTAGGTGTGTGAGTAACTATGGATGAGTGTAGGTGTGTGAGTGTCTGTATAGGTGTATGAGTGCATATGATGGTGCTGTATTGATGAGTGACTGCATGTATGAGTGACTGTATGGGTGAATGAGTGGATGTGTGTGTAGACCTAGGAATCAGAGAGTGGGTATGTAGTAACTGGTATTGGTGTGTCTATGGTTTCGAAAATGGTAGTCTGTATTTTAGAGTGGGTGTATCAAAGGATATATTAGGGTGTGAGGAGGTGCATCAGATTATCACGTTGATGATATCATCAGTGATGTCATTTGAGATGTCATCAGTGATGTCACTGACCACGTCATGAATGATATAATATGTGACGTCATCAGCAGTGCATTGCGGGGGCGCGAGTTGTAGTTAGCTTAACTAACTATAAGGGCCGAATTTCTCTGGTTTTGTACGAGTGAAATGTCCAACTAACTAAAATGTCCCTGAAACCAGTGTGTTTTTCAGTGAATTTCTAAGGTTTTGTAAATGCGAATTTCTAACTATAACGTCCCTGAAACCTATGCTTTGTTCAGTGAATTTCAAAGGTTTCTTAAATGGTAATTTCTAACTATGCCTACAGAGGTAGGACATGTGCAGAAAGAGGAAGAAGGGCGCAGAAAGAAGCAAGAGAAAAGCAGAAAGAGGCAACAGAAGTCCAGAAAAACAAAGAAAGGTGCAGAAAGAAGCAAGATCTATGCAGAAAGAACCAACAGAGGAGCAGAAAGAGGCCTTGTTGCAAAGTCATCCTGTGCCCCCAACTTTTTGCTGACTGGTACTGGTGGTAAAGGACTCTGACTAACCAGGCCCGGAACAGTGCTATGCTGAAAGACACTTAGAATACAGTGAAAACACCCACATACACTAAAGAAGCAAGTGAAGAGCAGAAAGAGGCAATAGAGGTGCAGAAAGAGGCAAGAGAGGTGCAGAAACAAGCAAGAGAAGTGCAGAAAGAGGCAAGAGAATTGCTGACAGAAGCAACAGAGGTGTAGTAAGAAGCAAGAGAAGTGCCGAAAGAGGCAAGTGAGGTGCAGAAAGAAGCAAGAGCAGTGCAGAATGAACCAACAGAAGTGCAAAAAGAGGCAAGAGGGTTGCAGAAAGAGGTAGGAGAGGTGCACAAAGAGGCAAGAGGGGTATGAAAGAGGCAGGAGGGGTGCAGAAAGAAGGAAGAGAAGTGCAGAAAGAAGCAACAGAGGTGCTGAAAGTGGCGCAAAGGGTGCAGAAAGAGGCAAGAGAAGTGCAGAAAGAGGGAACAAGGGTACAGAAAGAGGCAAGAGAGGTACAGAAAGATGGGGGAGGGGTGCAGAAAGAGGCAAGAGGGGTGCAGAAAGAAGCAAGTGAGGATGCAGATAGAGGCAACAGATGTGCAGAAAGACGCAAGAGACCTGCAGAAATAAGCAAGAGAAGTGCAGAAAGATTCAAGAGAATTGCTGAAAGAAGCTACAGAGGTTTAAAAAGAAGCAAGTGAAGTGCAGAAAGAGGCAAGTGAGGTATAGAAAGTAGCAAGAGCAGTGCAGAAAGAACCAACAGAGGTGCAAAAAGAGGCAAGTGGGGTGCAGAAAAATGTTGGAGAGGTACAGAAAGAGGCAAGAGAGGTACAGAAAGAGGCAGGAGGGGTGCAGAAAGAAGGAAGAGAAGTGCAGAAAGAAGCAACAGAGGTGCTGAAAGAGGCGCGAAGCGTGCAGAAAGAGCAAGAGAAGTGCAGGAAGCAGCAACAGAGGTACAGAAAGAGGCACAAGAGGTGCAGAAACAGGCAGGAAATGTGCAGAAAGAGGGAACAGGGGTGCAGAAAGAGACAAGAGAGGTGCAGAAAGAGAAAAGAGGGGTGCAGAAAGAGGCAAGAGGGGTGCAGAAAAGGAAAGAAGGGTGCAGAAAGAAGCAAGAGAGGTGCAGAAAGAAGCAAGAGATGTGCAGAAAGAGGGAAGACAAGTGCAGAAAGAGACAACAGGGGTGCAGAAAGAGACAACAGGGGTGCAGAAAGAAGCATGAGAGGTGCAGAAAGAGACAATAGAAGTGCAGAAAGAAGCAACAGAGGTGCATAAAGAGGCAAGTGAGGTGCATAAAGAGGCAAGTGGGGTGCAGGAAGAGGAGAGAAGTGCAGAAAGAAGCAAAAGAGGTGCACAAAGAGACAATAGGGGTGCAGAAAGAGGCAAGAGCAGTGCAGAAAGAACCAAGAGATGTGCAGAATGAGGCAAGAGTGGTACAGAAAGAGGCAAGAGATGTGCAGAAAAAGGAAGAAGGGTACAGAAAGAAGCAAGAGAAGCGCAGAAAGAGGCATGTGAGGTGCAGAACGAGGCAACAGAACTGCAGAAAGAGGAAAGAGAGTTGCAGAAACAGGCAAAAGGGGTGCAGAAAGAGGGAACAGGTGTGCAGAGGCAACAGAGGTGCAGAAAGAGGGGAGAGGGGTACAGAAAGAGGCAAGAGGGATGCAGAAATTTGCAACAGAGGTGCAAAAAGAAGCATGAGCCGTGCAGAAAGAACCAACAGAGGTGCAGAAAGAGGCAAGAGGGGTGCAGAAAGAGTCAGGAGAGGTGCGCAAAGAGGCAAAAGGGGTACAGAAAGAGGCAAGAGGGGTACAGAAAGAAGCAAGAGAAGTGCAGAAAGAAGCAACAGAGGTGCTTAAAGAGGCAAGAGGGGTGCAGAAAGAGGCAAGAGAAGTGCAGAAAGCAACATAGGTGCCGAAAGAGGCAAGAGAGGTGCAGAAAGAGGGAACAGGGGTGCAGAAAGAGGTAAGAGGGATACAGACATTTGCAAGAGAGGTTCAGAAAGAAGCAAGAGAGGTGGAGAAATAGGGAAGAGGGGTGCAGAAAGAGGCATAAGGGATGCAGAAATTTGCAAAAGAGGTGCAGAAAGAAGCAAGAGCAGTGCAGAAAGAACCAACAGAGGTGCAAAAAGAGGCAAGAGGGGTGTAGAAATAGGTAGGAGAGGTGCACAAAGAGGCAAGAGGGATACAGAAAGAGGCAGGAAGGGTGCAGAAAGAAGGAAGAGAAGTGGAGAAAGAAGCAACAGAGGTGCTGAAATAGGCAAGAGAGGTGTAGAAAGAAGCAACAGAGGTGCAGAAAGAAGCAACAGGGGTGCAGAAAGAGGCAAGAGAGGTGCAGAAACAGGCAAGAGAGGTGCAGAAAATGGCAAGAGAACTGCAGAAAGAGGCAAGAGGGATGCAAAAAAGGGAAGAAGGGTGCATAAAGAAGCAAGACAGGTACAGAAAGAAGCAAAAGAAGTGCAGAAAGAAGTAAGAGGTGCAGAAAGAAGTAAGAGAGGTGCAGAAAGAGGGAAGACGAGTGCAGAAAGAAACAACAGGGGTGCAGAAAGAAGCAAGAGAAGTCCAGAAAGAAGCAACAGAGGTGCTGAAAGAGGCAAGTGGATTGCAGAAAGATGCAAGAGAGGTATAGAAAGAGGCAAGATAAGAGTAGAAAGAGGCATGAGAAGTGCAGAAAGAGGCACTTGAGGTGCAGAAAGAAGCAAGAGATGTGCAGAAAGAGGGAAGACAAGTGCAGAAAGAGACAACAGGGGTGCAGAAAGAGACAACAGGGGTGCAGAAAGAAGCATGAGAGGTGCAGAAAGAGACAATAGAAGTGCAGAAAGAAGCAAAAGAGGTGCACAAAGAGACAATAGGGGTGCAGAAAGAGGCAAGAGCAGTGCAGAAAGAACCAAGAGATGTGCAGAATGAGGCAAGAGTGGTACAGAAAGAGGCAAGAGATGTGCAGAAAAAGGAAGGGTAGCGCAGAAAGAGGCATGTGAGGTGCAGAAGGAGGCAAGAGAACTGCAGAAAGAGGAAAGAGAGTTGCAGAAACAGGCAAAAGGGGTGCAGAAAGAGGGAACAGGTGTGCAGAGGCAACAGAGGTGCAGAAAGAGGGGAGAGGGGTACAGAAAGAGGCAAGAGGGATGCAGAAATTTGCAAGAGAAGTGCAGAAAGAAGCATGAGCCGTGCAGAAAGAACCAACAGAGGTGCAGAAAGAGGCAAGAGGGGTGCAGAAAGAGTCAGGAGAGGTGCGCAAAGATGCATAAGGGGTACAGAAAGAGGCAAGAGGGGTACAGAAAGAAGCAAGAGAAGTGCAGAAAGAAGCAACAGAGGTGCTTAAAGAGGCAAGAGGGGTGCAGAAAGAGGCAAGAAAGGTACAGAAAGAGGGAACAGGGGTGCAGAAAGAGGTAAGAGGGATACAGACATTTGCAAGAGAGGTTCAGAAAGAAGCAAGAGCAGTGCAGAAAGAAGCAAGAGAAGTGCAGAAAGAAGCAAGAGAGGTGGAGAAATAGGGAAGAGGGGTGCAGAAAGAGGCATAAGGGATGCAGAAATTTGCAAAAGAGGTGCAGAAAGAAGCAAGAGCAGTGCAGAAAGAACCAACAGAGGTGCAACAAGAGGCAAGAGGGGTGTAGAAATAGGTAGGAGAGGTGCACAAAGAGGCAAGAGGGATACAGAAAGAGGCAGGAGGGGTGCAGAAAGAAGGAAGAGAAGTGCAGAAAGAAGCAACAGAGGTGCTGAAAGAGGCAAGAGAGGTGCAGAAAGAAGCAACAGAGGTGCAGAAAGAAGCAAGAGAGGTGCAGAAACAGGCAAGAGAGGTGCAGAAAATGGCAAGAGAACTGCAGAAAGAGGCAAGAGGGATGCAAAAAAGGGAAGAAGGGTGCATAAAGAAGCAAGACAGGTACAGAAAGAAGCAAAAGAAGTGCAGAAAGAAGTAAGAGAGGTGCAGAAAGAGGGAAGACGAGTGCAGAAAGAAACAACAGGGGTGCAGAAAGAATCAAGAGGGGTGCAGAGAGAGGCAAAAGTGCAGAAAGAAGCAACAGAGGTACAGAAAGAGGTAAGAGAGTTGCAGAAAGAGGGAGGAGGGGTGCAAAAAGAGGCAAGATGGGTACAGAAAAAAGCAAGAGAGGTACAGAAAGAAGCAAGAGAAGTGCAGAAAGAAGCAACAGGGTGCAGAAAGAAGCAACAGGGGTGCAGAAAGAGGCTAGAAGGTTGCAGAAAGAAATCAAGAGAAGTGCAGAAAGAGGCAAGTGAGGGCAGAAGGAGGCAAGAGAACTGCAGAAAGAAGCAAGAGAGTTGCAGAAACAGGCAAAAGGGGTGCAGAAAGAGGGAACAGGTGTGCAGACAGGCAAGAGAGGTGCAGAAAGATGGACGAGGGGTGCTGAAAGAGGCAAGAGAGGTGCAGAAAGAGGCAGGAGAAGTGCAGAAAGAAGCAAAAGAGGTGCAGAAAGAGGCAAGAGAACAGCAGAAAAAGGCAAGAGAGGTGCAGAAAGAGGAAGGAGAGGTGCACAAAGAGGCAAGACGGGTACAGAAAGAGGCAAGAGGGGTGCAGAAAGAAGCAAGAGAAGTCCAGAAAGAAGCAACAAAAGTGCTGAAAGAGGCAAGTGGATTGCAGAAAGAGGCAAGAGAAGTGCAGAAAGAAGCAAAAGTGGTGCAGAAAGAGGCAAGAAAGGTGCAGAAACAGGCAGGAAAGGTGCAGAAAAAGGGAACAGGGGTGCAGAAAGAGGCAAGAGGGATACAGAAATTTGCAAAAGAGGTGCAGAAAGAAGCAAGAGCAGTGCAGAAAGAACCAACAGAGGTGCAGAAAGAGGCAAGAGGGGTACAGAAAGAGGCAAGAGAAGTGCAGAAAGAAGCAAAAGAGGTGCAGAAAGAGGGAACAGGTGTGCAGAGGCAACAGAGGTGCAGAAAGAGGGGAGAGGGCTACAGAAAGAGGCAAGAGGGATGCAGAAATTTACAACAGAGGTGCAAAAAGAAGCATGAGCCGTGCAGAAAGAACCAACAGAGGTGCAGAAAGAGGCAAGAGGGTTGCAGAAAGAGTCAGGAGATGTGCGCAAAGAGGCAAAAGGGGTACAGAAAGAGGCAAGAGGGGTACAGAAAGAAGCAAGAGAAGTGCAGAAAGAAGCAACAGAGGTGCTTAAAGAGGCAAGAGGGGTGCAGAAAGCAACATAGGTGCCAAAAGAGGCAAGAGAGGTGCAGAAACAGGCAAGAAAGGTACAGAAAGAGGGAACAGGGGTGCAGAAAGAGGTAAGAGGGATACAGACATTTGCAAGAGAGGTTCAGAAAGAAGCAAGAGCAGTGCAGAAAGAAGCAAGAGAAGTGCAGAAAGAAGCAAGAGAGGTGGAGAAATAGGGAAGAGGGGTGCAGAAAGAGGCATAAGGGATGCAGAAATTTGCAAAAGAGGTGCAGAAAGAGGCAAGAGCAGTGCAGAAAGAACCAACAGAAGTGCAAAAAGAGGCAAGAGGGGTGTAGAAATAGGTAGGAGAGGTGCACAAAGAGGCAAGAGGGATACAGAAAGAGGCAGGAGGTGTGCAGAAAGAAGGAAGAGAAGTGCAGAAAGAAGCAACAGAGGTGCTGAAAGAGGCAAGAGAGGTGCAGAAAGAAGCAACAGGGGTGCAGAAAGAGGCAAGAGAGGTGCAGAAACAGGCAAGAGAGGTGCAGAAACAGGCAAGAGAGGTGCAGAAAATGGCAAGAGAACTGCAGAAAGAGGCAAGAGGGATGCAAAAAAGGGAAGAAGGGTGCATAAAGAAGCAAGAGAGGTACAGAAAGAAGCAAAAGAAGTGCAGAAAGAAACAACAGGGGTGCAGAAAGAGGGAAGACGAGTGCAGAAAGAAACAACAGGGGTGCAGAAAGAAGCAAGAGGGGTGCAGAGAGAGGCAAAAGTGCAGAAAGAAGCAACAGAGGTACAGAAAGAGGTAAGAGAGTTGCAGAAAGAGGGAGGATGGGTGCAAAAAGAGGCAAGATGGGTACAGAAAGAAGCAAGAGAGGTACAGAAAGAAGCAAGAGAAGTGCAGAAAGAAGCAACAGGGGTGCAGAAAGAAGCAACAGGGGTGCAGAAAGAGGCTAGAAGGTTGCAGAAAGAAATCAAGAGAAGTGCAGAAAGAGGCAAGTGAGGGCAGAAGGAGGCAAGAGAACTGCAGAAAGAAGCAAGAGAGTTGCAGAAACAGGCAAAAGGGGTGCAGAAAGAGGGAACAGGTGTGCAGACAGAGGCAAGAGAGGGGCAGAAAGATGGACGAGGGGTGCTGAAAGAGGCAAAAGAGGTGCAGAAAGAGGCAGAAGTGCAGAAAGAAGCAAAAGAGGTGCAGAAAGAGGCAAGAGAACAGCAGAAAAAGGCAAGAGAGGTGCAGAAAGATGGACGAGGGGTGCTGAAAGAGGCAAGAGAGGTGCAGAAAGAGGCAGGAGAAGTGCAGAAAGAAGCAAAAGAGGTGCAGAAAGAGGCAAGAGAACAGCAGAAAAAGGCAAGAGAGGTGCAGAAAGAGGAAGGAGAGGTGCACAAAGAGGCAAGACGGGTACAGAAAGAGGCAGGAGGGGTGCAGAAAGAAGCAAGAGAAGTGCTGAAAGAAGCAACAGAAGTGCTGAAAGAGGCAAGTGGATTGCAGAAAGAGGCAAGAGAAGTGCAGAAAGAAGCAACAGAGGTGCAGAAAGAGGCAAGAGAGGTGCAGAAACAGGCAGGAAAGGTGCAGAAAAAGGGAACAGGGGTGCAGAAAGAGGCAAGAGGGATACAGAAATTTGCAAAAGAGGTGCAGAAAGAAGCAAGAGCAGTGCAGAAAGAACCAACAGAGGTGCAGAAAGAGGCAAGAGAGGTACAGAAAGAGGCAAGAGAAGTGCAGAAAGAAGTAAAAGAGGTGCAGAAAGAGGGAACAGGTGTGCAGAGTCAACAGAGGTGCAGAAAGAGGGGAGAGGGGTACAGAAAGAGGCAAGAGGGATGCAGAAATTTGCAACAGAGGTGCAAAAATAAGCATGAGCCGCGCAGAAAGAACCAACAGAGGTGCAGAAAGAGGCAAGAGGGGTGCAGAAAGAGTCAGGAGATGTGCACAAAGAGGCAAAAGGGGTACAGAAAGAGGCAAGAGGGGTACAGAAAGAAGCAAGAGAAGTGCAGAAAGAAGCAACAGAGGTGCTTAAAGAGGCAAGAGGGGTGCAGAAAGCAACATAGGTGCCGAAAGAGGCAAGAGAGGTGCAGAAACAGGCAAGAAAGGTACAGAAAGAGGGAACAGGGGTGCAGAAAGAGGTAAGAGGGATACAGACATTTGCAAGAGAGGTTCAGAAAGAAGCAAGAGCAGTGCAGAAAGAAGCAAGAGAAGTGCAGAAAGAAGCAAGAGAGGTGGAGAAATAGGGAAGAGGGGTGCAGAAAGAGGCATAAGGGATGCAGAAATTTGCAAGATGTGCAGAAAGAGGCAAGAGCAGTGCAGAAAGAACCAACAGAGGTGCAAAAAGAGGCAAGAGGGGTGTAGAAATAGGTAGGAGAGGTGCACAAAGAGGCAAGAGGGATACAGAAAGAGGCAGGTGTGCAGAAAGAAGGAAGAGAAGTGCAGAAAGAAGCAACAGAGGTGCTGAAAGAAGCAAGAGAGGTGCAGAAAGAAGCAACAGGGGTGCAGAAAGAGGCAAGAGAGGTGCAGAAACAGGCAAGAGAGGTGCAGAAAATGGCAAGAGAACTGCAGAAAGAGGCCAGAGGGATGCAAAAAAGGGAAGAAGGGTGCATAAAGAAGCAAGAGATGTACAGAAAGAAGCAAAAGAAGTGCATAAAGAAACAACAGGGGTGCAGAAAGAGGGAAGACGAGTGCAGAAAGAAACAACAGAGGTGCAGAAAGAAGCAAGAGGGGTGCAGAGAGAGGCAAAAGTGCAGAAAGAGGCAAGAGAGGTGCAGAAAGGTAAGAGAGGTGCAGAAAGAGGCAAGAGATCTGCAGAAAAAAGCAACAGAGGTGCTGAAAGAGGCAAGTGTGGTGCAGAAAGCGGCAAGAGTAGTGCAGAAAGAGGCAAGTGAAGTGCAGAAAGAAGACAGTGAGGTGCAGAAAGAGGAAGAAAGGTGCAGAAAGAAGCAAGAGAAATGCAGAAAGAGGCAATAGAGGCACCGAAAGAAGAGAGGTTTGTGTACCATAAGTACCACTTTAACACCCACATTTAGCAATAAGTAACACGTGACCATTCCAGCTTTGCAAAGGGCCTTCCACCACGCTGTAACACATGATGCTGCATTTTTGGGAACATTTGAGCCGTTTGAGCTAGAAACAAGGCTTTTTTTGTTCAAATCTGCAGATTAGGCAGCAGATGATGGAATATTTGGCAAATGCTGAAAATGTTTAATTATGTGAAAATTGGTGCAGCCGAACAGTCACATAATTCCAGTGGCCCTGCTCATACCTCCGATTAGATCCAGAAGTGCTCCTCAGTGGTTCCTTCTTTTTTTGTGTCTCATTGAATTTTTAGTTTAGCTTCTATGGAAACGAGGAAGACTAAACCGGAGTTTACCACTCCACAACACAGACTACAATACCACATAATTTCTCTCCAAAACACATAATCCCGCTCCACATAATTCCTATACACTAAATACCACATACTTTCTATTCACATAATTTCACTGCACAACATACCACATAATTCCACTACACACAACGTACATCCACTCTACACCAAAAAACATTAGTAAAAATCTTTTACATTTACAACGCCAATAGCTCTAACTTTCGCAAATGCGAGACCCATTACATTACAAATGCTTCTTTAACTGGTAGTCGCGTTTGCAGAGTGGTGCAGAAAGGGGGCTGGGCCTCCAGCCAGCGCTCAGGAATTCCACTGCGTAGGACTTACAGGAGGTACCAGGAGGGCTTCTTGGCCCCCAAAGTCCCTCAGGAGTAAAGTGGACTTCATCCGCCAAGCAGTACTGTGCCAGGAAGCACGTTTGCAGAGTGGTGGAGAAAGGGGGGCGTGGCCTCCAAAGACCTCTTAGCAATCCCACTGTGTGGGACTTAGCCAACCTTGGGGGCCAACTACCCCTCCTATTACCTCCAGTAAGTCCCACACAGCGGGATTGCTAAGTTGTCATAGCAGGCCATGTCCCCTTTCCCCACCACTCTGCAAACGCACTCCCTGGCTCGCTCTTGGATGGGGATTAAAGTCCCCTTGGCTGTTGGGGGTCCTTAGGGGCCAACTAGCCTACCTGATACCTCCAGTATGCCCCAGATAGTGGGATTGCTGATAGGTGGACACAGGCCACGCCCCCTTTGTCCACCACTCTGCAAACGCACCTCCTGGCGCGCTCTTGGGGGGGGATGAAGTCCCCTTGCCTCCTGAGGGTCCCTGGGGGCCAACTAGCCCACCAGGTACCGCCAGTAAGCCCCACACAGCTGGATTGCTGAGTGGTCCAAGGCCATGCCCCCTTTTTACACCACTCTGCAAACACGCCTCCTGGCGCACTGCTGCTCAGGGGATGAAGTCCACTTGTGTCCTGAGGTCCTCAGCAACTACTGAACAGATTTACACCATTTAAAAAAAAAAGCACGCTTTCTGGACTAAGACCTACCTTTTTGCCAATTTGGTGTAATTCCGTTCAGCAGTTCGGGCTGTAGCTTTGTCTAAAGTTCCTATGGAAATTAACATGGGGAAAACGTGTTTTGGGACCCCCCTTTTTTCTCGGCTCCCGCTTGACGAATCACCCCGAAACTTTCAAGACAGGAGCTGACCTGAGTGAACCATTGGTTTTGAAACTTTCACGAGATTCGTCAAACGGCGCCAAAGAAAAACGCTTTTGAATAGAAACAAGGTCCTAACTATAACTAACTACTGGCGGTCGGCAGTAGGATATGGATATGGATATGGATATGGATATGGATATATATATATATATATATATATATATATATATATATATATATATATATATATATATATATATATATATATATATAAAATAATCATCTACTGGCGGTCGCCAGTAGATAGTTATAGTTAGGACCTATTGTCCATAGGAAATTCACAACATTCTATTTCCAATAACTTTGGCGCCGGTTGACGCATCTTTGCGAAATTTTCAAAACTCGTGGGGCGCTCCGGTCCGCTCGTATCTTGAAAGTTTCGGGGTGATTCGGCAAGCGGGGCCGAGAAAAATGGGGGTCCCAAAACGTGTTTTCTCTATGTTAATTCCCATAGGAAATTTTAGACACGGCTACAGCCCGAATTGCTGAACGGAATTACACCAAATTTGGCAAAAGGTAGCGCTTGGTTCAGAAAGCGACCTTTTTTTAAATGGTGTAAATCCGTTCAGTAGTTGCTGAGAAGTTCAAAAAATAAGAGTCAAAAATCAATTTCCCATAGGGAACTTTTTGCAAGGCTACAGCGGAAACTACTGAACGGATTTACCCTAAATTTGGCATAAAGGTACTGCTTGGCTCAGAAAGCGACCTTTTCAAAAATGGTGTAAATCCGTTCAGTAGTTTTTAAATATTAAAGGAAAAAGAACTATATATATCTGGGCGGAGCCTAACCACACATGTCATCGTGAGATCTGATTGGCTGTCAGCACTTCATCCAAGAAGTGTTGGCAGCCATCTTGGGACCAATATACATGATAGCACCCCAATGAAATGCATTGTAGTGAATAGAAGATTTTGAGGGTCACCAAAGGAGAACTACAAAAGTTGATAACAGACTTTAGTTACATTAGAATTCATTTGTTGATGGTACCATACTAATTTTAGGAATTGTGGTGTGTTCTAGGGTGATTTTACCCAGTGAAAAACCTTCTGCTGGGATTTCATGAATCGTGTTTGAGAGAAAACAATGTTCTCATGCTTGTCCCACAGAGGTTTGGAAGGTGCTCCAGAAGCTAAAATGAGAGCATATTTTCTGTAAATTCACATTATCTTTCTCAGTCATGTGAGAATGAAGTCTGACATTCTCAGTAAAACATGTAAATCCAACAATGGCAGAGACTGTCAGTTGATTCCTTTGTGTTCTACTGCAGCTTCCAGAGTGTTCTTAAGAACAACTAGAGCGCTAACAACCTTACCTATGACAAAAGTATGGCACTCCTGAAGCCATCTTGATTGGAATAAACTGGTAACACTTAAAACATTTAATTTAAAAAGGAACAAAATGATGGGGTTCATTTTGTCTTAGAAATTATGGTTAGTGCTGTAAAAAGAAAAATTAGGACATGTTTTAAGTGAGATCTCAAATATCTTCCTGTTATATTTCAACAGGAGCAGCCTGCCAGTTGATTCCTTTGTGTTCTACTGCAGCTTCCCAGAGTGTTCTAAAGAACAACTAGAGCGCTAACAGCCTTACCTATGACAAAAGTATGGCACACCTGAAGCCATCTTGATTGGAATAAACTGGTAACACTTAAAACATTTAATTTAAAAAGGAACAAAATGATGGGGTTCATTTTGTCATAGAAATTATGGTTAGTGCTGTAGAAAGAAAAATTAGCACATGTTTTAAGTGAGATCTCAAATATCTTCCTGTTATATTTCAACAGGAGCAGCCTGCCAGTTGATTCCTTTGTGTTCTACTGCAGCTTCCCAGAGTGTTCTAAAGAACAACTAGAGCGCTAACAGCCTTACCTATGACAAAAGTATGGCACACCTGAAGCCATCTTGATTGGAATAAACTGGTAACACTTAAAACATTTAATTTAAAAAGGAACAAAATGATGGGGTTCATTTTGTCATAGAAATTATGGTTAGTGCTGTAGAAAGAAAAATTAGCACGTTTTAAGTGAGATCTCAAATATCTTCCTGTTATATTTCAACAGGAGCAGCCTGCCAGTTGATTCCTTTGTGTTCTACTGCAGCTTCCCAGAGAGTTCAAAAGAACAACTAGAGCGCTAACAGTCTTACTTATGAAAAAATTATGGCACACCTGAAGCCATCTTGATTGGAATAAACCGGTAACACTTAAAACATTTAATTTAAAAAGGAAAATGAGGGGGTTCAGTTTGCCATAGAAATTATGGTTAGTTCTGCAGAAAGAAAAATTAGGGCACGTTTTAAGTGAGATCTCAAATCCTCTTCTATTTCATTAGAAAATTCTGACATGCAGACTGAAACAATCACTTTCAATACCAGCAGTAGACTTCCAGTTAACTCCCTGGTGAGCAGTAGCTTTACTACAGTGATCCAATGAGCAACTAGAGTGCTAACATTCTGAATTTATGGCAAATGTGTGACACATCTGAATGCCTTCTTGATGGAATCAAAGTAAAAAACTGAAAGCATTTACTACTGAGGAGACTGCAGTAAATGAGGAAATTAGGAAACTTCATAACAAATAAGTATCCCAAGATGGCCACCAGAGAACAAAGAGCCCAAATGTAGCACAAATATCACCCACATGTAGCCCACATATAGCCCAATGACAGAAGTGTGGAAAACACTTTTATTTTTAGTTTATTTGCAGTTTTATATAGTGCAGACTGGTCAGGTATTGGAGCGTTGCATCTTACTTGGACCCCTTATTGCGTATTTTGCACGAAGTACATGAGATTGATCTTATGAAACATTGAACTTTACTATTCTGTTAACCTGAAGTTGCTCTGAACCGGGCTTTGTAACACCCGTTTTTACCTACTGGTTTTAATTAATTCTCACTGTATTGTATTAAGAAAGAGGATTTACTGTTTTTATGTACACTTTTATGATCTATGTTTCTAAATCAGATCGAATAAAGTTTAATGAATGTAATTGAAGTCTCCCAAGATGGCCACCAGAGAAAAATGAGCCCAAATGTAGCACAAATATCACCCAGATGTAGCCCACGTATAGCTCAATGACAAAAGTGTGGAAAACACTTTTATCCTTTGTTTTTTTGCAGTTTTATATAGTGCAGGCTGGTCAGATATTGGAGTGCTTTACATGAGCATTGGTTACATCATACAAGGACAAACCTCATTTTGGTTGTAGGCATGGGGAGATTAAGTGATTTGACCAGAATCACAGAATGACGAGCTGAAGCAGAAACTCCAACTTGGTAACACCACATTTTCTCCCCTAAGCGTAACATTTAATCAAGTGGTCAACTGGATAAAAAACATAGAGATAACAAATTATTCAAAAGTGCTTTGTCGCTATTTGAGAACTGCTTGGCTCAGAAAGCGACCTTTTTAAAAATGGTGTAAATCCGTTCGGTAGTTGCTGAGAAATTGTAAAAAACAAATATCGATATCTAGAGGCGCGGTGGATCCGCGAACCCTCCCGACCACGAGCTTCATTTAATTAGCTGCCAACACTCCAAACCAGGAAGTGTTGGCAGCCATCTTAGCGAGTCACAAGAAAACAGGGAAACAAAGGTGAAAAGAAGAAAAGGGGCAGGGTAGAAACACCCTGACCCCCTAGGCCTGCTCAGGGGGTCCCACAAGGACCCCCAGGGACAAAAAAAGCATTTTTTTTTTTTAAATTGGCGAAATTCACGCTGGGGTCGTGAATCCCGCCGGAATGTTAAAAAATGAAGCACGGGATACCGCGCTTCATTTAATTGAGACCCCGGTGGGCCAGGTCCCGGGGGCATTGCCAACAAATATATGCAGGGCTCGCGAGGGCCCCCGCAGTCGCGGGGACCGCCACCTCCCGGGCTTGTTTTTTTAATGTTTGGGGGGCCTCCAAGGCCCCCAAGCCCCCGGGACCGCCACCGCCAGGGCTTTTATCAAATAGGGACCCTCAGGATTCAAGGGAATTAATCCTCCAACTTACCCTGAGCACTACTGATGCAGTCCAGCCATCGCCCTGTCACTACCCATGCACTCCTCCAATCAACCAGCGAGCACCATGTACTTATCCAATCACTCCGCCTAAAACACAAGCACTTATAAATTCACCATCCACTCTCCTTGCAGTACTCTAATCATCCAGTCAGTACCCATGTACTCATCCAATGACCCAGGCACTAACTCATGGCAAATACAGAGGAGGTCATGCTAATCACAGGGGTACCCCAACGCATAGTGTTCCCTAGTGTATGTAGGTGTTTTCACTGTATTCTAAGTGTTTTTACCACCAGAGACAGAGTCAGTTATCACCAGTACCCATCAGCAAAAGTTGGGGGCACAGGAGTACTTTCTACTCCTCTGTTGGTTCTTTCTGCACATCTCTTCCTTCTTCTTGCACTTTTCTTCGTCTTTCTGGACTTCTGTTGCCTCTTTCTGCATTTGTCTTCCTTCTTTCTGCGCTTTTCTTCTTCTTTCTTCACATGTCCTACCTCTGTAGGCATAGTTAGAAACTAGCATTTAAAAACCTTTGAAATTCACTTAAAAAACCATAGGTTTCCGGCATGTTATAGTTAGAAATTAGCATTTAAAAAACCTTTGAAATTCACTTAAAAACCATAGGTTTCCGGCATGTTATAGTTAGAAATTAGCATTTAAAAACCTTTGAAATTCACTGAAAAACCATAGGTTTCAGGCACGTTGTAGTTAGAAATTAGCATTTAAAAACCTTAGAAATTCACTGAAAAACCATAGGTTTTAGGGAAAGTTATAGTTAGTTGGACATTTCACTCGTACAAAACCAGAGAAATTCCCCTGTTATAGTTAGTTCAGCTAACTATAACTCGCGCCCCCGCAATGCACTGCTGATGACATCACTCATGACATGGTCAGTGACATCACTGATGACATCACTGATGACATCATCCATGTGATAATTTGATGCATCTTCTCACACCCTAATGTAACCTTTGATACACCAACTCTAAATAACAGACTGCCATTCTCAAAACCATAGACACTCCAGCAGCAATAACTACATACCCACTCACTGATTCTTAGGTCTAAACACATATCCACTCACTCACCCGTACAGTCACTCATACTTACAATCACTCAGTACAGGACTATCATATGTACTCATACGCCTATATAGACACACACACCACCACTCATCCATAGAGGTACTCACACACCTAGTCATGCAAATAATTAATCACACTCCCATTTACTCACCTATACAGTTATACACACACCAGCTCACTTACTCATACAAATACTAGGACATTCTTACGCTCTTATACAATCACTGATACAAGCACACACTCATCCATACAGTCACTCTCATAATCACACACTCTCACTTATAGCTATTTATATATTCCAACACACATATATACTGCCTTTCACATATGTAGTTACTCACACATGTACCACTGAGATATACATTCACTCACTAACACACCCATACACACACTCCACACACCCATACAGTCCATCACAGATGCACTCTTGAAACCATGCACCCAGTGAATCACCCACTCACATCTATGCACAGAGTCACACACACCCCACCCATACAAACACTCAGGCATCCATACAGATACTCAGACAACCAATCAATAACCCATATAGACACTCATGTAGCTATTCACCAACTCATGCAGCCGCTCACACACCAACAGACAGACGGATACAGACATTCACACAGTTTAGTCACTAACCCGTGCATTCAGTAAGATACATTTAATCACTCACTTATAGAGTCAGTCACACACCTACTAAATCATCCATTCAGACACATACACCCACTCATTCTTCAATACGCCTTTCCCTATATATATTAAACATATTTAAACTTTACAGAAACACACAGTCACTAGATGATGTCATCAGTGATGTCACCAGTGATGTCATTTGAGATGTCATCAGTGATGTCATCAGCGATGTCACTGACCATGTCATGAGTGATGTCATATGTGACGTCATCAGCAGTGCATTATGGGGCGCGAGTTATAGTTAGCTGAACTAACTATAACGGGGAATTTCTCTGGTTTTGTACGAGTGAAATGTCCAACTAACTATAACTTTCCCTAAAACCTATGGTTTTTTCAGAGAATATATATATATATATATAATATATATATATATATATATATATATATAGCCTAGTGTGTTCCATGAGTTATATTGTTTTGTAGTGGGTATATTAAATTTTGCTATTTTGGTGCATAGTGGTTTTTTTTTTTAATTAAGTTAAGTTGTGGTGGCAATAATTGCTTTTTTGTGTGCAATAGGTGAGTACTTTTCCTTTGGTATGTTATATGTGGTAGAAAAAGTGATTGTTTTGTGTTTATTTCTATATTGTTATAAAATTAAATTATTTTGTTGTAGTTAATAATTTGTAATAGTGGAAATGTATATAATTACTGTGGTATTGTAGTAGTGTATTTACATTTGCATCATATTTATATATTTATTTATACATTAGTGAAAAGAACACATATATGTTGCAATAATTTGTATTTAAGAGATATAAGTATTTAAGGCAAGTTTGTATAAATTTAAAAAATGTTTTATTAATGAGAGAACATTGGTTTTATTTACAAATATAACACATTGTACATAGCTTTGCATTTATTATTGATATGTAGTAGGTATAGATAGTATATATATTTTGAAATAAACATTAACATATAATTACAATTTTTGTAAGTAACATATATTGTTGTAACATTTATTACATAATATTTTATATATATATTTATATTGTATTATTTCAAGTCAGAAATGTTCAATACATAATACTCAATAAACAAATATTCGTACAAAATATCATAAATGCCCATATATTGACAGATATAAAACATAGCTAACAGCGGTATGATCTAGAGCTAGGATATCCTCAATACGCACAAACATGCTTAGGCCCCAAACTGACAATCAGCTAAAGAAAACAAAATCAATCAGTATTATAATTCAATAAATCTCAGCTAAGACCCACCCAAATGTTATCAGACTTCCTCAAAAAGGAGGAACCTCTAGCTTTGGACAGGGCCATCTCTGACTCAACATTTGTCTCAAAAGGGTCCACCATTCCATTGCCTTGGGGGGCATCAGAGATCCATACCCGAGCAACACATAACTGGGCACAGACTATCATTATTGTCATTAGGTACTTGATACCCCCATCATATTCAAACTAAACTCACATCAAGATCTCTTTAGGAGATAATGAAACCTGGAAACCTAGGCAGGAAGACATTAATTTAGTTACACCAGTCCAAAAGTCCACTAAGGCAGGACATACAGTGAACTAGTATACCATATCTTCAGGAAGCTGACTACATTTAGGGCACCTAATTTTATCCACAGATACATTCACACCCCATTTAGAGATTCTTTCTGGGGTGTAATATAAAAGACAGGAGGTCATTCTGATGCCAGTTGGACTGCATCCGATGGCTCATCGGTTGCGGTCCATCCGCCATCTGCTGCTGCGGTCCAACCGACACATTACAATGCGTGTGGTCAGAGGCAGCAGGCGGAGGGACAGTCCAACGCTTTCCTTATCGGAGGGTCAGTAATCCCTACAATAGGGGCGGTGCCTTCTTAGGCACTACCGTAGGGATTACAATGTCCCTTTCCACCTGCCCTTTCATGGTGGTTCGCCCGCCATGAAAAGGCAGGTGGAAAGTGACTTTGGGGGCCCCTAGCAGGCCCCCCTACTCCCCCGCCCCTCCGCTATGGGGCCTGGGGGGCAAGCCCCCGTAAACATCCCTGCACCATGTGGCAGGCACCTCATGGTGCCTGGCACACGGTGCAGGGATAGTTTTAAAGTGTATATTTTCTATTGCAGCTTGTGCTGCAGCCTGCAGCACAAGGTAGATTTTTATAGGTGGCGCCATATGCTCTGGTTAAAGTTTTAATAGCAACATTGTATTGCTGTGTGGGTGGAATCTTTAAGAATGTCTTGTATTATTGCTTGTTCAAAATCAATGATAATCTTTTGGGGGTAGTAATTGTTAGTTTGCTGTT
This sequence comes from Calotriton arnoldi, assembly GCA_963921515.1. Classification (NCBI taxonomy): domain Eukaryota; kingdom Metazoa; phylum Chordata; class Amphibia; order Caudata; family Salamandridae; genus Calotriton; species Calotriton arnoldi. The sequence continues at coordinate 621,160 of CAWUFW010006503.1, read as the reverse complement.
TTATTTGGGTTAGGAGTTCTATATAGGTAGTTGTTTGTTTATTTGGCAATAACGCATAGATAAAAGGTATGCTACTGTTGTGAAATTCCCCATGCATGGTATAGAGTTGGTAAAATGGTTTGGGACATATTGCCCCAGTTTTAAAAAGTTTTTTAGGAGTAGCAAAGATTATAATTCATTTTTCATTACTTTTATTGTCATAGAAAAGGAATTGTTCCTCTTTGTGTGTTAATGTGAGTTCATGTGGAATTTCTACCTCTCTGATTGCCACACTGCCCCATTACGACTTAGGCGGTTGGACCGCTGCCGCCGCCAGTGGAGGTCCAGAGGCTGCAATATGGCGGTCCTACCAAGCATATTACGAGTTTCCTCTATGCCACGGTTTTCATGGTGGTTCCACCGTCATGAAAATCATGTCAGAGAGGAAACAAAGGGGGCCTTGCAGGTCCCTCTGTGCCTTCTCCGCATGTGGGTGCACACAGGGGGCATAACATGTGCCCCCCTGTATGCATGTTCAGCAGTCCCTGCATGGCATGGACTTTCGAGTCCATTCCATGCAGGAACTTTGTGTGGTGTTCCAATTGGGGTGCCTTTTTCGAAGGCACCGCCGCCATTGAAAGAGGAAGCGCCGTGGGACCGCCACGCCGCCCACCCGCCAGACCACTTTTAAGTTGTAATGTGGCGGATGGCGACTCTTGGCAGTGCAGGTGTGCAGCAGTCGTGTACCACTCACCGCCTCACCGCCAAAAGTCATAATTGGGCCCTAACTGTTTTTGGGGCAGGTGGTGTTTGAGTGGTGGCTTTTTGGGTTCTAGAAATTAGATGTTTTAAAGTTGGTATAGCAGGTAACTGACCAGTTGCGTGCTCTGGGCCATGGGTCAAAATATCTTTTACAATTTGAGTTGTTGGTTTTTAGAGCTAGTGCTTGCTTCTTTAATGTTTACTAGGACATCTCTAACTTCAATTACAGTGGTGTTGTGGGGGGGGGTTATGTTCTTTAACACTTACAACTGTTGTTTCTCTAATTGTTGTCCTCCCATAGCAAGTATTTGAGTAATATCTTGTACATTTCCAATTTATGTGGTTAGGTGATCTTTTCTCTTGACTGTATGCTCATATAGTACAGCAAAAGTTTGCCTTTTTGTGAAGAGATACATTTTCCACCTTTTGTCATTTTCTTAATTGTACTGTATTTAGATATATATGTAGAAAGAGTTAAATATATGTTAATTAATGTTTTACATGTTAACATTTTTTGATTTTTTTCCAAACTTACATATATGTTGCGCTTTCAATTTCTTGCTTGGTTGAGAAAGTTTTAGTTGTATTTTTCTGTTTTCTGCTTGCTGCTTTTTCCTGTTGAAATAAAATGTTTTCTTATGTTGTTTGGAAAACTGATGGTGTTTAAGGAGGGTATGGTTCAGGTAGGGAAGTTTTAGTGGTTTAATTGTTTCTTAAGTTGCTTTTTAAGCATACTTACGATATTTAGTTGCTACAGACCCCCCGAACACCCTTCGCCACCACCATCTCCGACTTCATCGCACCCCACCGCATCGCCTCAACAAACTACATACTCATTGGAGACCTGAACTTCCACCTTGACAACCCCAGCGACCCCAACTCCACTATCCTTCGTGACTACCTCGCCAGCATCGGACTTAAACAACTCGTCAACACACCGACCCACAGAGCAGGACACACCCTCGACCCCATCTTCGCGGCAGGAGACAGCGTCCAATTCAGCCACACAATGCAGCCGCCATGGACCGACCACCACTGCGTACACTTTGCCATCAACAAATCCAAGGCACCCAAACCAGCCCCACGCCCACCTCGAAGGAACTGGAGCAAGGTTACCGACGAGCAACTTAACTCCACCCTCATCCGAGACAACCACACCTGGGCACCCGACGCAAACGACGCAGCCAGAGAACTCCACACCTGGATCTCCAACTGCGCAGACGAGCTCGCCCCGCTACGCAACCCCGACAGACAACGCCTCAGGAAAGCCGCCTGGTTCACCACCGCTCTCCAAGAAGCCAGACGCACCTGCAGACCCCTGGAGAAGAACTGGAGAAACACCAAGACAACCGAAAACCACACCACCTACAAGGACGCCATGACGGACTACCACAACCAGACCAGAGCCCCCAAAAGGAACTTCATCCACAACAAAATCCTGGCCAACTCCACCAACTCCAAGGAACTTTTCAGTGTCATTCAAGAATTCACCAACCCACACAGCGAAGCCACAGACATCACCCCATCCCAAGACCTCTGCGACAAGCTTGGAACCTATTTCCACCTCAAGATCAAAAACCTCTACGACAACTTCATCGACCATCCACCAGGTGCCACAGATGGCCCCCCGCCGCCCAGAAACACCAGCCAGCTTACCATCTCCAACTGGACACCGATCACGGCCAAAAACACCGCCTCAACCATGAAAAGCATCCACTCGGGGGCCCCCACCAACCCCTGCCCCCCTCACATCTACCACAGAGCCGCGGCCGCCATCGCACCCGAACTACAACGGACCATCAACACCACCTTCAAAACAGGCACCTTCCCAGACGACTGGAAGCGCGCAGAAGTCAGACCCCTGCTCAAGAAGCCCACAGCTGACCCCACCGACCTCAAGAACTATCGGCCCATCTCGCTCCTCCCCTTCGCAGCCAAAGTTGCAGAGAAAACAGTCAACAGGAAACTGACACGATTCATTGAAGAGAACGCCGTCCTCGACCCGTCCCAATCCGGATTCCAAAGCAACCACAGCACAGAGACCGCCCTACTCGCTGCCACAGACGACATCCGCACCCTCCTGGACCAAGGCCACTCTGCAGCCCTCATTCTACTCGACCTATCAGCAGCCTTCGACACCGTCTCCCACCGCACACTAGTTGCCAGACTACATGACGCAGGCATACAAGGAACAGCTCTGGACTGGATCCGATCATTCCTCACCAGAAGAAGCCAAAGGATCAGACTCCCACCCTTCCTCTCCGACCCCACGAAAATCACCTGTGGAGTCCCACAGGGTTCGTCACTGAGCCCCACCCTCTTCAACATCTACATGGCCCACCTCGCAGCCATCGTCCGACAACACGGCCTCAACATCGTATCCTACGCCGACGACACCCAGCTCATCCTCTCCCTCACCAAAGACCCCACCACTGCCCAACTCAGCTTCCAGAAAGGAATGCAAGATGTCGCAGTCTGGATGACCAACAGCTGCCTGAAGCTCAACGCCGAAAAGACAGAAGTCCTCGGTACCACCCCTCCTGCATGGGAGAGCACCTGGTGGCCGACCACCCTCGGAAGCCCACCTACCCCCTCAGACCACGTCAAGAACCTCGGCATCATACTCAACTCATCACTCACCATGAACCGACAGGTCAACGCCGTCACCTCCAGCTGCTTCAACACCCTCCGCATCCTCGAAACCGCCCTCATCGCCGCCACCGATGACATCAGGACCCTGCTAGACAACAGAGAAACAGCAGCCCTCATCCTCCTGGACCTATCAGCCGCCTTCGACACGGTCTGCCACCACACACTACGAACACGCCTTCACGACGCCGGGATCCAAGAGAAGGCCCTGGACTGGACCACATCCTTCCTTTCCGGCAGAACACAAAGCGTCCGCCTCGCCCCCTTCCGATCCAAGGCCACCAAGATCATCTGCGGCGTACCCCAAGGCTCCTCCCTCAGCCCAACGCTGTTCAACATCTACATGGCACCCTCGCCCACGTCGCCCGACAGCACCTCAACATCATCTCCTACGCCAACGACACCCAGCTGATCCTCTCCTCACCAAAGACCCTCACACCGCCAAAGCCCACCTCCACGAAGGAATGAAGGCCGTCGCCGAATGGATGAGGACCAGCCGCCTGAAGCTGAACTCGGACAAGACGGAGGTCCTCATCCTTGGTTCCAACCCTTCAGCCTGGGACGACTCCTGGTGGCCAACATCACTGGGAACAGCCCCGCCACCCACCGACCACGTACGCAACCTAGGGGTCATCCTCGACCCCACCCTCTCCATGACTAAGCAGGTCAACGCCGTTTCCTCATCCTGCTTCAACATCCTCCGAATGCTCCGTAGGATCTTCAAGTGGATCCCCACCGAAACAAGAAAAACAGTCACCCAGGCCCTCGTCACCAGCAGGCTGGACTACGGAAACGCCTCTACGCAGGAACGACGGCTAAGCTCCTGAGACGGCTGCAACGCATCCAGAACGCCTCTGCACGTCTTATCCTCGACATCCCCCGACGCAGCCACATCACACCCCACCTGAGAGACCTGCACTGGCTCCCTGTCAACAAGAGGATAACCTTCAAGCTCCTCACCCACGCACACAAAGCACTCCACAACTCCGGACCAGCCTACCTCAACAGACGACTCAGCTTCTACACCCCCACCCGCCAGCTCCGCTCGACCAGCCTCGCCCTCGCCACAGTCCCCCGCATCCGGAAAACGACCGCCGGCGGCAGATCCTTCTCCCACCTCGCCGCCAAGACCTGGAACACCCTCCCCACCAACCTCCGACAGACCCAAGACCTACTGGCCTTCAGAAGACTCCTCAAGACCTGGCTCTTCGATCAGTAGCAGCACCACCCCCCTCTTCCCCCAGCGCCTTGAGACCCTCGCGGGTATGTAGTGCGCTTTATAAGTGACATGATTGATTGATTGATCCTCCGCAAGACCTTCAAGTGGATCCCCCCTGAGTCAAGGAAGACAGTCACCCACGCACTCATCACTAGCAGACTGGACTATGGAAACGCACTCTACGCCGGCATCAACAAGTCCCTACTCTGCAAACTCCAGACAATACAGAACACCGCCGCCAGACTCGTCCTCGGCATCCCCCGACACGAACACATCAGCCAACACCTACGAAGTCTCCACTGGCTCCCCGTGGAGAAAAGAGTCACTTTCAAAATCCTCACTCACGCCACAAATGCCTACACAACAACGGACCCAAATTCCTCAACGACAGAATCAACTTCCACTTACCCAAAAGAAACCTCCGATCTTCCAACCTCGCACTGGCCGAAGCCCCGCGCATCCACAGAGCCAGAGCAGGTGGAAGATCCTTCTCTCACATTGCAGCCAAGACCTGGAACGAGTTACCGGTAGACATCAGACGCGCCCCCTCCCTGAACACCTTCAGGAAGACCCTCAAGACCTGGCTCTTCGGCTAAACAGATCTGCGGACCCCCCCTCAGCGCCTTCAGACCCTCACGGGTGAGTAGCGCACTTACAATTCCCTGATTGATTGATTGGTTTGTTATTTAGTGAAGTTTGTTTGTTTTAAGTTGGGATAGTCTGTAGAGAAGTAAAAAAATAGGTACATAATTATTAATTTTATTATTTTGTGTTTATTGCTTTTAAATTTAGTTAGCTAAATGTTGAACTAAATTAGAGAGTATACTTACTTTGTCCTGTTGATGTTTAATATATTTTTCCAAAGTTGCAGTGTTCTTGTAGAAATCTGGCAGAGTTTCGTTCTTCTCCAGTATTTGCAGTTTTAGAGGTAGTTTGTTAATCAGTTGGCAGCTTTTATATTGTTTATTTAATTTGTAGAAGATTTTTATTGGTGTTGTTGTTTGTAGTTTTATTCTATTGGTTGTTATAGTGTTGTTTAATGGTTATGTCAGTTATGTCCTTATTTAGAAAACTCTATTTCATTTTGTTTAAAGGTGTATGTGGTATTAAATGTGTATTTATTAAATTATAAGTATTTATTTTATGTGGAAAATAAAGTTAATTAGTTTTAAAAATATATTTGACATTTTTATTGATGTATATAAATGTTAAATATTTTGAGGGAAATAATGTAAAGTTTAAAAATATGAAATTTTAATTTATAATGATTAAAAATGATTAATTTAGGATATATTATTAAATTTGCATTGATTGTGAAATGTAATGTTTTGCATAGGTAATTTTTATGTGTTTTTACAATATTTAAGTAGTCGATATTGTCAGTTTCAATATTTTTATTTGCCATGTTTATGTAATGATGACGATATTTTTGTTGACGATATTTGTGTATTTTTTTAATTAAGGTCAAGTTGACGATATTTTTGTTGGCAATATTAGTGTGATGATAATTTTGTAGGTCGATATTAGTAGTGACGATATTATGTCAGTGAACTGTTAGAAATGTAGGGGCTGGTTACGACATTAGCGCAGTTGCGCCCGCTCTCCACCAGCATGGACGCGCCAAAGCCGCGCAAGGACCGCCTGCCTTATGAGTTGAACTTCTGTAAGGATGATGGCCCTTTGCCTTTCATACGGCGGTGCCAGAAAAACAGGCACCGAAATGGGGATGGCAAAAATATTCCAGCACGGGATGGACGGTGATGTCCATGCCGTGCTGGGACTGGGGGTGCAAGCATACAGGGGGGGCACATGTTGTGCCTGCCTGAATGCATCCCCATGGATGGGGGTCCTGTTGGGCCCCCTTTGTTCCTGCACCACCAGCCTTTTCATGGCGGGGCTCCCGCCATGAAATGGCTGGCGGTGCAGGAACTCGTAATATGCTCAGTGGGACTGTTGCAGTCCCGCTGAGCATTTTACATTGTGGCGCAGCTCCGCTACTGGCAGGGAATGACTGTTCCCTGGTGCAGCTGGTGGTCCATCGCCGGTACAACGGTGAGAGTCATAATCCAGCAGAAGGTGGACCACCACTGCTGTGCCACCGCAGATGCAGTGATCAGAAGACCACCGCACTCGTAATCAGGCTTGTAGTTTATACATGGGAAAGCAGACTTCTACGGGAGAATGACGCATGTGAAACTTAGAAATGATAAAAACTTAGGACTTATTATGATTTTTGCGGTCTTGAAGCGGGGCTGTCAAGATGCTGCCGTGCTGCGAGAGTGGTTAAAGACCGCCCACCAGAGTATGAATTATTTTTACTCTGGCAGGTGGTTCTTTGGCAGTCCCACTGCGGTGGCTTTAAAAAAGTTCATCAAGTCCATACCCTGCAGGAACTGGGGGTGCATGCATACAGGGGCGCACAACCTGTGCCCCCCTGCATGCACCCCATGGCACAGAGGCAACAGGGGGACCTGCAGGGCCCCCTATGCTTCCTCACCGCCACACTATTCATGGCAGTCGCACCGCCATGAAAAGTGTGGCGATGAGGAAACTCCTAATATGCTTGGCGGTGATACGGCGGCACCGCCAGCATAAGAGGAGTCTCAGACCACTGCACCATCGCTAAGGATCATGGATCCCTGGCGGCAGAAGCGGTCTCATGGTGGTGCAACTGCCAAAGTCCTAATGCGGCAGGTGGACTGCCAGTCTGGCGGTCTTTGGACCGCCACCACAGGTCCGGGGGCCATCGAACTCGTAAAAAGGGCCTTAGGGGCTGATTACGATGGCGGATGGACTTAAGTCTGTCCGCCATCGTCTCGGGACCGCCTGCCTGTAAGGCGGCGGTCCCACAGGGGATATTAGGATGCGACCGCCACCATGGAGGTCGCACTCGCTATACTTTGCATTGCGGCGGGTACTGCTGGCTGCAGCACCCGCCGCAATGCAAAAAAGGCACTGTTTACATTTCCCTGCACTACGTGGCAGGCACCATGCCAGGGAAATGTAGGGGGCACCATAGGTGCCCCCAACCCCCAAACAAATTTGGCTGTGATGAAGGGGTGCCCGCTACAGGCCCCCAAAGTCCATCCCCGCCAGCCTTTCCATGGCAGGTGAACCGCAATGGAAAGGCTGGCAGGGATGGACCATCAAAATCCCATGTATGGGCTTGTGAGGGCCTCCGCAGCACCGGCGGGCTCAAGGAGCCCGTCGGATGCATGGCGGTCGGAGTTTCCAACCGCCACGGACCCGCCTGCCATGATAATATGGCAGGCGGGAAATGGCTTCACGATGGCAGTGCGCCTGCCACCGACAGCTTGTCGGTGGCAGGTTCACTGTCATCGTTCCCAGCCCCTAAGTTGCTAACTTAGAAATTGCTGTCTAAAGAATACTGTGTTCCTGATAAAATATGTGTAGTGAACGTGTTCCCATAAGAGCACCGGAAGCTGATTGGTCCACAGAAGAGAAAAGAAACAACCTGAAGAATGCAACACTATTTTAGTTTGTCTATAACAGTGCGTGTTCCTAGAGTAGGCTACCACTACCAGATACCACTTTTTGACATTTAGGCTGCCATTTGCTGCTGCGCCCCTTTCCATTTTATCCGTATTCCACACTGCTTTGAGATTCTACTGAGTTTCTTGAACTTCTCCTTAGGGGAAGTTTTGCTTTGATTGATTCATGATTTATTGAACGGATTTTAAAGCTTTATGCTTGTACTCTCACTCTCTCTAAATTGAACTGTTTATGGGTTCTGACAGACACCATATCTCCTCATTCCAAGAATAGGGATTATTCCTTTATGAAACACGTGTAATGCATTTTTTTAAGTGATTATTTGAATGACTAATATTAATTATTGATTTCTGTCTATAATAGATGATCGAGATTAATACAAATTAACTTGTAACTTTGAATTAAGAAGATTTACTAAAAATCTGAATAATAAACACCAACAAAAATGAAAAGGAGCATAAAATTATCTAAATATTTAATCACTAACATTTGTGGATAGAACATCACATGGAACTTGTTGTAATGCTGCTAATTGAGCGGAACTGATTATATAATTTTATTCTCCTTTTCATTTTTGTTGGTCTTTGATTTTTTGTGACCGCTGAGCAGTGGGGTCATGCGAAGTTGAGCATAGATAAGACAAATATTAACACTATTATACACTAGTGCGAAGTCCTATGGCCTACACTGCTATTGCATCCTATTTGTTGAATAATAAACACCCTTTAACTCATTCGAAACTCTCCTTATTGACTAAAAGAAATAGATTAGTAAATTGTGTTGAAAGTTTCATGTGATGTACAGCTCCTGATTAATCTCACTCAGCGTCAAAGTCCATCAACCCAGCGAAAGAAATATCGGGGAATGGCCCTGATGATCGTAAACTGGGCTGTTCAATTGAAACCAATTCCCGTTCTAACAATATGTCTGGACGCCATGGTAGAAAGCTCACAGACAGGCACCGAAATACAGGTCAGATGGCAATATATACTAAGCCCAAGATTATGAACTTGTACATGTTTTAAGCCACACGCTTAATTACATAAGCCACACCTCTTGGAAAGGATACCTAGTTGTGCTTCTTATGCTACCTCACATTTTAGAGACACCCCCCCCCCACACACTTTTTTCATCCTACTTAAAGTCCTGGGGCAGGGCTGCCACCATTCCCAGAGAGAAAAACGGCCATCTGTTCAAGTTCTAAATTAGAACTTTGGTGGTCATTACGATGGCGGTCGTAGGCCCCTCTGCTGTACAGTCGGTGGCGGAAAAAGACATTTTAGCCACGCCAGAAGCGGTCATCGCAACTGCCATATTACAGTGGGCAAAGTTAGCCCATTTTCCGTCTGTCACGGTGTTTCCAGATACGGCTAAAAATCCTTTCAAACCGGTGCTGGAGGGAGCCAATAGAGAAAGCCAGACGTGGAGAAGGATGCTCTGACTGCCCACCACATCATGATGCACTAATCAGGACATCTGAACGCGGCGGTAAAACCAGCTCATCAGAGATGGCGTAAACAGAACTATGTAGCGAGAAACTCGACTCAGCGACAACTCTCCACATTCCTGCACGTCATGGATCCTGCCCGAGAAGCCCTGCCGCTGCTCTACCTGGTCCACTACCAACAAATACGACGCCGTCGCGGACCACACCAGAGGTAAGTCCAAAACATATCCCCGCATGCAACTGCTTGACACAAACAATACACCACAATCGCTCATGGACAACTTACCTGTCAACATCGGACACCCTGATGGACAAAGGAACATATGCCAAAATTAAAGTAACCATTCCTCACACGAAGGTCCATTGTCACCTCAGCAGCGGGGGCACCCATATTGATAGAAATGATGCCATCTTGCCTGGCCGTGGCAGTCACTTCACAGCAGCGGCGAAGCAGTGGGTAAAGATGCCCATATGGATGCAGAAGTTCCGAACATGAGTTCAGCCTAGCAAGATCCTCAGAGCATTCTCCAGCCCACAGCCACCCTAAAGGTAGCCCAATTTAGCACAACCTAGCTGCTGCAAGGAATGAGGGGCAGGGACAGTGCTCATAGTGACCTCCCAGTAGGATCATGAGGAATGGGATAAGCAACAGGAGTGACGGAGGAGGGAAGGATCACCAGAAAGGGACAATGGCAATCATTTCTGTCAAATCAGGGTTAGTCCAGATCTAAGGAGGAATAAAGGAGGCAAGAGCAAACTGGATATGTTTTCGGAGCTCACAGTAGTACAATAAGGTGTGGGATGAGTCAGAGAGCAAAGGCAGATGACAAATTAAGAGAGCTACCACTGCCATATCATTACAGGTCAGTCCACACCCTAAGCAGACATTGACAGGCTCATACCATACAATGGCAGACCATACCACATAATGACAAGCCATACCATTCACCCCTGTAGCAAATTTAAGGCATGAAATGTAAACTCAAAGGAAACACCAGTGGGCATTTGTCTTATTTGTGTAATGCTGCACTAAATAACACCATGCGAGTATGTCCTGTACATCAATGAAACTGACTATACTGCCACTCCACTTAACTCCTCCAGACCAACACTCCACATCTCCAAATGTAGCACAGAGTAGAAAATCAGGACTGAATGCAAAAGTGTCATGAAGAGGCCATCATGAAAGCGGTGCGCCATGACCTAAGCCCCATTGACAAACCTCCACTTTCTCACACCTGCCTTCCATGCATGGGAATAAATTTGAGCAATTGAATACATAAAGAGTCATTGTGCAGATTACAAACCTTTAACTGGTCAGTCTGCATGTCAACTCCATGATCCACTCTCTGCAAGACTACAAATACTTCTACTTTGCCTCCTCCACAAAGTGTAAGTCAACAACACTTCATAAGAACAAGTAAACTATTAAAAAGTAGAGGGACCTGTGCAAGAAATGTCTGGAGAATTGAGTGGTAGCATGTGTTTATGGAATGTAAGAGGTCCCACATATGAGACTACACTTAGGACATCAACTAATCCATGTGTGGCACAGAGATTCTAATTGAGTTAAAGATATCCTCAGTGCAGTATCACTGTGATCCAGCAATACAAGTAAGCCATTTGTCCAGAATGAGAGCACTTGTCATCAGGCATCCAGTGATCAGCACTCTATTTGTCGAAACTAATCTGCCATGTGTATGCCACTGGCACACTACTCATGCCTCACTGTGACCTTCCCTGACAGCCAAACTTAAAAATACCCTTCACACTTACCCCTCACCCCCCATTCACCACCTTCACTGCTCTACACCCGGCACAATCTCTGATACAGGTGCCAATCTACTCCTACGAGTTCCGCTCCACAATGCTTCACACTGGTGTGTACCACGAAATCTCTGAGCCCAGGTCAAGGATGTTTGATGCAATCCAGTACTCAAGGCAATTGCCAAAGACCTTTCTCACAGACCACACCAAAAGAAGTCCAACAAGCATGGGCGTGGGCAGCAAGAGAGGGGATAGCCCAATCTGCTCCCAGTCCTCCCTGGAACAGATATAAGCTCTCATGTGGCTAACTGCACAGACTGCATAAACCACCCAAAGCAAATTCTACACGACCAACTGACACATGTAACCCCAAAATGTGCTGCATCCAGACCAATCTGACAACACTACCATAGACCCTCCACCGGTCACAAAGGGACCATGGTGTCAGTGTGACTCCCAAGCATGCCCAGGCACAATCCTGACAAGTCACTGCTCACAGATAGGGGGCCATAGCACAATTGGGCACACCAAACCTGCAAATTAACAATCTTCCACATTACCTGATGTGACATGTCCACAAAGAAAGAGCAGTAGTAAAGCAACACCCATGTCAGTGCATTCAAAGACACACACTCCTTACACACAATCTCCTGAATACCAACATAACACACACATGCACTTGTCTGTAGAAAGAGGCAAGACGGCCAAACAAATGTATCTGCCACTGACAGCAGTGCATGCGCATTAAGCAGTGTGTGAACACCACTACAACCAGGGAGACACATATCTGAAATCACCATCATGAACAAGAACATCACAAATCATCACAGCACACAGATCACTCACCATTATCCAGGAGTCACTCCTAAGATAGCCCTCATTGCAGTCTCACACTCCACACTCCATATGCATCCCAATGAAGATCCACATGTACAGCACAGCTGCTACCATGTGGATAAATCTCATCAGCACACTCGGGACACAGCAGACCACACAGCAAATACATGTACAAATCAGGGTGCCAGGTACACACATACGGACAAACCTTCCACACAAACTCCTCATCAACATACAAAAGGCTACTTCATCCTTACCTGAGATAGCATACATACCAACACATAGGCAGGTGCTCATGCGACACATGATAAAACCACCCTTGAGCATCAAGACAGTGGTAAAGCTATTGAATCACACATTCATCCCCCGAAGAAATCCACTGTGACCATGTATGCTACATCTCAATCACCAGACCACAACTCACATGTAAGCTGGCCCCCCTATGTCCACACAGGTCACTATGGGCACACCTACACAAACCAACAGAACCACTATGCCCACACCACAATCCCTTTCTGTCTAGTATGCATCCAACAGTACACACTCACTGCACATTAGCACAAACTACTGAGCCTGCATCTTGTGGCACAACCTCAAATGCATCTTCACATACGACAAATACTGAGGTAGAACACACATCAGGATGGGTGGCAGTGCTTCAGCAAACACCTAGACACTTTAGATATCACCTTCTGCTCCACAACTCAGGAAAACACATATGCATGGGACAAGCCTAGAGGACTGTATTGTAAATTCAACTGTACAATACAGGATTACCCATCACTGCAATTGAAGAAGACTCAACTAGCACATATCAAATTGTGAAACAGTGCTGAGGGGCACAATGGTTTTGGACACAAATGATTCTTCCACAGTAAAGTGTCACACTATGGAGTGGTGGGGAGTTTGAAACACTGGCATGGCATAGAGTGGAATGTTTTTGAGTGAATTGGTGTATACAGGAGTACTGTACAGGTGAGGAGTGTACAGAGCAATAGGACATCGTGTAGTATCTCACATTGTGTTGGCCTCAAATGGTCTTATGTTGTCTGTAGTTTCATACAGTGGTGACAGGTACACTGTAACAGCACACAGTGGAGTTCCAGAGACTGGACTTGTGTACAGGACTAGTATGGATTGGAATACCACATAGTGGAGTAGACATAGTGTAATGTGACAGCAATGTATGGCTAATGGCACATATTAGGTATGTTTACCAAAGTCAGTCAGCACAGTGATTTCAACAGTAAGCAAGACCTATGTCTGAGCCTCAAACTCTCACCTTACACATTGGAGTAACACACTCTGCATGCTCCCAACTGATGTGGCCCACAAGTAGGTGTACCCTAGGACAGCGAGGTCACACTGACTCACTCCACATTGCACTGGCACCAACTTCCACATGTGCACACAACCAGTTGCATGTGTCTGAGCTTGCAAACAGACAAGCACTGACAAACTGGAACTTACATGTGTGAAAGGGTAATGCTCAAGTCTACTATCGACATTAATAGATCTTCTTTTGATATGACAATCACACTGCATGAGTAGACAAGTGCACACATGTAAATGTACACAAGTGACTTTGAAGCCATACCTATCAAAGATAACTTCACTCCTACCCTGGTGTGTACACATCAAGATAGATATGATGCACCCTGTCCACCCCTCAAGTCATCTTGTAAATCAAAAAAGCTGGTGTTGATGTAGAGGATACAAAGATGACATCTGTACGAATTAAGATCCCAGACAAATAAATGTAGGGGACAAGAGTAGACCATCACAGATAAGCATCATGGCCCCATTAAGCCTCTGACTCAATAAGCACATTACTTGCCCAAAGCTCTGGGGACACCTGCACATGTAAATGAAGTACATGCCACTGTGAATGTTGCATTTAGAGCATGGAACAGATGATCATATACATATACATTATCCTGCTTCATTAGCAAGGCCAGCGACAAAGCTCTGAACAAAAATATAACTTTAATATATAAGCTTTTTTGGTAAGTAAAGTGCCAAACAACAAGGCCAATGGCCAGTCCAAATTAGAGTCCGCACTTGTGTGCATGAAAACTTACACTACAGTCCACTGGCATGGGACTCTCCCCAGGATAGGGGCATCAAATGGGCAGTGCAGGGCCCGCTCGGGGAGGATAGCAGTGGGAAGGGGGAGGCCGGGTCAAACTTGGGGAGAACTGGAACTGGGAGGGGGATGACTGTCTGGAATAGTGGTAGGACTGGACCTGGGAGGGGGAGAACTGGCTTACCAGTGGGATCACTGGATGTGGGAGGGCTGTCTGGACCAGGTGGAATCGTGGCTCGGGGAGGCAGAGGGCTGCCGGGAGGGGGCAGTTGTTGATGTGGCATGTGGAGGGCTGGGTTTAACTTGCTTAGGTATACAATACCCAATCAACGGTTTTGGGCAAGGGAGAAGTGAGGTGGCCACAACAGGCTCCTTCTTCCCAGTAAGTGGTGCAGGTGGTGGTGCTTCTTTACGGGGAGATTTCCCAGATCTGGTGGTACGCTCTGGGGGGGGGTGGCCTTTTCCCCTTTCTCCCCTGTTGGGGAGGGACCTCCACCTGTTTTGCCTTTTGGCCACGCTTCTCAGGGGAGTGGGTGGGAGAGAAAGCTTTGGCCAACCCAGCCCTCTTAACTCTGGTGGGGGGGTGGGAGGCAGTATTGGTAGGCCACAGGTCCGGGCAGCCAGGGTAAGAGTCTTGGGGGCTGTGGGATGAGATGTGGGTTGGGAGGGCTCTTGGAGGGGGAGGAATCGGAGGTATGTGATGTGGATGCATGTTTTGTGGCTTTATGTCTCTGAGTGTCCTGTGAAGGTGTTGTTGGTGTGGTGTCATGTGTGATTTGTGTGTGTTTTGGGGAGGGTGTGTTGTGTCTGTGTCATTTTGAGTGGTGTTGATGTGTACTGTGTGTGGATGTCTGGGTGCCCGAGTGCTCCGGTGTGTGTGTGCTTTTGTCAGATGGGGGCACTGGGAGGGTAGAGGTGGAAGTGACAGGAGCTCGACTGGGAGGTTGGTATTGCTGAATGGCTGCCGTCACTGTGGAGGTCAAAGACTGGACAGTTCTCTGTAGACCACCCATGCCCGAATGAATGCCCTCCAGGAACGCAACAACCTGGACAACTTGTTCCCATGATCCTGGAGGGCATTCAGGACTGCAGTCTGACCCACAGAGATCTGCCGCATGATGTCTATGGCCTCCACACTGAGGACAGCAGGGGAGACAGGGGCAGGGGCAGCGGTGCCTGGGGGGAAGGAGACTCTAGCCTTCTTAGGGCTGCGGGTCCGAATAACAGTTTGGCGAGAAGCAGGGAGGGTGGACCCAGGACGGGGTGTGGCTGATGAAGAATCGGATGTCAAACTTCCTGTGTCCGCCAACACCATGGAGTCACCGTTGGAGTGTGAACTGCTCCGGACTCCTCCAGGGCACTCATGTCCCCCTCCGAGGCACTGGTCCGCTCAGTGTCGCTGATCTCACGTGGACCACTTATGCCAGCTGCTTCCCCAACGGTGTTGGGCCCCTCTCCTTCCCTGCCCTCGGTAGATTCTGTACGAGATGGAGACATAGGTTCAGTACAATGGCCTGCTCACAAAAAGGGCATGAAATACAAACAGAAATCAATTCACTTCAGAACCGCAATTTACTTGTACATGTACTGGCTGCATAAGCACAAACTTTGGCCTGATTACATGATGTATAGACACATGACTTGTGTACATGCATTCACCATGATGCGTTGACACTGCCAAATTTCTGTGCATGTGCCAACATTCCAACATCACATCCTATTGTGTGTAGCTACACCAACATGCCTCATGTCAAGAGAGCTATACATCCAAATGTGTAGTGGTTTTCAGACAGGAAGAAGTTTCCGAAACACAACACATACAAAGTGAAACTTGCAAATAGGTAAGTGTCCTTAACAGCCATACACCAAATACTATTGGTCCTGCAGCACACCTACTGGTGATCATTGACTTCTGATTTGTAGACGCATCACTGACATGGAAGTACACACCACAAATATCTCATTCTCCCCTGACATGATGCTCACTGCCGTTCACTGCCAGTTGATGTCTTTGAGGTTTACACTTCTTTGTACTTCACATGGACACATGGTTAGGGATAAACTGCTACGAAACACCATGTACAAATTCTGACAAAAAACAAGGCACATTTGCATGAATAGGGCAATGTGACGCAAGGGCCTTGCATGTGGTGAAATGTCACATGCCAGACATATTTCAATGTCAGGGCAAGCCTGGAATGATCCAAAACATCAGAAGGACTGATTAGGTGAAGCTTGGATTGGCCTCCATAAGGACAGGGAATGTGTTCTAAAAGCTAGTGTCTGGCGTCTGCCATCCCTACGTTGTGCTGACTACTGACACCCAGGGCACATCAATGTCACAAGAGCACACTCACTGATGGAAATCCGTAGCCACAACTTGCCCATGTAGTGATGGATATGTACACCCCTCCTCAATGCACACACAGTAAGTAGTGCTACTCAGAGTGACATTGGCTGTTTGTCTCAGATTTTACAGTACAATATTTCAGATACATCACAATTTGCCATACACACTGATCACATGCAAACATGTAAAGCCCTAGTGCAAACACAATCTCCCAATAGCCACATTTTGCTCCATAGCTGCAACCTTCCACTGTCTGACCATCACAAAGACATGTTGTCATGTGCACAATGAGCAAATGTAGATCATCCAATGCATCACTGTACTCATCACCATCTACACCATCAGCACGTGTGCAGTTGCTGTCATTGTGGCAGGGAATGAAATAATGTGATGCCATGCTGCTGATAGTCGCAAAATGTTTAGCTGTGATGCTGTCATCTGTATCATTTAGCTCTACACAACACATGGGACAAGTGTAACCTCTGCTAACTCCCTACACCCCGAGTCCTCATTTATCCACCACTCAATACACTGGCACATCATCACATGAGGCACAATACTCTGGGAGCCACACAGCACGCACAAGGCTGACAAGTGTACTGTGCTAGACAATTCACACAACTTCTTTCCATGCGTAGAAATGGGTCCGTTCAGACATAATTTTCCTAATGGAACATCCAAACATGTCAAGATTATTTGCCCTGACACTGGTCATGTAATTAATACATGAGATTCAAACTGTTGTACACATCCGGCACCTCATGCCATTCCCACTGAGGCAACTTTGAACAGATTGCATCACACCTGAGACATCTCTAGGTCCCTGGGTTGCTAATGGCTGGGATTAAGGAAGTCAGTCATGCACAAAGTCACACTCAGCCCAATACTCACCTCCAACTTGATGCTGTTGGGCCCTCAAGCATCCATGCAGCTCCGGCTAGGTCACCGCCAGGATGCGGGCCATTAGTGGGGTCATGGTCCGGTGTGCCAACCTGCCACTTCGAGGGGCCAGCCCCAGCTGCATTTTCGCAACGTTCTTGTTGAGGCGGCAGATGTCGTCTCAGCCCTTATGGCAGTAGTTCCTGCGTCGGTTGGAGACCCCCAGGGTCCGCACCTTGCGGGCAATGGCCCTCCATATGGCCTCACGCTGATGGACCTTGATCTGTAGGCACAGGAGACAAGAAAAAGAAATTGTGAACAATATGTAGTGGAGCATTGTGTGCCATTCCAGAAGCATTTATACACATAACACACACATAGATCAATGGACAGCTGAGTCTATTGACCATGTCACATACTGTGCTCTGACTGAGTTTGATGAGTACAATGGCAACATCTATGAGGATGGACCAACTACCTGGGCATCACATCCACATGGAGAGGGTGTGCACCAACATCAGGGTGAGCAAGGGCCTCACCTGTGGTGTATGATGTTATGTTATGTTATATGACATTTATAGCGTGCACGGATACTCAGGAGTGCCCCGGCGCGGGAGCCAGTTAGAAGAAGACAGAGGGGCGTAGGACGCGGCAGGATGTTAATTAAAAAGCAAGGTTTTTAACTGCTTTTTAAACAGCCTGAAGTCCTGGGTGTTTCTCAGGTCGTAAGGGAGAGCATTCCAGGCTTTGGCTGCCCTAAATGAAAGGGAGCTACCCCCTGTTCTAGCAAGGCGGTAGCGCGGAATGACGGCGAGGCATTGTGCTGTGGAGCGCAGATGTCTCTGAGGCACATAGAAGTTGAAGCGCCTCCTAAGATAGGGGGGCCGGACAGACAGTACACAGTAATTGATACATTTTGGAAATACTCACTGTGTCTGACACTACACACACCTTTACGGCCTGAACCATTGCATAGCAACACGCGTCATGGAGGACACACTAAGGTACCTGACACTACATTCACTCACTTATGTGACAAGGTTTAGGCCTGTCTTGTGTATACTTCACACCTCTATATGCTTCTTTCAAAATAGGAGGCTGCACCACTCAGATGTCTAAGAAAGTCATTTGTGAGATGTGGACTTTCTACATGGTGCATTCACAGGACATCCCTTTAGCCTATTTAGAGTCCCAAAATGTGGGCCAACACAAGATTCACATGCATGTGGAATGAGAATGATGACACAGTACATACACATGTGAGACTCAACACATTATCTCACCAAAGCAAGGATGACATGTCCACTGTACATGTTTCAGATGTTTAAGAGGTGAGTTTCCACTAATCTAGACAGATCTAGGCCTTGGAGTCTTGGGCAGACCGGACTCCTCTCCATTGTGTCACTGTAACCTTCATTTATTCCACTTATCTGTACCCTCTGCCCAATCGACAAGTGCCATCTCCCTAATGTTTTGAAGTTGACTTAATGATGTGTTTACGTGACATCTCACAGGCAAAAGGTGCTCAAAGTGACAATTGCTCCAGTCATCAGTGTAACTGTACAATTGCTAAACATCGTTATGTACAAATCGTCATTGCATGCAGTCAGGGATCAGGGGGAATCAAGCTGTACACACCATTAACGAGAAGTCATTCTGCAAATCTGAGACTCGCACATTAATCTTGGCCAGGCATGAACCAATATCTGTGATTGAAGTGTCCAAGGGAGATGCACTAGTGACAATGGTGCCATCCTCCTCACATACTCAAGTGCAACAACTTGTATGTCATGTATGTGCCATGCAGAGGTCCAAATGTAAAGGCAAATACTTTGGCTTGCACTCTGAGGCACATACTAGTGTACAGTTACATATGGTGAGCACACTAATCACTCCAAATAAGTTACAAATTCACTAACCGGTACCTCTGGAGCACCATATAGCCGCCCGTACTGGCCAAGGACCTCGTCCACCAGGAACTCCAGCTTCTCTGGGGTGAAGGGACGGGCCTTTATGTGCTCAGTACGAGCCATGAGTGGTCCCAGAGATGAAGAACAGCAGTAGGTGATGGGGAGGAATAGCAGGCAGCAGTGTCTGTAGGCAAGTGCCAAGTATGGCCTTTTCCCACACATATTTAGCTCCTAAGGGTGGTTTCAGGGTTATTCTGCAAATGCAATTGGTCCGCATCGGTCACATTTTTGAATTAGGGCCAATGGCTGGGACCGCAGTGGCTGAGCACGCCTACAGCGATGTTCAAAATCTCAAAACACGACCACAGCGAAAGGTCCCATTGGCTGCCATGTTATATGCATAGGCAGTGTCACACAACGGTGCTCAGAATCTCTGCACTGCAACCCTGCATTTTTCAATTGGGGCCAATGGCTGGGACCGCAGTGGCTGAGCACGCCTACCACGATGTTCAAAATCTCAAAATACGACTGCGACGACAGGTCCCAATGGCTGCCATGTTATATGCATAGGCAGTATCACGCAGCGGTGCTCAGAATCTCTCTACCGCAACCCTACATTTTTCTATTGGGGACAATGGCTGGGACCGCAGGGGCTGACACCTACCACAAGGGTAACCACTTTTTGCGTTAATGCTTCTCGAGATGAATATTTGATGCACTAATCTCCACACAATTTTCGACATGAAGTGCACCTTGTGAAGGGATTAGAGTGTGACATTTAACTTTTCCCTTCCCACACTTGTAATGGCATTACACATGGGATCATAAACATTGATTTGCCCGCCCTCAAAGGTCATTGTGATCCATGTGGGCATGTACACACATTTCCAGTGGATTTGCGTTTCATTGTTGTGATTATGGTAATGTGTGTAATGCAGACTCCTTACACAGGCATGATGTTCTGCCCACGAAATGTGCATAGATGCTCTACACAGTGCTGTGGATTAACGAAGTCTTGTCCAGCTTCCAGTCACTGGCAGCATATTGGTATGATGTTGTTCTTTTTTGGCCAAAAGGTGGGCCTGGTTAAGTGACAGCAGCTATTCACAACTCTGTGTTTATGCTGTTTGCCACCAGTGATGTGTCACCTACCCACAGGGCTGTGTACACATGATTTAGCAATGTACCGTATGTCTGACATCTAGGCAATTTTTGAATGTTTTATAGTTAGCATGTACACCCTAGCTACCTAAATAACTAAAGGGTGCCATGGTGTGGATCCATGTCACTTGTGCATTACACTAATTCAACAGGTCTGTTAATGTTGTGCTTGTCTAAATCATTGTGTACGCTGTTAGCAACATCTCATCTTTGCCTGTTTCCACACGTGTCCCCTGCCAAAGTGCGAAGGAGAAAACCACCAGTCTATCGGCCTTTCCCAGACCTGTTGACAATAGAGGATAGACGTCATCAAGATGTTCCGTCTAAATTGCCATACTCTTCAAGAGCTATGTGGTCAGTTGGAGCCCCATTTAAGCCCTCTCCGAACCTATCCAACAGTTTTAACAACAGCAGTGAAGGTGATGGCCGCCCTGCATTACTTTGCCACTGGTTCTTTCCAATACACGGTGGCCATAGCAGGTGGGATGTCTCAACCGATGTTCAACATGGTGTGCGTGATGTTCTGTCTGCATTGTTAACATACATGGACAGCTATATCCAGTTTCCAAGGAGAGATGAATTGCCAGATGTGAAGGGTGAA